>JAXCMG010000095.1:1899944-1930636 GCA_034642415.1 Podarcis siculus | reverse complement strand
AAAGAAAGAAAGAAAGAAAGAAAGAAAGAAAGAAAGAAAGAAAGAAATGTCTGAGGAACTAGCCTAGGGGCAGCACCAGAAGTCTTACAAAGACTTCTTAGAATGAGGCATGAACATGCACGGCACAAGGGACAGTCTCTATGTGCTGCTGCTTACCATCTGGTGCATCTTCAACCGCTGTCACCACACAACCCCTCAAGTGAATGGCTCCAAGTGGCTCTTCCCCCTGAAATGATTCAAAATCAAACCATCGTTAGCTTGGCTAAAAATTCATTCTGGAAACCATTTTTCGCTTCCAGCTGAAACCAACACAATAGAAATTATTACGGCCATCAGTGTGTGTGTTTATGCAGGCTATGGTGTCATCTAGGAGGAAATCATGAAGAACTTGAGTCTCTTATCTTGGTTAAAAACTCATTTTGGAATGAGATGGACGTGGCTGTGGCTGTGTGTGTGTGTGTGTGTTGGCACAGGCTATAGCATAGCTGTCAACTTTCCCTTTTTCTTGCAAGGAATCCTATTCAGAATAAGGGAATTTCCCTTTAAAAAAGGGAAACGTTGACAGCTATGGGCTATAGGCAATCGAGGAGTAAAACCAGAAAATCGGGGTTCTTCAGTGTAGAAGAAAGGTGAAGGAAAGTAGGTTTCACTGGGAGTTACTGACATTATGAACCATGTGGAAATAATGAAAAGGTTTTTTCCCCTCTCTCTCAGACACATAACGTTAGAACTCAGTGTATTGGCAGGAGGGACAGAACAGATGGAAGAAAAACTGTGCTAGAACAACCGAACAAGCCGCAAAAGTTGGGGGATGGGAGCCACTTTGCTGTTTGAAGCTGTTTGACAAAGCCTTTCTGAAATAGGTGCATTTTGTACTCACTGCACACACCAAAAATTGGGATACTTCCCCTTTATTTAAGTATTTATTAAATGTGACTAAACTAGAGAGCTGTTTTAGAACATACAGCTTTTTTGGCTGCATAAATCTATTCAGTTATTTTATTCACTTATTTTAACTTAGGGCTGCCATATGTCCGGATTTTCATGGACATGTCCAGGAATCAGCCAGCAGAATGGCGTCCAGGTGGATTTTTGCCGAATTTGCAAAATGTCTGGGAAACCCAGACATATGGTGGGGAGGGGTGTCTATTTTAAAAAAATAATCCCTAAAAAATTCCAAAAAGGCCCTCAAACTTCTTCCTTTCGGTGTGGAGATGTTCCTAAAAAGAACTCAACAATTTTGACCTAACTGCCCCCTTCCCCAAAAAAACAGCTCAACAACTTTGTCTGGATTTTAACTTTTGGAATATGGCAACCCTATTTTAACTAGCCCATATTTTAAATAATGATTGTACTGCTGTCATTCAGATTTTGTTTCACTTTACATTGTATTGTGTTTTTATTACACATAAGCTTCCTTGCGTGGGGTTATGCCCTGAAAGATGGCCTATAAATAAGCTGATAAAATATATTAGACTATACAGCCCTGAAGATACAGCAGCAAGGATTTTAATAGCAAGAAATTGGAAAAGCGAAAATATCCCTTCAAAGATTGAGTGGCAAGCCAAATTGATAGAGTACTTACAATTAGCAAGGAGAAGAGGAACAGTGAGAGGAAACTCAACATAAGAAGTTAATAAGGAATGAATAGTAATTAAGGAATATCTCAAAGGTTACTGTGACAGTGAAAACTTCCTGGCAGACATTGAATGAGCCATGTAATATAAAGTAATTGTTGGAAAACCTCAGATTTAAGATGAAGAGAAACAACTTTAGGAAACTGTGTAAATAATAGCTTAACGGTAAAATAGTACAATGGGTTTAGTTGGAAATTTCTTTTCTTTTGCTGATGTGTACTTCAGATGCAAGTATATTCTTTTTCTACTTCTACTTTTATTTCTTTTAATTCATTTTTTTCTTTTTTCTTTTTGTTCTTTTCTTTTTCTCCCCCCCCCCTTTCTATTTCAATTCTTTATAATTTTTATCATTTATGGAATGTATGGAATGTATGTCGGTATGGAATGTATTTTAAGGTTTTTCTTGTTCAATAAAATAAATAAATATTTTTTTAAAAAAGAAGATGCTTTTTTTTTTCATCAAGAGGAGAAGTCCCAGCAACTGGACACTATTCACATAAACAATCCTGCCATTCAAACCCATGATTCTGAAGGCGGGTTTCATATCAAAGGTCCAGCAAAACCACAGAAAACGGGCTTACCCCTGCAGGATCATAGTAATGCATGTAGGCAGGGTCTTCTCTCAGGACAAACTTTCGTACTTTCCAGTTTTTCCTCCGGTGCCCCTAAATAAATGTAATGAATGTATGACTTTCATTTTCTGCACTGCAATAACAAATTCCAAAAACAGAACTGAAGAACTCTGTAGTAGCTAAGTGAGAATGTTGTGATAGCTGCACCCAGTGCTTTTTTCTGGGGGGGGGGGGGGGAAGTAAGTTTGGGGGGTTTTTTTGTTTATTGCAGATCCAGTCACATTGCAACACCTCTCCCCCACCCCCCAGGCAGTGGCTAAATGTAAGATATTATTAATAAACTCAAGCGGACAGTGATCTGGATTAGAAATGGCCACAACTTTATTGATTACAGATATAGGTGGATTTTTGGCTCAGGCATTGGGGGTATATCTGTTCCAGCTCCCCTCTCTCCCGGCCAAAAAAATAATTATTTAATTTTAAAAAGGTACGTTCCTGCTCAAAAAATCCCCTGGCTGTATCCCAGGAATGTCAGAAGCAGAGTATGCATGGGTTTTGCTGGAATTCTGCTGTTTTTGCTGCCTCAGCACAATCAAGACCCTAAAAGTTATTTTATTTTTATTTTATTTTAGGGACGTATATGTCACCCTTCTATAGAATTCCCAATGCAATTAAAATTGACCTCTAAAACCAATTGCCACATACCGTATCTTCATTTTCAGAAGGCTGCTGGTTCTTTCTTGGGTAGGAAATAGCCATTATAGTTTGGCAACTACTGCTCTAAACTATTTTTCCCATGAACCATTTGAAAATTGCTAATCACCACTTAATGATTCTTTCTGCCTGTTTTAGCAATTGCAATGCAATGTGCTAGATGCTGTATGATTTCTTACTGTTTTCATTGCTTCCTTTATTTCTTATATTTTATTTGCCTTCCACAGAATTCAATTTGCAACCCAATAAAGTACAATATAAGAAATTAAAGAAGCAATAAAAAAATCAAGATGTCAATTTAATGTGAGCATGCTGTGGACCACCTGAATAAAGCTCACAGACCACTGGTGGTCTATAGACCACAGATTGGGACCCCCTGGTCTAGAGCACAGACTATAATGAGTATTATTCCGAAGAAGGGATGTAGATCTGTGGCAACAACTTTTACAGGTCAGTTGTAGACCTTAGGCAATATACTGTACAGCCTCAAACTAGCTATAATGCAAGCTTTTCTTGCACCCCAAAAAAGCCGCTTACATCCCAAAAGCCGCTTAAAAGTGTTCACTTGGGTAACTCCAAATACACACCCTTTTTAAAAAGTGGTACTTTTGCTTCCTTATAAAACGCAGTATCTCTTGAAATAATTCAGACTGAAAAATGTCTCTAAAGTACTAGAAAGAAAATACAACATTTAGAATTCATATCCCCTTCACATTTTGGATACTGTGCCACTTATATTCCTGAAAGTGCCTCAAAATTGACGGCCAACGTTCTACCGTGGATTCAGTCTGTGATCATTTCCTCTCAGTGCTGCAATTTCTTCTTAGGATTGCGTGAAGCAAGTGACAAGCTCAGTGAGTCACATGGTTATAAAATCTTCATATGCCCTGTGCGTGACGGCAGTGTTGCAATTCTGTTGGAATTGGGCAAAACCAGATCAATTGTGACACCCCCCCTGGAGGATTTGAAGGATGCCCCGTTTCACCAGCTGATTGCCCCTGAGCAACACAGCACAGCACAGCTATGAGAGTCAAGAGAGGTTTCAGCTCAGGCAGTTTTCCTAAGAAGGTTTATATTTCTGTACTATATTGACTGCTTTTCTGAGCCATCACAGCAAACAAGGTCTATACCAACCTGTTTCAGTAAACATCCCTGTTTGACCACTGTGCCTCTGAATTCTTCCTTGAAGATCCCATCATCATCACTGGAATTCCCTTCAGAGAAGAATCCACTGTCTGCCTGTTTTGAGGAAAGAACAAGAGCATGTTGCTAACGTGCACCTGAAAGAGTTTTGTTATGTACTGAGTGAATAGGATCATGCAGCAGTCTGATTGGTCCTAGAACAATAGGATCCAAAATGCAGCACTCTGGCTGATCCTAGAACAATAGGATCCAAAATGCAGCAGTCTGATTGGTCCTAGAACAATGCAGCAGTATGATTGGTCCACAGGAGCCACCCAATTCAGCGCCAGGTGGAAGTGAATCCGCAACCTGATTGGCCTACAGGAGAATCCCAGAATTAGCCAATCACATGTGGCCCATTGTGTAAATAATGTATATAAAGCAGATATTGTGGGAGAACTTTCATTCCTCGCTACCATGAGCTGAATAAAGAGCATGAAATCCACACTCGACTCCGAGTATATTTCAAGTTTGATGTGGTATTCTAGATTCATTGCTTTGCAATGAAGGTTAAAAATATTTCTAAATAAGACAGCAAATAATGTCAGCATCTGCTGAACTTTCCAAAGCTTCCAAACAAATAGGCTGTGAGCTCAATCTCTCCCCTATCCCAACATTGGGATCCCACTTTATTCGTCATTCTTTTACCAGGACTAGAGACTAAGATTTATGCATCGTACTGAATACATGCACGATGCACAAAACATGTATATAGGAAGTATGCACCAAATTCCTTTTCCCTTTGTGGCAAACAGCATTTTAAGTTACTTCCTCTCCGATGTGATCAGTAGAGGCTCAGAGAAAGTTCTCGCCTTGCTTTCTTCTGCACACAAGTCAATAGCCAAGGAAAATGGATTGCTCAACCGAAATGCAGAATATGGGGAGTGCTCTTTCTTCCTCTCACTGGTCACACTGGAGCAGGGTGGGGTGGGGTCAAGGAAGGGTTAAATAACTCTTGTCTTCATCTGCATTCTATGAAAAAGAAATTTAGAGTGCCTAATATAGGGAAGCCCTTGTCATGGAGGAGTGAGTCAGGTGGCACAACCAAAATTGTTCAGCAACAAAATACGGCATGTGTTTGTTTTTCTTTCTTAAAAAAGTTGCCAACCAGAGTTGTAAAATCTCAGGACTGATTATATGGGAACTTGCCAACAGCTATTTGCCATATTTTTCACTCTATAGGATGCACCCGACCATAGGACACACCTAGTTTTAGAGGGGGAGAACAAGAAAAAAAATTCCCCTAATGGCAGAGAGGGAAAGCTGCGCAGCACCTCTCCAGCGAAGTAAAGCCAGGAGAGCAAGAGGGATTGGTGCGCACTGACCCCTCTCGCTCTCCAGGCTTCAGTGAAGGCAATGCAAAACCTCCGGAGCGCGGCAGGAGCGCTCCCACTGCACTTCGGAGGCTTCGCGTTGCTATCGCTGAAGCCATGGAGCCTGCATTTGCTCCATTGAGGCATCTGATCAAGGCCTGTATTTTAAAATGAGCTTAAAGATTTGCAAATGTTTCATGCCAGGCAGAAAACCATCTGGCTAAGTACTTTGGCTTTTGTTTATCCTCCTGGACAAGGGCCCCTCTGATTTATAGCAAGTAACAGGAGACAGGTTTCTCAAAGTTGTAAAAGGGAAATACAGGCTGGGAGCAAAGGTTACACTGACCCTACATATTACAGAATACAATCAAGCTGCAAAAACACTAATTAAGAGTTGGTAAATAGTAAGATCACTGTTTAGATAGAACTTAATACCACGAGCCATCTGTTTTAGCTATTTGTTTTGGAATGCAGGGGCAACAGGGCCAACAGGGGCAAAAGGTGATCTGGTAATTAAGGTGACTTGTCGAGGCTAATGTAAGTTATATGGCTACTTGTCTGCCATTTATGGATAGAAGGAAATATAGCTCTTTGTCTCCCATAAAAGGTAATAGGAAATGGGTGTATCTTTTATGATTGGTTCTAGCAAACAGCCAATAGGAATTTCAACCAGGCTGATTGGACAGAGGCAGCCAAAGGAGGAGCAAGGGGGCTGGGTTGAGGAAATATAAGTGCTGGCCATCAGGGCTGGAGGGCAGGCAGAGCTTTGGTAACCATATACCACTGTGCCTATCATTTATTTGTCTGACAAATAAATTATTATTTTAATTTCTCTATTGCTGCGTTGAATATTTCATTCCAGCTAAGCGTTAATCACAAGCAGGGTGCCACACCATAAGACACACACACATTCCCCCTTAATTTTTGGAGGGGGAAAAGCGCGTCTTATAGAGCAAAAAATACGGTAACTAGCATTCCCTTAGACAGCATCAGTTAAGTTGGCAATCTAGATAAACATGCATACAGAAGACTGGGGAGGCCCATTGCCTGAGCAGACCACATTCTATGCATGCAGCAACTCTGTTGATTCCCACTCATAATATCCAATATTAGTTATACTCAGCGTAGAACCCTTCAAATAAATGGACATGACTAACTTCAGCCCATTAACCTCAATGGGTCTACCCTGAGTAGAACTTCACTGAATTCAACCCTGTATTTCCAGAAGGCCTGTGGAAATGGTTGGAGTCATATATTTACAATTAACCCTCTTAGGATAGGAAAATACCCACAAAGATGTCAATAGAATACATTTACAGAAGAAGACAAGGCAGCTTCCTCTGAAATGACAGCTAACTGAGGCCAGCTCTTACACTTCAGTGATTCACAGTCACTAGCTTTTGAAGGAACGCTGGCTTGCTCTGTTGCTTTTGCTGAAGCAGAGGGATGCCAAGTCATTCTTCCTCCCAAGTGCTTTGCAATAAATTAAAGGCTGGGAAGCAGAGATTTAAATATAAGTATCCAAGACATTGTATTAAATAAATTGTGGCAGGTTTGGGAGACCAAACCAATGCTGCAATCCTGTAATAGTCAAAAGTCAATCCTTTTTACTGCATAACTAACACATCCACTTTAAAAACAGAAGAAAGGATTTTGGTTGAAGGTAAACTTAGATGAATCATGAAACTTTGGGGGCCAATCAGGTAGCATCAATATTTGAAGATGTTTACACCAAATAGACCACCTTTCAGCTCTGATCTCACCAACTGTAGTAGTGAAAGGTGTATTAAGCAATGTGGAGTATACGCCCTGAGAAAAAAGTCAATGGGGAGTCCTAGTGTAGTACCAGGAAATATAAAAGTAAAGGTAAAGGGACCCCTGACCATTAGGTCCAGTCGTGGCCGACTCTGGGGTTGCGGCGCTCATCTCGCTTTATTGGCCGAGGAAGCCGGTGTACAGCTTCCGGGTCATGTCAGCATGACTAAGCCGCTTATGGCGAACCAGAGCAGTGCATGAAAACACTGTTTACCTTCCCACTGGAGCGGTACCTATTTATCTACTTGCACTTTGACGTGCTTTCGAACTGCTATGTTGGCAGGCAACGGGAGCTCACCCCGTCGCGGGGATTCGAACCGCCAACCTTCCGATTGGCAAGTCCTAGGCTCTGTGGTTTAACCCACAGCACCACCCATATCCCACCAGGAAATATACATGGACATATATTTCAACACACATGCACATATATACAGTATACACCTACCCACAGAGACTGCATTAGATGAGACCCTCATATTGCAGCCAGTCTGAAAAGCTATATTTTCCAGGGTTCCCGTGCTCCCCCACCTCTAGTGATCTCACAAAGAAGTGTCATGCATTGCTACTTACAAAATAATAATAGGCATCTTCGTGGTCAAGGAAGGAAGTTTCTGACAGGCCCTCCAGTGCACTCTTGGATATATCTCCAGCAGGCTGAAAATAACCTTCGTTCAACAGGGCAGATGCCAACATTTGACCCTCTTGGCGATTCCGGATAGAGTTGTTTGACAGGAGCCAATCAACCACACAACTGCCTAAGGGCAAGGAAATGAACCAAGGTGTGTGAGCCGAAAGGCACAAAATGAAGTACTGCAGACTGCAAGTAGTTAAGCAAATCAAAGAGATATGTTCTCAATTAAATTCAAATTGCAATTACAGTTTGGAAATATGAAGCCAGTGGTGATTATATCTGGACTTGGTTTGAGCCAGGCTCTGCAAAATATTCCAATTGCCAGTGAATATGTAAATCATATGAAGTATTTAGGGCTGTGTCCAGTCCATATTAAAGACTAACAAATTTGCTGTGGTATTAGCTTTCAAAACTCAAGCCCACTTCATCGGAAAGCCTTGACCATGCGGTTTTCACATTCTGTCTACTAGAAACAATTTCCCCTCTCAATGCCGCCACATTCTGTCCAAGATCTATAGGACATTTTTCTCAGGAACTGGCAGGTTCAACTATTTTGGAATGGCAACTGACATTTTCCTCCAATCAAACTGCTTCCTGTCACGACTCCATTTTCTAGCACCTGTTTTACTCAACGGAGCATTTTTTGAAAGGGAAAAATAAGAGCTCTTTACCCGTAAAGCAGTGGTTGAAAATTTTCTTGTCCTTTTCCAGCTTCATTTCTCGTATCCCTTTGTCGGGGTCTTTCATTGAGAGGTACAGTTCACTGTGCAGTGAAAGAAGTAAGGCAGAATTAGGAAACAATGTTCGATTCGGCTCTTTGGGGTTTAAATTCCTTCTGCAAATGCATCAAAGGGACTCTGCAAACGCCAGTCCTTAATGACCCACTAATTATAGAATCAGATGTGTTCCGTGGGGAGCTTCTATACAGATGAGCAAACCAAAAAAGAGCACATTGTGTAGGGGCATCCAAGATGGCTGTTTTAAAAGCACCATTTTCATGAGGCCACTCACCGCAGACAGAGGCAGAGCTAGCTGCTCCGGCACATGCTGTCCCAGGGGGGCAGGGGTGATGTCACCCCCCCCCAGGGATGACACCCGGGGCAGTCCGCACCCCCCGCAACCCCCTTCCTCCGCCAGTGACTGCAGATAACTCAGAGTGGAGCACATATTTTCTGTGTAATAGGAAGACTCTGTCATCTAGGGCTGAGAAAGCAACACCTGACTGGGAGCTTTTGACAGTCAGGGTAGCTGGTATCGTGTTAATGGACCATTAGCCTGACCGGGGAGAAGACATTTCCTTCTGCCTTATTTGGTCAAACCTGAATCACCACCTAAGCATATGGTTTGAGTCCAATGTGTGGTGTAGTACTTAAGAGCGGTGGACTCGTAATCTAGGGAAACGGGTTCGCTTCCCTGCTCCTCCACATGCAGCTGCTGGGTGACCTTGGGCCAGTCACACTTCTCTGAAGTCTTTCAGCCCCACTCACCTCACAGAGTGTTTGTTGTGGTGGAGGAGGGGAAAGGAGAATGTGAGCCACTTTGAGACTCCTTCGGGTGGTGATAAAGCGGGATATCAAATCCAAACTCTTCTTCTTCTTATGAAGTGGCGCTGGGCTTGCTTCACCACTCACCCAGCTAGCAGTACGAAGCATATTTACAAGGCAATTACCAGACCCACTTGACAATGTAGCAGACAGGGGAAAAGATGCCTTAGGCCAGGAGTCGGCAAGGTTTCGCTCACCTGGGCCAGTGCACTCCAGCAGAGAGATCTCAGTGGGCAGGACTGTGCGCGCATGAGCGTGCGCCCACGATTTCCAGCGCCTGCGCAGACGTTATTTCCAGCATCTGCGTCTGTGCAGACGTGATTTTCGGCATCTGTGCATGCGCAGACGCGATTTCCAGCGCCACGGAAGTGAGTCCCAGCGCCACACTGTGCCGGTTTAGCGCAGCACGGGGACTCACTGAGCAGGCGGCTCGGTTCAGGGGTGGCTCATGGGCCGGTTAAATGACCCCTGTGGGCCACTTGTGGCTCATGGGCCTTAGGTTGCCTACCCCTGCCTTAGACAGGCATAGGAAATGTCTACATCCTTTAAGGAGGCTCACCTCATGCTTTTATAACTTAGACAACTAATAGGTGGTCTTTCTATGAAAGCTTTTGTCCATGCTACACAGTTGAGATAATCATACAGACATAAGTCTAAACACAGGGTGCTTCCAGGCTGTCGCTGTTTACAGGTGGGATTCAATCACATTCCAGCAAATTCAGGCTGCACAATTAAAGTTGATTTGGAGCTCTTGCACAATAAATCTGCTTCCCTCCAAGATTGGACTTTCTGCTTCTACAGAATGTTGTGATGGCCACCAACTTGGATGGCTTCACAAGGATGTTAGACCAATTCATAGCACATATTTCCCCTTTCAGAGGCAGGATGGCTCTAACTGCCAGCTGCTGAGAACCACAAGTGGGGAAGAGTGTTGGTCTACTCATGTCCTGCTTGTGGGTTTTCAACACATATCTACTTGGCCACTGTAAGAACAGGATGCTGGGCTATATATAGGCTTTTGGACTGAGCCTGCAGGGCTCTTTATCTTCCTACCCTAACCGAATCTAAGTGAAAGTCAAATTGCAAATGGACTTGGAAGCAAACAAAAAAATCAGCTTCCTCTTCTGTCAATTAATATTTTAAACTTTTGTAATCTCGGTGCTTTGTTCTAGCCAGGTTCTGAGTTTCTTGTGCGTTTTGGGAATAGGGGAAACAAAGCTTCGCTTTATAACAATGCCTGATGCCTACATATCTGCCCAAAAGCTACTGTCACAGGAAAGCAAAGAAATGATGACTAAATAAAACCAGATTACTACAACCCAAGTGTGAATGCCATTAAAATAGCTCCACACACATATATCCTTTAAATAAATAAAAAGCAGCTTTGAGAGATGGGAATTTGGAGAAGTGTGTGTGTGTGTTTTTAATCCTTTCTCTACTCACAATTTTAATATGTATTTTTTTTCAGGCTCCATTGGAGTATAAACAACTGAGATATGCGATTGAGGGGGGGGAGAGCTGGGGAAAGGATGAAGCACTCCTCCCCATCACTTCTCCAGCCCAAATTTCCATCTCTCAAGGCTGCTTTTCTTTTCTTTTTTGCAAACATAGCATCACATTTATGTGTAATTAAAGGTAAAGGGGACCCCTGACCATTAGGTCCAGTCGTGACCGACTCTGGGGTTGCACCGCTCATCTCGCTTTATTGGCTGAGGGAGCTGGCATACAGCTTCCGGGTCATGTGGCCAGCATGACTAAGCCGCTTCTGGCAAACCAGAGCAGCGCACAGAAACGCCGTTTAGCTTCCCGCCGGAGCGGTACCTATTTATCTACTTGCACATTGACGTGCTTTTGAACTGCTAGGTTGGCAGGAGCAGGGACCGAGCAACTGGAGCTCACCCCGTTGTGGGGATTTGAACCGCCGACCTTCTGATCGGCAAGTCCTAGGCTCTGTGGTTTAACCCACAGTGCCACCCACGTCCCATATGTGTAATTAGCCCCTAAGTAAACAAGAGAATATGTTCCTGCCTTTTAAATTAATATTTGACGAAGTCTATTTTAACAAACCCCAGGTTGATGGTGGTTGGAAGCTTAATAGACTTCCTGGTGGATTTCCTAGAAAATCGTTGACCTCCCGCGATGCACTTAATGGCCTTCTTGATGTCTTTCACCCAGACATCTCTGTCCTCGAGATGAGAGGCTTGGAAGAAGTGGTCCTGTTGCTTGGCAGTAGTGAGCTTCATGACAAACTAGAAGAGAACCATTTCATAATGATTTACACTTGTCCATCGCATAAGGGCTGCATGCACCCTAGACCTTTAAAGCACATTTTCCCCTTCAAAGAATTCTGGGCACTGTGGTTTGCTAAGTGTTGCATGGAATTATAACTCTTTGAAAGGAAAATTACAATGCTCATAATTCTTTGAGAGAAATAATATGCTTCAAATGTGCTCTAAAGGTACAGTGTGTGTGCAGGTTACATATATTTGGTAGCACTGCTTATATTAAGGTAAAGGTACCCCTGCCCGTACGGGCCAGTCTTGACAGACTCTGGGGTTGGTGCGCCCATCTCACTCTATAGGCCGGGGGCCAGCGCTGTCCGCAGACACTTCCGGGTCATGTGGCCAGCGTGACATCGCTGCTCTGGCGAGCCAGAGCCGCACACGGAAACGCCGTTTACCTTCCCGCTAGTAAGCGGTCCCTATTTATCTACTTGCACTTTGACGTGCTTTCGAACTGCTAGGTTGGCAGGCGCTGGGACCGAGCAACGGGAGCGCACCCCGCCGCGGGGATTCGAACCGCCGACCTTTCGATCGACAAGCCCTAGGAGCTGAGGCTTTTACCCACAGCGCCACCCGCGTCCCACTGCTTATATTAACAAGCAACTAACAGAACAAGCATGCACTTGCCTACTCAGAAGTAATTCCCACCAAGTTCAATGGCGCATATGCCCAGGTAAGTATGTATAGAATTGCAGCCTAAATACAGCAGTATAAACTGCTTAAACCGGGCAAGCTGGGAAGGAACTGTAAAGTAGTATGGAACAGAATAGAATTTTTACACCATTATCTGCTCTTAGAATCATAGAATTGTAGAGTTGGAAAGGACTTTTAGGATCATCTCTAACCCCCTACATTGCAGGAATATGCAGCTGTCCCATCAAACCAGCAACCTTGGTTTGATCATGCAATACAGAAATAACCAGGAAACATGCATGCTGATTTATTGTTTATACTCAAAGACACAACATAGCAAAGCTGAGTATCTACTTTATCTTAGGCTAGGGAATTAGCACAATCCACACACTATTGAAGAAAATAGGGTTGTATCCAAGGAGTGCTCAGAGTAGACCCACTGAAGTTAATGGAAATGACTTGCTTAGGTTCATTCATTTTAATGGGTTTGTTCTAAGTTGGATACAACAGTTTGAACTGAAAGGGACTTGGGATCACATGCATGCTTTCCAAAGTAGGACTATTTTAAACTATTGCTCTCATGTTGCCCTTTCTGGAAAACTGCAGTGGTCTAATCATCTTTCTGACTTCTCTGCCCAGACGGATGCCTGAGAAAGTCACTGAGCACTCAGACTACTGCAGTGTTCCAGGGGTGGAAACATTGAATCAATTTGCCCCAATCTTGGAAGACTAGCACAGTCTGATCTTGTACATATTGATTTGGAAAGAAATGGTCCCATACAGTTCAGCAACAGTTACATGCTCAGACTGCTATTCCTCCTAACTGAAGAGCATTAGTTCCAGCCAACAATTCCTAATGTCCCTTACTTAGATATGTGAGTTTTTCGGAGACAGAGAAGCTGTCTCACCACAATATCAATAGTCCTCAGTTCTTTATCTGTGTGAAGAACTGCACTGTCAAAGTGTAGTCGAGATGCATGCTGGACCTTAACAACTCTGTTTCATGTAAATTCCGATAACAATAAAAACCTGTCAAGCAAGGGCTCGTCCACCCTTCTGCTCATCCCATGCTTTGGTTTTCTGCTTTCCCATCTTTCTAGGCACAGGTCCAAGTGATTTTGCCGTTGTCCCACCACAAAACTGGAACAGCAATCCATGAAAAACCCAGAGGCTACTTGTTCTGACTTGGTTACCCCAGGGGAAAGAGGCAGGGCAAATGGAATAAGCCCTGAGTCTATCCTTAGAAAGAAAACGACCAGCATTGTTTTCTTAGAACAGGGCTGGGGAAGCCAACAGCTTTCCACGTGTTGGTGGACTACAGCTCCCATCATCCCTGACTGTTGGCCGTGCTGGCTGAAGCTGATAGGTGTTTGAGTCCAACATCGTCTGGTTCCCCACCCTGTCTTAGCATTTTGCTGGGCTAGTATCAGCTTCTGCAGCCAGCAAGATCTGACAATATCTTAACTACAGTGGAAAAAACCTAATCCATAGCTTAACCTGCCACCTTCCTGCCTGCTTTCTTCAGTGTACTTCAGAAGACATGCATACTCACCATCCTTTTACCAAAATCCTGGCAGGGACTTGTGAAGGTGCTTCCCTTCAGAGGAATCATTCCTTTAGGGCTGTTGTCTGTCTTCTTCTTAAAGTATTCAATTCCGTCTTCTAACAAGACTACCCACATGGGTTTCCAGGTGTTAAACATGCTACCCTGTATGCAAACAAGTTTAAGACAAAATTATCTCTGCATCCAGTGACAATGCCAATGAAAGCATTTTTCATGAAGTTGCATCTAAATAAATCCTTATTTACCCAAAACATGTCAAGCACCTATCAATCCCCAAAGACACAAGGAGACTCTAAAAACAATGTAACATACAGTATTGGGGTTATATATTCATTCCCCCACCCATACATTTAGATCCTTCCTTTCTTCTATAGTGGAACCCAATGGTTCCCTAGCTTCTTCTTCTTTGGCAATCACTCATATCCGAGTAAAATGGTCTTCCATGAACATGGTTTTAACAGTGAGTCCGTAAGTGACTGTGGAGGCCAATTCTGGATCCACACATCCTTACACAACGTGTCTTCCTCCCTTTCATCATGAGTTTGAGCACAACACCTTTGGTAAAGGCTGTTCTCCAATTGGCTCGCATGCCAATGTTTTCCAATTGTCGGTGTTTATACTACATTTTTAAAAGATTTGTCTTGAGAGAGTCTTTAACCCACTTTTGTTGACCACCAGCATTATGCTTTCCATTTTTAAGTTCGGAATAGAGTAGTTGCTTTGGAATACAATAATCAGGCATCTGAACAACATGACCAGTCCAATGATGTTGATGTTGAGGAATCATGGCTTTGACACTGGTGATCTTTGCATCTTCCAGTACACTGGCATTAGTTTGTCTGCCTTCCTAAGTGATGTGTAAAAAATTTTGGAGACACCATTGATGGATAGTTTCAAGGAGTTGGAGATGGCATTTATAAGAGGTCCATGTTTCACAAGCATGCAGTAAGGTTGGTAGTACAATAGCTTTGTAAACAAGCATTTTGGTTTCCCTGCGAACGTCCCGGACCTCAAACACTGTGCACTTCAATCAGGAGAAAGCTGCACTCGCAGCGCTCAGGCGATGCTGGATTTCAGCATCAATGTCAGCCCTTGTGAAAAGATAACTGCTTGGGAACCATTGGGCAGATATCTTTTCACAAGGGCTGACAATGATGCCGAAATCCAAATCAAAACGCTGACCTTTAACGCTGGTGCTTTAAAGGTGCATCAAATGTGCTTTGAATATATGGGGTTGATCTGCCCTTAGGTGTGTATTCCACCTTTTAATGAACTGAAAGGAGTACAAATACAAATAGAGGTTTGGGTTCCTGCAGAAGTCCTCTCTTACTTTTTTCAGCTGCCATTCTGGAAGAATGCCTTACTCTTTAAAATGTTGATGTTTGCTGCACTGGGCTCCTCTGGGAAGAAGAGCAAGATGCAAATTAAATAACTAAGTAAATTGTGCCTATTCCTAGAGCTGGGAGAGGAATTTGACTGACCCGATATTCAAACACCTTAGACAATATAATTTTTCTATCAAATGCCATGTGATCTCTGCAGTAGTCTGAAAAATAATAGGGGAGCAGAGGGTTAAGGGAAAAGGAGTGCTGAGCATTATGGAACAGAGGTTAGGTTAGAACAGCATTTAGCGGTGACTTGCAATTTCGCAGTTCTGTATAAAGTGTGAAGCAACTAGCTTGGTTACTTAATTCTCACACTATACTGGCTGTTTTGAGGTTTCTCCAAGAAGCAAAAACTAACATACCAATATATTAAGAAAACAGGCATGTTCAGCTGTATGGCTTTAGGACAGGGTTTTAAAAACAAGATGTCCCTGATTATTAGACAGAGGCTGGTAATTTGTGATTAGGAAAATAACATATATATGATCTATTGTGTACCTGTAAGTAGTGGCCAGCAGGACTGCACTACAACATAAAGCAGTTGAAAAGAAGAGGTCTCTAAAACCAGACCCATAAAGCTTTAATTAATTGCTGCCCATATTGGGGTTTCTGAATTATTTGATTCAATCGTGGTTTGAAGGCCTAATGTTGGCTCAGTTCAGAAGCTCTGTACACATCACAGAAGGATGTCATTGCTTGCTCAGGTCAAGGTTGCTCCAGGGGATGGGATGGGAGGCAGAAAGGAGAGAGAGGGCGCTATAAGGCTCAGGGACCAGCATGACTGCCTTTGAATGCTGACCAGTGGCGTAGCGTGGGGGGTGCAGGGGGGGGGCCGGCCGCACCGGGCGCAACATCTGGGGGGGCGCGCTCGCCACCTCCGGAGTCGCCAAAGAGCCTCGGGCGCAGGCTGTAGCAGAGCCCCATGTCTCGCGGAACCGACGAGCTGTGCGCGGGTCCAGCAGGCAGCGGCTCTCAGCGCTCGCCACGGTCCCCACGCGTCAGGGCCGCAGAGGGCGCGCCAGGCAGCCCCTCCTCACAGCCCCCCCGCCGCCGCCGCTGCTGCTGCAGCTGCTGGGCCTTGTTGCATTTTCCTCGCCTCTCTGCCCTCCTCCTCCTCCGGGCAAGCGGCGTCGTTTGGGCAGCAGCGCCAGCGGCAACTCGCCTCAGATCACCTGACACGGACCCGCCGCCGCCGCCGCCGCCGTGGCTACCTTACCATAAATACCCCAGCCCAGGCAGCAGGAAGAAGAAGCTGGCAGTGGCGGCAGGTTAGGGGTTAGGGGGCGCAAATTACTTGCCTTGCCCCGGGTTAGGGGGCGCAAATTACTTGCCTTGCCCCGGGTGCTGACAACCCACGCTACGCCGCTGATGCTGACCGCTCATTGACATTGGACAGTAATGTCACACTGAATGTAACTGACCTGCATGAAGGACTCTGTGACTGGAAACAGAGACATGGTATGCACTTTTAATAAAAACACATTAGAAAGAAAAGGAAAAGGAAAGTCACTTTGGATAGAAGGAGTTATGTTAACACAAAGGACTTTGCTTGTTGTCACTGTAAAAATTGAGCCCAGAATCCCTTTTCAGTACCAGGGCAACGCCCTGAAACATGAGGCATAACCATTCAGGAAAGTGCCTCAGAGCAGCACAGAGTGCTTTGCCCTCACCACACTACAGTTTGTTGTTGTTTAGTCGTTTAGTCGTGTCCGACTCTTCGTGACCCCATGGACCAGAGCACGCCAGGCACCTCTGTCCTCCACTACCTCCCGCAGTTTGGTCAAACTCATGCTGGTAACCTCGAAAACACTATCCAACCATCTCGTCCTCTGTCGCCCCCTTCTCCTTGTGCCCTCCATCTTTCCCAGCATCAGGGTCTTCTCCAGGGAGTCTTCTCTTCTCATGAGGTGGCCAAAGTACTGGAGCCTCAGCTTCACGATCTGTCCTTCCAGTGAGCACTCAGGGCTGATTTCCTTAAGAATGGATGTGTTTGATCTTCTTGCAGTCCATGGGACTCTCAAGAGTCTTCTCCAGCACCATAATTCAAAAGCATCAATTCTTCGGCGATCAGCCTTCTTTATGGTCCAGCTCTCACTTCCATACATCACTACTGGGAAAACCATGGCTTTAACTATACGGACCTTTGTTGGCAAGGTGACGTCTCTACTTCTCAAGATGCTGTCTAGGCCTGTCATTGCCCTTCTCCCAAGAAGCAGGCGTCTTTTAATTTCATGGCTGCTGTCACCACAGTTAGGGTCACATAATTGTACTCACATGAAATCAAGAAGCAAAACTTAACAGGCAAATCGTGTAATTTCCCTAGCACTTCTCAACTGAAGAAGCTGAGAAAACCACAAGGTGCTGTCCCGTGTGAAAGCGAGAAGTATTCTCTTTCGTTACAATATATATGCTGTTTGTGACATGAAGTGCAATTCTGAGGTTGCATTCAACCCTGGGTTTGAGATCCTGTCCCCTGGTCACACACTCAAATTTACAGCCCACGGACTTACACTGAGCTTCCTTGAGTCCCAAGTAACTCAGTACAGTCGTACCTCGGGTTACATACGCTTCAGGTTACAGACGCTTTAGGTTACAGACTCCGCTAACCCAGAAATATTACCTCGGGTTAAGAACTTTGCTTCAGGATGAGAACAGAAATCATGCTCCGGCGGTGCGGCAGCAGCAGGAGGCCCCATTAGCTAAAGTGGTGCTTCAGGTTAAGAACAGTTTCAGGTTAAGAACCGACCTCCGGAACAAATTAAGTACTTAACCTGAGGTACCACTGCTTTAGAGGTCCATTGTATACCGTTAATTGCTTTCCCCCTAGCTTGCTGTTGTTACCTATTCATATTGTAAGGCTTCAAAATGCAAACCACTAGGCCGGTCCTGGTTAGGGTCAGGGACATCTGGAGATCTGAGGGCACGTCTTGGCAAAGCGGTCTATATTAGCTGACAGGCAGCTTTTTGCTTCAGCGGCAGCACCATGACCAAGGCAAGGCAGCTGCCATTTCAGATCTCCCACAGTGACTCAAACAATGCTGCGTCTGATCAGCAGCTGCTGCCTGAGGGTGCTGCAAGCTGGTGCTGGGCCTGGGTAGGGATTTCTTGAAAGGGGAAGGGTTGCAGTTCAGAGCATACCATATGCTTTTCACACAAGAGGTTTCCTGTTTGATCCCTGGGGTGTCCAGGTAGGGCTGGAAAGGACTGAAGTTGTGGAGAGCTGCTGATCAGTGTCAACCCTACTGAACTAGATCGATCAATACTAAGATTGTAGGACTTCTTACATGTATGGATGTCCTTCGTTCTTTGTGCACGAAGGGCAGAGAATCTTTGCTGCCTTCTGTGATACCTTATGGCTTATAATGGCAATGTTGTCCTATTTCATGCAGAGTCTGATTTTCTACATTGAAATCGTGGCCACAAAATCTCTTCTTCGGAATTGCTCCCAAAGTTCTATCTTCATACGCATTGTGCACCATCCCAAAAGAGACTTGTAGGCTCTGGCTTGGAAATAATTAATGGGTGATTTCATTTCTGAAGAGCTTGTAGGGCTTCACAGGTTGTGATGTACATGAGAGACAAACTGTGTTCTCTAGAGCTGATCGTTTTTAACACTTGATTGGAAGCCACCCAGAGTGGCTGGGGAAACTCAGCTAGATGGGCGGGGTATAAATAATAAATTATTATTATTATTATTATTATCAAATGACTAGGGCTTTTTCTTCCTGGCATGCATGCCTGGAGCTTGCAGTAATATTTCTAAGGCAAGCTGGAAGAAGTTTGGCTTTGGAAACCCCAATCCCTGAAACCCAAACTGAGTTCATGTAGGGGAGGGAGGGATTGGTTTCACTTCCTATGGTGTAGTAGGTTAGTCAGATGGAAAAGAGGACAGGGCTCCTGTAACTTAAATAATTATATAGACGCAGAGCTACACTTGCTGAAATTCCTATGCAATTCGTAAAGAAGCAGGAGACCTGTCCTCTTTTGCATCTACAACCCCCCCCATGTGCTTTTGTTTTAACCCATTGTTGCCTACTCTTTCAATCAATCAAAGAATAGAGCCAAGACAGAAGTTCCCTCAATATTATTCTCAAATGAATATTCTCTTCTTTTTTTCTTTTTTTAGGAGGGGAAGAGATAGAAAACTAGAAGTGTGGCCTCTGGGCAACTTCCCCAAAATACCACTTCTCCTTTCCTTTGAGTCTGTTACACCACATGCCTAAACACAACGGCTGCTCCCAGATGCCCCACCTGCTGAACACTGAGAATTGTACCACATATATTCATATATTCTGCTGGTAAGTCAAGCCCATGGCCAGCATGCCCCAGATGAGAAAGCTCCCCACACCTGTTGTCATAACCCAGCCCAGATGTATCTAGGAGTGGATAAATCTATCGATTTGGGTTCATTTGCATCTCATTTTTCCAACTTGAGTTAGGGCATTTCTGCAGGAATGTGCAAAAATTTATCTTTCTAAATTCTTGTGAAGACTTGCTCACATTTTAGTGCTAATTTCTCCCAGTAAAGAATTTTTTTTGTATATGGAATTACTAACACACATACTTATCAAACCTTTATTAGGCATTATACAAATAAAACGATAAAAGAGAAAATAACATATAAAAGCCTTGAAATATATACAGAAAGGCAGCAGTTGGCTACATACATATATATATATATACATATAGAATCAGTGGTTTTCCTTGTTAACCTGCTCCTTGGAGAACTGCTACCAAAAACTCGGCTACCCCCGCCGTTACCCTTTGGTCAACGTCGGATAGGCAGAATCCCACACATTCACCTTGCTGGGGTTCCAGACCACCCAAAAGAGGGGACAGCACGCGTTGACGGAGCGTACTGTACAATGGGCAATGAAAGAGAATGTGCTCTACCGTGTCCGGGACATTCATAGAACATCTGCAGAATCTCTTGTTTCTAGGGATGTTTTGATATCTTCCCCTGACAAATGCTGAGGGAAAAACATTCAAACGGGCCAGCATAAAAGCCCTGCGTTGGGCTGGAATTATTAATTTAGTGACGTAATTGGCTCTGCTATCTAAGATATTTAAATCATAGAATATGGGGGAGCAAATTTTGTTTACAGCTGCCATAATATTTTGTCTCTCGACATCCTTTAATCTAGCTAGGATATTATGGAAAATGTATTGCTCGTTGGAATTGTACAAGGGCTCCAGCTCGATGCCTAAAGATTCAATCTTTTTTTCGAGGTACTGATACCATCTTGATTTATAGGAGTCCTTGAGCAAATCTGCGAGCAGACTTGATGGGGGGCAGCGAAAATGGCAGCGTAACCAGTACTTTATTGAGGTGGACCAGGCCCAATATTCCATTGTGTGTATGCCTATTTCTGCACACACATATTTTTTGCAAAACACTCTGCCTGAACATAATGCATTTCTGTATGTTAATATTATTGATATATGTATTTTTATCCACATTTAACCCTCATATATTTCTTGGCTAGGGAAGTGGCAAAATTCAGAGAAGTGTGAATCTGGAAGAATGGCTGTGTTTTGCTTTGTGTATTACCTAAATGCATCTCTTACCTTTGTATAGCTGACTACATTCTAGCCATGTAAAAGTCAGAAGTACACACAAACACACAGAGAGAGATAACTCCATTCAGGCAAGCAAGAGGCATTATTGCAGGGGAAGAGCACACTCCAGCCAGACAAAAGCATGTGGAGCATGGCTGCTGAGGGCAGTGGCCTGGAGAGAGTCCCAAGGGCCAGATAGAGATGCTTGGAGGGCCACATTCTACCCCTAGACCTGAGGCCTCAGACCAGCACATCTCAGAAATCACTCCCTTCCATATGAATCTGCTTGATTCTGAGGCCCTTCTGGTTTTCCCTTCACCAGCTAAAGAGAGAAGGTATTTTCGGTTGTGGCACCTAAACTATGGAATAGCCTGTGAAAAGAGGCCCCACGCCTTCTCCTGCTTTTAAGACTAATTCAGTCCAGTGGGCATTTTTTTATCTGAGCCTTTGATATGTCTTTTGTCTGCTGTTGATAATAGTGTTTATAACACTGTGTTATGACACTGCTGTTTTCTTGCTAAGTTTGTTTTTAATTCATATGAATTGCCCCAGAAAAGTAGAGTATAAATGTCCAAAATAAACTTTAGGCAAAGATGAAGCGCCAACTCTTTTGTTCTTGTTTGTGGCACTTAGAATTCCCCAGCAGAAAAGCTTCTGCTTTGGCAAGTTCCTTATCAGCACACAAGAAGCCTCTTTTGGTTCCTCCCTTGCCATCTTACTTGGTCTTGTGGTCTGGGCATTTCCTTGTAGGGTTTTCCTACTCATCAAACATTCCATCAATCTTGTGTTGTGGGATGTGGGTGTCAATTACCCCAGAGGATTCTCATTGGTTTAGAGAGAAAGATCGCTTGCTTTAACTTTAAGTTCAGTATTCTGTAGTCTCATTCAACATCATCAAATAATTATTTATTATTTGTACTTATAGCCTGCCCTTCACCAGCTGATGCCAGCTTTTTTGGCTAACCCATCTTCTTGGATTATGATGTCTCTCTATCCAATTTCTCCACAACAGGCAAAATTTCATGCATAGAATCATAGAATTGTAGCATTGGAAGGGACCACGAGGGTCATCTAGTCCAACTCCCTGAAATGAAGGAATATTTTGCCCAACATGGGGCTTGAACCCACGACCGTGAGATGACGTGTCTCATGCTCTACCAACTGAGCTATTGTGGAAGAGGCATGTCTGTCCTGTCCCCTTGCCCCACTTGCCATTGCATGCTCACAGAAAACAAAAGGCACTCTATATTTCAAACATAAATATTACAGAGATTAACGAAGGCTTTTACGTTCTACATAAATGTCCTGTCCTTCTGCCTGAGAGCTATAGCTCTGAGGTTCACATGCTCAAGAATAGTGAGCTCAGCATTCCAGTTTGCTCAGATCAAGCCTTGCCCTCCCACAGCTTTTGTCCAAAATGGTTCGCACGTACCTTCTTGACGAGGTATCCTTCCCTGATACGCCTGGGTTCTCGCTCGGGTTCCATCGCTGCGCTGCTCCGTCTGCTCCAGCAGAATTCAAACACATCTGACAATGCAAAGGTTTCGCCAGCTGCATTTATACAGCTGTCACTTTCGCAAATCCCTCTGCTTGTTAATCACATGAAAGCAGGCTCATTTCCTCTTCCGGAAGAAGGAAATGCAGAATCATGTGTACATGGTAAGTTAAGAACTTTTAAAAATACAGTATAAACTAATAATAACATTGTTTACACTGAGCTCTTAGCACAAACTGGGTGGGGGAAATAACCACCAATGTATTTTCTTTTTCCAGAAGTCTCAGAGAACAGAGCTTCTCTTGTTAAATTAAGTGAGTACACATTTTAAGAGGTGCTCTTGTGGAGTGGCAGCCTGGGACATTTGACCCAAACAAAAACAATGAAGTTCTCTTAAGGACAATGACCCGGCAGCAATGGTATCACAACACATCTTTTCAGCTTTGTTTAGGATAAAGAATATTGAGGTAGGATTCTCCCCAGATAACTCTGGTCACCAACTGAGGTTTAGTCAGCAAGCTCTGTTGCCTGTTCCATCCATCATCTTTGGATACCAATGGCTATGAGCCATGATTTCCCCCCGCCCATATGCTGATAGGCTGAGTTCAAGGTTGAAAGTCCTCAACAACTTGGGTCCAGGTTATTTTTTTATTATTATTAAATATTTTCTATTTTTACAGAAGTATGTGTAATGTCTCTCGTATTTTTTCCATGTAAAATTTTTACAAATCAGTTTCATTTGTTGAGACATTGGGGGGGGGAAGGGGAGGAAGATAGGGGGGTCGGGTGGCGATGTTTCTATTTTGCTTAATGTATGTAGGGTTTGGTGTCAGCGTTGCTCGTGCAGGTTCTCTGCTGTTCACTTGTGTTCCTTTGGTGGTGAGAGAGGTTGGGGTTGGCCTAGGGTGTGGTTGTTCATTTGTGGTTGGCTGTGGTGATCTTTGTTTTCGTGTGTGAGTGGGGTGGGTGGGTGTTTTGGGTCCAGGTTATGTCAAGGTCTGCCTGGTGTCCCTGCCTGATCACCAAGGTCTCTGAGGGCATCACTGTTAGCAGTCTCCTATGGCATGGATACGCAGCTCAAATCCACCAAGAATCATGCATTCACTATTTTGGGCCCAAATTTGCGGGACTCCCTCCCATATGAGGTCAGGCTGTCCCCACCCCCATTGAAATTCCAGTGCCAGCAGGCATGTTAACTCAATCCTGATTTTATCATTTTAACTTCTTTTCATTGTGTTGCATTCCATGTACACCACTTAGAGGAGCTCCCTCTCTGAAATGTGGGGATAACAACACTGACCATGATATGTTTGCTTTAGTTTTCAAATTGTGTTTAAATTGTGTACAGTGGTACCTCGGGTTAAGAACTTTATTCATTTTGGAGGTCCGTTCTTAACCTGAAACTGTTCTTAACCTGAGGTACCACTTTACCTAATGGGGCCTCCCGCCCCCGCCGCCACACAATTTTTTTCTCATCCTGAAGCAAAGTTCTTAACCTGAGGTACTATTTCTGGGTTAGCAGAGTCTGTATCCTGAAGCATCTGTAACCTGAAGCGTCTGTAACCCGAGGTACCACTGTATTATAAACCACCCTGGAATTTATCAAGGGTGATATACAAGTTCTCTAATAAAGAATCACACAGGTATGACAACACATACATAACACAATAACAGCAGAGTGCAACATCTGCTCTTTGAGGGTTGCAGTCAGGATCACAACAGAATAAGGCATCTGAGGCATTTTGAACACCCAGATGCGGAGAGCCTCCAGATGTTGCTGGACTCCAGCATGGCCAACAGAAAGGTATGGTAGAAGCTGTAGCTCCAACAAATCCTGGTGGGACCACAAGTTTCTCCAGCCCTGTTCTATATAAAAGACTAAATACACCCCAAAGATGAAGTATCACTACAGAAGGAGAGCTCTGCTACAATTCACTGCTCTTAAAAAGAAGCATATATAACATAAAGGTCAGAATAGTGTGCAATGGGAGAAGGATTTGTTGCCACAGACACAATCCAGTGGTAGAATTCCAGTCATATTCACAACTGAAATGAATGTGCTAGCCATAGGGCATATTTTCCCAGGGACAAAGCACAAGACATTCAGTCCTAGAACAACTCAATATCCTCACAAGGGCTATGCTGAGGAAAGATGTCAGGGTGCCCCGCAATAACTGCATAAGAACGGTATAGTTACTGCAGGTTTTTTAAAATCACTGTTCCTGGTAAGATTTAAAAATTGCATGCCTATTTTACCATAGTCTACTCGGCTGTTTTTTTTCAGTTAGAGAAGCGCCCCCTTCTGGTACTAGAAGCAACCGGAGATATTTATAAAAAGTTTGTTCCTATGGATGTACCTATTTTGGAATGCGTTTGTGTGACAGCCCCCTTCTCTTTCATTGTAGTCAATTGTGACACTAGACTGCTAAAGTTTCAGCTAAACTGGTAGATGGAAAGCAAGGTTGTAACAGACTCTCCTACTACACGCTCAGGTTCAGACATACAAGTATTTTAGCGTTGCCATATTTCAAAAAGTAAAAACCAGGACACCCCAAAAATTGTTGAGGTTGTTGACTTTTTCCCCTCCCCCCTTTTTTCTTAGAAAAATGCCAAAAAACATTTTTTATTTACTTGCCTAAGATCCAGGACAACGTGCCGCCTTTCAGAAATCCCTCCCCCAGACGTCATTTCCGCCTTTGAAATCCCAGTAATGTCTGGGAAAATCTGGACACATGGCAGCCCTAGAGTATTTAAACCTATCTTTGAACACCTACGGGTTATCTTGCTGCATATACTGTTTCTTAAAGCCCTGGATAAATTTCACATCTTATAGCAAATTTGAATTGTTATTTTTCCCACTAGGAAAAGTCCTCATATATCTGCATCCAACTTGCTAGAGGTTTGATATGCATTAAGCCTTAGGATAGCCAGGAGACCAGAAAAAAAATTGTCTAAAGATTTTTCTCTCAGTGCTGTTGGGGTGCATTTGACCATGGGCAGACTTTGGTAATACGGTGCCCTGGGAGAGGACAAAATTTGGTGCCCCACCCTTCAATATTTCTTATTTTCACAATAATTCATTTTGGTACACTTGCTTTTTAGAGATCTCCTCAGAATGTACCATATAAATATAGGTGGTATAATTATTATTATTAAGAAAGCCAGAGAGTTCCAGAAAAACACCTACTTCTGCTTCATTGACTACGCAAAAGCCTTTGACTGTGTCGACCACAGCAAACTATGGCAAGTTCTTAAAGAAATGGGAGTGCCTGATCACCACATCTGTCTCCTGAGAAATCTCTATGTGGGACAAGAAGCTACAGTTAGAACTGGATATGGAACAACTGATTGGTTCAAAATTGGGAAAGGAGTACGACAAGGCTGTATTTTGTCCCCCTGCTTATTTAATTTATATGCAGAATACATCATGCGAAAGGCTGGGCTGGATGAATCCCAAGCCAGAATTAAGATCGCCGGAAGAAATATCAACAATCTCATATAGGCAGATGACACAACCTTGATGGCAGAAAGTGAGGAGGAATTAAAGAATCTCCTCCTCATTTAAAGAATTAAATGAGGGTGAAAGAGGAGAGTGCAAAATATGGTCTGAAGCTCAACATCAAAAAAACGAAGATCATGGCCACTGGTCCCATCACCTCCTGGCAAATAGAAGGGGAAGAAATGGAGGCAGTGAGAGATTTTACCTTCTTGGGCTCCATGATTACTGCAGATGGTGGTAGCAGTCACAAAATTAAACGACGCCTGCATCTTGGGAGAAAAGCGATGACAAACCTAGACAGCATCTCAAAAAGCAGAGACATCATCACCTTGCCATCAAAAATCCATATAGTTAAAGCTATGGTTTTCCAAGTTGTGATGTATGGAAGTGAGAGGTGGACTATAAAGAAGGCTGATCGCCAAAGAATTGATGCTTTTGAATTCTGGTGCTGGAGGAGACTCTTGAGAGTCCCATCAAACCTATCCATTCTGAAGGAAATCAGCCCTGAGTGCTCACTGGAAGGACAGATCGTGAAGCTGAGGCTCCAATACTTTGGGCCACCTCATGAGAAGAGAAGACTCCCTGGAAAAGACCCTGATGTTGGGAGACTGAGGGCACAAGGAGAAGGGGAGGACAGAGGACGAGATGGTTGGACAGTGTTCTCGAAGCTACCAGCGTGAGTTTGACCAAACTGCAGGAGGCAGTGGAAGACAGAAGTGCCTGGCGTGCTCTGGTCCAGGGGGTTGCGAAGAGTCGGACATGACTAAACAACAGAAGAACAAATTTTATTATTATTATTATTATTATTATTATTATTATTATTATTACTTTGCTCCCCCTCAGCTTGGCACCCTGTGTGCTGGCGGAACTCCCTGCACCACCCTAAATCTGGTGCTGATTTGACTCCACCTCTTGATGGACTGTTAAGCAGGCAGAGAAGAGCAGAGTCAAAAGCTGTTTGCCAGAATTATAATAAGAGGGGTAACATCCTACCTAGCCATTGATTCTGTTAAGGCTATAAAAAAACCCAGTTGTTTTTCTAAGCAGGAAAAAAATCCCAAAAGGTATGAAATGAGCTAATAAAAATACCCCACAATGCCACAACTGAGCTCACAGCCTGCAGCATAAATTTCACAGGATGTTATTTTTAGAGAAGAGTAGACTTTCAGCTTCGTTCCACTAATTTAAAGCCTCCACGTTAAAGCGCTGAAGCCTTCCCAAACCAAATGAGTCTAAACAAATGCAGACAACAGACACATTTCCCAGTTCCCCCTCTCTGTTCCAGATACTCTGGCAACCACATCTGGATGGCCACAAGCTGAGAAAGGCAGAAAACAGAAAAAACTTAATATGCCCCAGAGCCAAGCTAAAGGGTTGCGTTGAATGTATTGCTTGCCTTGCTGCGCATGAGGTCGCATAGTCAGGGAGGTGGCACGTAAGCCCGGCTCTTTGGTTGTGGCTCTGGAGCAGATGCAGTTTTGCTACCTCAAAAGACAGTGCGCTAGTTAAGAAACTAACATTTCTATGAGTCTCACATTCCCCGCCATGCGCACACATGAATATGGAGAAGTCAGAATGCAGTAGGGACAAAAAGCCAATGCAATAGGGTGCAACAGAGCCAGATTCTGGTGGCAATCATAGGAGCATAAAAAGTTATCTTGTATACAGAACACATTGGTCCAGCTAGCTCCATACCGTAGACACTGACTGGTAGCAGCTGTCCAGGGTTTCAGGCAGGGGTCTTTCCCTGTCCGACCTGTGGGTTTAAACTGAGACTTTTGGCATGCAAAACATGTGCTCTACCACTGAGCTAAGGTCCTTCCTGTTGCATTGTAAAAATTGACTTGCTCATTCTTATGGTTCGAGGCAAGGTGCAGGTGGGAGGATTTCCCCTAGAAAAAGGTTGTGATCAGGCATTGCATTAGCAGCTAGCATTGCCTGACAGCTGACATTTACTAGAGCCTAGGCCAGCCTTTCTCAACCTGTGAGTCCCCAGATGTTGAACTACAACTCCCATCACCCCTAGCTAGCAAGGCCAGAGCTCAAGGATGATGGGAGTTGTAGTCCAACAACATCTGGGGACCCACAGGTTGAGAACCGCTGGCCTAGGCCATCAAGGTCAACTACTGACCCCACTCCCCAAAATGTACTACTTACACAGAGCCTGATTTGCAAATATGTTCAAAATAGATGCTTTGCAGGAGAGTGCAAACTCACTCAGGGCAAGAAATGAAGCAGTGACTCACACTAAGGTGGATAGACTTTGTCCTCTAGTCTTCCATTCATCTTGGCCACAAGCTGGGTGAAGCAATTTAGGTACAGCATTATTATTTCAGTTTAAAGCATTCTTAACCCCCCCCCCCCACTTTCTCAGGTTAAGCTACTTAATCATAGCACCAGCAGCAGAGATGAGCCTTGAGGCATTGATGGGCTATTTGAGTACTCAATGGGAAAGAAGGAGGGGAGGACTCTACTATTCTCCCTCCTCGTGGAGGTGGGTGTCCCCACCACTGGTGCTGCTGGCTGGGGAGAAGAGCAGGTCTTAGACCAGCAATGCAGAACTGGTGGCCTTGCAGATGCTCTTGGACGTCCATCAGACCCGGCCAACGTGGCCAGTGGTCTGAGGCGTTCCCAAAGTAAAGGACGGATTGAACTCTGATTAATAAGAATACACACAGAGGCTTGACCAGCAAGACTCTAGGAAGGGTGGGTTTAATAATCTGTGTCTCTACCCTCCGGCCCAGGTCGTTTTATTCACAAAAGAACTTTTTACAGAGTGTTCATAAGAACCAATCAGATTTCTTCTGAGCATTTCAACAAACCCCACGTGGGGACAAAGTTAAACTACCAAAACTAATTAAGCACACATATTTCTGGGGTAAACAAAACAGAACTACAAAGGAGTGCATTTGGCAACCCCTGAGGTCATAAACAAGCAATACACATGATAAGAAGGATGGCCAGGAAGGCAGTGATCATTACCACCTTCAGGTGAGATCTGTTTCCTGGCCCTAAGACTGACATCCTAAGATTAACATATCAGAAAAGCTACATCAAAGAAACTGCCCACTGTCTCTGATGACCCAGGATGCCTGCCTGGCATAGCAACTGGCAGTGTACATGACTGGTCAAGAAAGAGAAATGGATCAGGGATGCAGAGGTGTGGATTGATCAAAAATCATATCAAAATAGTTTAAACCCAGTCAATGCAATGCTTTCATTGCTGACACAGATGGCTTACTCTATATCTGTTATAATTCCTCATAGCAATCCCACCTGGTCACTACAGGGCATTAGATCAACGAGCTACAGTAAAAAGATGGAGAAGAATCAACCCAGAAGCACAGAGGTCTCATGTGCCCACTGCTGCTAAACCTAAATAGTGAAAACCATGAGATAAAATTTCCAAGGCGCAAGTTTTTCTAGATTTAATTAGATTTTTTTCTAACATTTTCATTTCTGTCCTTTTTTGTTTCATTAAAGCCTGGGTTTTTCCTCAGGCTTTTTATTTCCCAAAGCAAGCAGGGGAGAGTCGCAGGGCAGTCATTCTATTTTAGACCTAGCCTGGTTATTTCTCAAGCGGCACCCAGTTGTGATAGTGACTCAACAACTGCTCATAAGATGCACTAATTGTTTATTTTGTTTCTCTTTAAAATGTCTAAGAGCAGGTCTGTGGCCCTTGCTCCCTGAAATGTATTCCTATGCCTATTATTAAAATGTGAAAAGGAGATCTTGGGGGCAGGAGTTTTATTAAATATAATTATAATTATAATTTATTATTTATACCCCGCCCATCTGGCTGGGTTTCCCCAGCCACTCTGGGCAGCTTCCAACAAAGTATTAAAATACTGTATATATGCCGCAGTATCACAATACCTTTATTAGAACCAAATAAAGTATCACAAAATGGTGATCAAAATTTGGGATTCTCCAGAACTCTTCATTGGACAAGATGTTGAGGGGAGAAGAAAAGTGTATTTACCCTCAAGCCTGCAATTCTTACGAGAAAGTGGGGGTGAGGGGGGCACAGCAGCCATAAATGGATTAGTCTCAATAGACAGTTAACAAGAACTATATTTATCACATGACCATAGCAGTAGACCTTTAATAAGCACAATAATTATCAAATGTTTAATTTGGACATGAGGAAACACTCGCCACTTACTTGTGGAGGACTTGTGTACAGTGGTACCTCGGGTTACATATGCTTCAGGTTACAGACTCCACTAACCCAGAAACAGTACCTTGGGTTAAGAACTTTGCTTCAGGATGAGAACAGAAATTGTGCTGCAGCGGTGTGGCAGCAGCAGGAGGCCCCATTAGCTAAAGTGGTGCTTCAGGTTAAGAACAGTTTCAGGTTAAGAACGGACCTCCAGAATGAATTAAGTTCTTAACCCGAGGTACCACTGTATATGCAAATGTGTGTGTGCCCATCCATGCTTACGACAACTGAGAGCAAAAAGGCCCTGAAAGCATTTGGGCTCCCAAGGACTGAGTGCCAAATTTACTTCAATGAAGCATTATGACAAAGCCACAGCATTGATAGAACTTGGCCCACATTTAATTAATGAGGTGAAAAAGAAAGAGTTTTATTCTAGGTCTATTTATTTGCATCATTTATTATTCCTATCACTCTTATTTATCAAACCCAATAAAAAGTTATTTAGATAGGTAGGGAGGTAGGGAGGGAGGTAGGGAGGTAAATAATAGATAGATGATAGATAGATGATAGATTAGATACTGTAGATAGATATAGATGATAGATAGATGATATAGATGATAGATTAGATACTGTAGATAGATTAGATAGATAGATAGATGATAGATAGATAGATAGATAGATAGATAGATAGATAGATAGATAGAT
>JAXCMG010000095.1:1852061-1899934 GCA_034642415.1 Podarcis siculus | reverse complement strand
ATAGATAGATAGATAGATAGATAGATAGATAGATAGATAGATAGATAGATATAGATAGATAGATAGATGGATGATAGATAGATAGATAGATGATAGATGATAGATAGATAGCGCTTTTAGTAGCTCTACCACTCTCAGAAGCTTGAGGGGATACTGGCCCAGGAGAGGGCATTCTCTGAAGGACCATCTCATTTGTGGAACTCCCTCTCCACTGTAGTGCATCTGTCACCTTCACGACACAGATTTCCTTGAAAGCACTTCTGAACCCTGGTCTTTGACACTTGAGACATATATTTTCAGGACCCACACCATTTTTGTAATGGTAAGTTATCTTAAACTGTTCTCATCTCCTGCAGCTGCAACAAAACATGTCTCTCCCATATCAGTCTCTACAGCCACAGCAGGCTCTATAACCTTCCAACAGTTTGACTTCACCCCCAAAAGTGCACTCCTCCACCACCTCCCCAAACATATGGATGCCAACAACCTACCCAGGGATTTTTGAGTGAAGAGTAGGTCAACAACAACAACAAATTATGCCGCAAAACTCCCAGGACAAGAAAAGAACAATGCCACTCTCCCTTTGTCTACATAAAGCTGTTTGTTCAAATGAAATAAATATAAAAGGCTGGCAATGGATTTAAACCCATTATAGATCCAGGCTATTGTTTAGGAGAAAAGCAAATTCAAATCAATACTTTCAGCTCCACACAATTTACCCAGGCATGATATGCCCCACTCAAGCGAGAGTTCTAATTGATTGCTCATTCTAGCCAATGTGCTAGCCAATGTTCTGGCATTATGCCTTCTGCTATTAGTTCTGCTAATAGTTTGACTATTTGTTTCTATGCATCTACCTTCCTGTGTTGTCATTTGTTACTCCGCAATTGGATAATGAAATGTTAGATTAGCTGGGACTCAGAAGGTTTGGGCTCTGTAGGAATTAAAACAGCTAGGTGGAGGGAGTTTACATCGAGTAGCTGTCTTTTAGCAGCGTGTAAATCACTTTCTTAGTTGGTAACTGTCCACACCTATGGTGCTGAAAGAACCCTGGGTGTCTAGACAGGACTTTCAATCCCATGTCAATAATTTACATTGCTAAGACATACCTAGAGCTAAGTTAAACATTTTTATAATGGGAATGATCCCATCATTGCTGTTTTTTTTAACTCTAGTCCTCTTCTCACATGCCAGCACCAGTATTGTACTTGTTGTTTGCCAGGCATTTTCACCCCCTGCCCCATGTGCTTTCGATTCTCCAAATCTGTTTTGCAAAGTATTACGGTAACTTTCCTTCTTGGCCAATTTATCATGTTGGTATGACACAGCCAGATGCCTTTCTCACCTATGATTACGCAAGTGTTCTAAGGATGTAACCTCAGGATGACTCTGAACAAATGACCTACTTTTTTAGTACAGCCTTAATTGCCCATTTGCCTGTACAGTCAGGATAGTCAATGAGTGATAAAAGAGCAATTTGCCCTGTTTTCCCAGTGCAAGTGGCTGGGCATCTATCATCTATCTATCTATATCTATCTATATCTATCTACCGTATTTTTCGCCCGATAGGACGCACTGTCCCATAAGGTGCACCTAGTTTTTTGGGGGGGAAATAAAGGGGGGGGGATTTATTTTTTCCCCAGGCGCGGGGCTGGGGCGGGGGAAGCCTGAGCTTCCACTGACCCCAGCCCCCAGAACAGGCAACTCTCCACAAGCCGCGGGAGCCCAGCGCTGGGCTCCCGCGCCTTGCGGAGAGCTGCGCGAAGCCTGGGCGCGCTGAGCTCAACGTGCCCAGCCTTCGGCATGCAGGCAACTCTGCGCAAGCCGCGGGAGCCCGGCGCGGGCTCCCACGGCTTGCAGAGATCTGCACGAAGCCTGGAGAGCGAGAGGGGTTGGTGCGCACCGACCCCTCTTGCTCTCCAGGCTTCAGCGAAAGCCTGCATTTGCCCCATAGGATGCACCCACATTTCCCATTCATTTTTGGAGGGTAAAAAGTGCGTCCTATGGGGCGAAAAATACGGTATCTATCTATCTATCTATCTATCTATCATCTATCTTTCTATCTATCTATCTATCTATCTATATCTATCATCTATCTACTAACTTTGCATTTAAAATATAAGTTCAAATAATAATCGCTGTAGCAGTAAGCAGGTGCTACAATATGAACCCTGACCTTAAAAATGTAATACTTGCAAGCATTTAGAATGAGCCCCAAATACAAGATGATATCCTGACCACCCTCTCACCCTCATCATGTGGTATAAAGTGGTATATCTCAGTTCATCATAACTGTACTGTTTATGATCAACACAGTACAATGGATTTTTCAAACACCCCAAAACTGAATTTAGGTAAATTTGGGGGGGCAATAATTCAGTACAAATGTAAACTCCACTCTTGAAAATAGCTAATACTCCCCTTTCTCATGCACACTTTTCATGTACAATTCACATTAGATTGCTTTTTAGTTCCATGTCCCATCTCTCAAAACTACCAATGCTGAGGCAGGATTAATATAGATGCATGGTACTAACATTTTGAGTTTCAAGAAACAGGAAGAGTAAAGGATGGATTTACTAGTCCCCCAAATGACCTTCATTCCCTCTGAGCTCATTGCAGAAAATGAAGGGTACTGTGAAACTATCCTTCTAATATATGTGAAATTAAAAGACCAGATTCAGGAAAAAGGATTCCAAAAAAGCAGAGCATGAAGAGAACCAGTTGGCCATTGGTTCTGTATGCAAAACATTGTGGTAGATCAGGGGTATGCAACATGGAGCCCTCCAGATGTGGATGGACTCCCATCATCCCTGATTGTCAGCTGTCAGCCGTTCTGGCTGGGGCTGATAGAAATTGAGTCCAACAACATCTGAAGGGAACTACATTGGATTCCCTGGCAGTAGATTCTGGTCTAGCATTTTTCTGGAAACTCCCAAAAGAAGAATAAACACAACTTCCCCAGGTACCAGGTTAAGAGTCAAATCTGTAGATAAAAATCTGCTTGAATCTTAGAAAGAGACACGCTGGATTGAAATCCCAAATCCGGCACATTAAAAAAATGAGAAACAAATAATGCAAGAATAAAGGCCTACATTTTAGGCATGGGCCTAAAAGATGCTATATAAAGATGCTAGCAGTATCATCCAAATATACATAACACCCACCCTTAACTGCCTGTCAGCCAGCATGACTTGACACCATAAAGGTAAAGGTACCCCTGCCCGTACGGGCCAGTCGTGGCCAGCGTGACGAAGCTGCAGCTGGTGAGCCATTTATCTACTTGCACTTAAGAGTGCTTTCGAACGGCTAGGTGGGCAGGAGCTGGGACCAAGCAACAGGAGCTCACCCCGCCACGGGGATTCGAACTGCCAACCATACGATCGGCAAGTCCTAGGCACTGAGGTTTTACCCACAGCGCCACCCACGTCCCCTTACACCATAGAAGCTGGTAAATATGTGAATGTTCAACTAATCCTGTCGGGTCTAAATGTATTTAACTCAAACTATCAAAATCCTATATACTAATTAGGTAAAGGGACCCCTGACAATTAGGTCCAGTTGTGACTGACTCTGGGATTGCTCATCTTGCTTTGTTGGCCGAGGGAGCCGGCGTACAGCTTCTGGGTCATGTGGCCAGCATGACTAAGCCGCTTCTGGCGAACCAGAGCAGCACACGGAAACGCCGTTTACCTTCCCGCCAGAGCGGTACCTATTTATCTACTTGCACTTTGACGTGCTTTCGAACTGCTAGGTGGGCAGGAGCAGGGACCGAGCAATGGGAGCTCACTCCGTTGCGGGGATTCGAACCACTGACCTTCTGATCGGCAAGTCCTTGGCTGTGTGGTTTCCCAGTCTTGTGGTGTTGTATCTGGTCTAACCTCCCTGTGATGTTAACCTTAGACTGTCACCTGGCCTTGTCTCTGGATCATGTTTGTACCTAGACTAATTATGTGTGCTTGACCTTGGTTTGCTTGGACTGGGCTGCATCTGCAACCCTCCCCACAGTGATGAGTACTTTGGTGAAGGCTTAGATCAGGGGGCCGGTCCACTGTCCCTCAGACCTTGTGGAGGGCAGGACTATATTGAGCGGGGGGGGGGGGGAGAACGAATTCCTATGCCCCACAAATAACTCAGAGATGCATTTTAAATAAAAGCACACATTCTACTCATGTAAAAACACCAGGCAGCCCCCCCAAATAACCCAGAGATGCATTTTAAATAAAAGGACACATTCTACTCAGAAACTCCCAGAAACTCCAGCGGATGCAGAATGCTGTAGCGAGGCTCCTCACGGGGTTTCTGCCATGGGAGCATATTCACCCAGTGCTTTTCCAGCTGCACTGGCTCCCGGTGGAGTACAGGGTCAGATTTAAGGTGCTGGTTTTGACCTTTAAAGCCCTTCACAGCCTAGGACCCTCGTACCTACGGGACCGCCTCTCCCGGTATGCCCCACGGAGAGCCTCAAGGTCCATAAATAGCAACACCCTAGTGGTCCCAGGCCCTAAGGAAGCGAGATTGGCTTCAACCAGAGCCAGGGCCTTTTCAACTCTGGCTCCGACCTGGTGGAACGCTCTGCCTCATGAGACCAGGGCCCTGCAGGATCTGATTTCTTTCCGCAGGGCCTGTAAGACAGAGTTGTTCCACCTGGCCTTTGGCTTGGAGCCAATTTGATTCCCTCCCCCTCTTTCTATTTCCTTTCTCCGGTGATGAGGCTGCATTTTAACATTTTAATATTTTACTGTTTTGATATTTAAATGTTGTATTTTAATCTTGTTTTTAAGTTGTATTCATTCAACTTGTTTTTATTATTGCTTGTTAGCCACCCTGAGCCTGGCCTTGGCTGGGAAGGGTCGGGTATAAATAAATATTATTATTATTACACATGTAAAAACATGCTGATTCCAGGACTGTCCGCGGGCCAAATTTAGAAGGTGGTTGGGCTGAATCCGGCCCCCGGGCCTTAGTTTGCCTACCCATGGCTTAGATCTTCTATAACTGGGACTCCCATCCCTGAGCGTGACATGAATATTCTGCATGCTCAGTACATGGTTCTTGCAGCAGCTGGCAAATTATACACAAAGAAAACAACAATCAGAGCTGACAAGTGACATATCATTCACTAGTATCAAACAAGATAAAAACAAAATCATATCTTCTTATCCAGCAGTGTGAAAGCTTTCCTAAATGTGAAAGCTTTGGCTGCCCTCCAAAAACTCACAAGAGTCAACCAGATGCATCCTCCTGCAGAAGGAATCCCACAGAGAAAGCCCGTAATGTGGCTCTCACTGTCCATGGGTCAGCAAAGTAAGTGACCCAAGATGGTGTAAGTAGGGGAATATGTAAGAAGACACCCTTTCCCCCAATAGCTTGGTTCCAGACCATTTCAGGCTCTGAAAGTCAAAACAGCACTTTCAATAAGGCCCGGACACAAGCCGGTAAGTGATTCAGATGTGTGAGACAAGGTGTGATACAAACTAGAAGCCCATCAAGAACCTTGTTGTCATATTTTGGACAAGTTGCGCATCCTGACCACTCTTCCAAGGCAGCCCCATGTGGAATGCATTGCAGTAGTCTAGTTTTGAGGTTCATGTGGTATGCATCTCTGTGGCTAGAAGTTTGTTCAACTGGTGTAGTAGGCAAAACTACTGGCCGCTGCTACCTTTGGTTCATCCTGTAATAGCCGAACTCACAAGCACCTTCAAGGTGCAAATCTTCTCTTTCAAGGATGGGTGCGTGAAACCCCATCCAGAATAGGCTCAGCACTTGATCCTAGATCAACCAGATTGCTTCCCACCAACCAATCTGAATTAACTTTCAGTTTGTTAGGCCTCATCCAGTCTATCACCACCAACTTCAGACACCTGGACCTCACTACCTTGCTGGGACCTAAGGAGAGAGGTAACATTGATGACACCCAGCATCAAAACCCGTCCAGCAAGTATGGAAGATCATAATAAAACCTATACAGTGGTACCTCAGGTTAAGTACTTAATTCGTTCCAGAGGTCCAGACTTGAAACTGTTCTTAACCTGAAGCACCACTTTAGCTAATGGGGTCTCCCGCTGCTGCCGCACTGCCGGAGCACGATTTCTGTTCTCATCCTGAAGCAAAGTTCTTAACCCGAGGTAATATTTCTGGGTTAGCGGAGTCTGTAACCTGAAGCGTATGTATGTAACCCGAGGTACCGCTGTATTTATTTGGGCACCTACTGAGAAGGCCCTAAGAAAGCAACTGTACCAGAAATGAACTGTTGAAAATCAGAAATATTTAGGGAGGGGGCGCCATCTTTTGTCCTCGCTCAGGGCACCATATTCCCAAGGTCCACCTCTGGATGTACGATCTCGTTGAGATTCCTGCCTTGCAGGGGGTTGGACTAGATGACCCTCGGGGTCCCTTCCAACTCGACGATTCTATCCATCTACGGCACCCAAAGCCCAGCTTCTTCGGGGTGCCCCCCCCCCCAGAGAAGATGCTCGGCAGACAGCTGTTTCCACCCGGAGCGATTCAATCCGAGCCAGAGCCCCCCTTCGCACTGATTTTCGTAATTTTTTTTTCGTAAAATCAGGCGCTCGGGGGGTTTCCCTTCTCCGCTGGCCGCGTCTGACCGAGTCCGCGGGGAGGCGCCCGGCTCGGCTCGGGGGCGGCCCAGAATCAGGCCAGCGGGGATTAACTTCCGCGCCTCGCCTTGCGCACAGACCCAGCGGCGGGCGCGCTCTTTCCGTCCGCACCCGAGCGCGCACCCGCGCGGGAGGGAGGGAGGGTGGGGTGGGGGTGTATTGGGCCTCCGTCGTCATTCGTGGCGAGGGGGATCCGGGCGGAGATCCTGCCCTCCTTCTCCCGCTCCTCTTCCCTCGGCGCCTCCATCCTCGCCCAAGGAGCGCAAAGACGCAGCCATGGCCGAGGTGCCCACCGTGGTGCGGATCAAGATCTCGCTCAAGATCCAGCCCAACGACGGGCCCGTCTACTTCAAGGTGGACGGCCAGAGGTTCGGGCAGAACCGGACCATCAAGTTGCTCACGGGGGCCAAGTACAAAGTCGAGGTGGCCATTAAGCCCGGTGCCATCCAGGCCACGTAAGTGGGACCCACCTGCCTTCCTCACCTTTCCCTCCCCAGAGCAGCTTCTGCGTCTTGCAGCGCGCCCGCCCAGATTTCTTCCCTGGCAAAGGGACAGGCTTCCATCTTTATCCCCATTCTTATTATTTCCCTTCGGCATCTCTGCGTCCTGACCCCGCACAGCGGCCAGCTGGACCCCCAGTGCCAACGGGACCTTGGCAAAAAAGGAAACGAGCCCCCTTGCTGCGTTGCGCCCGAGGAATAAAGCGCCGAGCAGCCTGATCGCGAAGGCCAGCCTTGCAGGCAAACGCAGAAAAGGGCCGGTGCGGGTGCAGGGAAGGGGCTGGAGAGGCTGGGCTCGAAGGCCCGGCGAGGTGCGGCGCTGGAGACCGGAGGAGGGCGACGCATAGGGGATGCGGGGGACAATGGAGCGGATCTGCCCGGCGTCCTCGCTCCGGCTTTGCTTATGTAACCGGCCTCCCCTCCTGCGCGCATCCTCTAGGGGTGTCTTGGAAGCAGGGCGGATCCAGGGCTTCTGGAATCAGGGGACACCGCCAGGCCCCCGCCCGGTGACCTGGTGCAGAGCTGCAGGTGGTGAGGAGGGGCAAATGGGCCTAGGGTTGACTCCTGGACCGCCAGGGGACTGATCCTGGTCTCTGCAGCATCCTTTACTTCGGAATTTGAAAGGGGGGCGCGTTTGCCAGCGAGACATTTATTTAAAACATTCATTTTCTGCCTTTCATTCAAACGGGGGTTTTTTTGGGGGGTATTAGGGTAATGTCAAAGACAAATTCATTAAAATCAGGACCTTAAAGCAATAAATGCCGCAGCATCCAAAAAAGTCTCTCTGCAACCCAGACCCTGCTGTCATCATCTGAGGCCCTTCTTCTTTGCCCCCTCCTTGAGAGGCCCGGAGGGTGGCTCCCCGTTTGTGGAATGTGAAAATGTTTGTCTATAACCAGGACTTTGACTAGCATTCTGTGCCCTTTTAAATGGAGGGGAGGTTGGGGTTAGTGGGTTGCTTTGGTTTCATTTTGCATTCTCATTTTGAACTGCCCTGTGATCTTTGGATGAAGGGCAGTGTACAAATTTAAGAACTAACTAACTGAATCAGCAAGCTAAAATGCAGCAAGCTAATGGGCACCCAAAGTCTGAGGTCCCCCCCCCCTTTTCCTTTCCTTTTACTTTAAGAAGGTATTACCTTTTATACAGTGAAATGGAGCTTATTCCCAAGTGAAGTTGCAAACCTTTCCCCACTTACCTGGCAGAGCTGGATCCAGGGGAGGGCTACTGGTTCCCCCGCACTAGGTGCTGAGCCAAGAGGGTGCTGCAGGGGGCGTCGCAACAATGACTTGGAACGGAAGGCAAGAGGCCACCAAATTTTGGTGTTGCACTGGGTGCTTCTGAAATTTGAAAGCCCAAAGTCCGCCACTGTAGCTGGAAGCAGAACCCATTGAATTAAATATGATTTGCTTCTGAGTAGCATCAGGCGCCAGAAGGTCCATTTCATTCCTGAAGCCATGGTGGTGCTATGCTCCTAAGTGAGTTTAAATGTGTATACACATGATCACATGTTTTATCTAAGGACTGACAAACTCCTTGCTTGTTTTCCTCCCTTTCAAAGCAAGGAATGGTGTTTGCACCAGACACACGTCTTGCACTGGGCTCTCTTTGAACCAAGACCATAAACCTCACTTGACACAATATTGCTACACTTCCCAGCTCCAAAATAGATATGCCTGATGGACATAATCTGAATAATAGATCCTCTTCTATTTACTTAGAAACATTGAAGCAACTGTCCAGACACCATACAGTGGCGGAGCTAGACGCTTGGGCACCTCGAGCAGCGCACATGCCATGCACCCAGGGGGGGTGGCGATTGGCATGCCGGTGATCTGCCGGGGGGGGGCAGCGGCACAGCAGCGGCCCACCCAGGGGTGCGATCAGTGTGGTGGCAATCCGCCCAGGGGGGATTTTGTCACACACACATACCCAGGATGACACCTGGGGTGGACCGCCCCCCCTTTCTATGTCCCTGACACCATAGCTCCATTTTTGAAGTGTTGGTAGCTGAGCTGGCTGTCTCTAAGGGAGGGGTTATAGCTCAGTGGTAGAGCTTTGCCTGCACTAGGTCCCAGGTTCAGTCACTATAATCTCCAGGTAGGGCTGGGGAAATCCTGAAGAGTCACTACCAATCTCTGCAGACGATACTGATTTAGCTCAACCAATGGTCTGCCTTAGTATAAAACAGTTTGCTATGTTCTGAGGCTCCCATAGGACAAACACAGAGGTATCTTCTTCTGAGTCATAAAAGGCAGGTTTTAAAACAAACCCCTCCAATTTCTCCTTGCTACAGCCCACTTTTCTTCTTTGGCTTTTGTGGCGTTTTTGTTCAAACTGTTCGACTAATTACTCATTTGTATTCATTGAGATTAGTGGCACATAATCAAATTGTTTTGAATTGCAGCTATATGACATAGACAGATATCTGCAAATGGAGTTGCCAGCATATTTTTAGGGCATCCCTTGGGGAGGAGAGAATGTGATTATTTATCTCAGGGCAGTTCACAGCATAAAATACAAAATAAAAATGCAAAAAAACAAAACAAAACCATAACCCTCTCTCCCACAAGGACATTTAAAAGTGATGTGAATCATTCAAAGGCCTGGGAGCCTAAAGATGTATAATGAAGGTACCAGGCAAGCATTCCGCAAACAGGGAGCCACTGCAGAAAAGGCCTGTTCTTGTGTTGCCATCCTCTGGACCTCATGTGGAGGAAGCACATCTTCTTTGATGGTCTCCTGAACAGAAAGTGGTGGAACTGAATACTTCTTTGTTTCTTGAGAGTATCTGTCCATTCCCTCCCCTCCCCGCACTGTAATGAATGACAGTAGCATGGCATTTGTTCTGCCTTCCCTTCTCTGTTACATTCTGATATATGGACAGAAAACTAAAGGGAGTTGGTTATAATCATGGCAGATGTTTGCTTGTAAACCTTACTTTCTCTCTCCACATTAGGAAGAGAGGCTTGCTAAGAATATTAACTACTCTTTCAGGACTATGGGTATAGGGGGAGTAACGTTCCCCCTGGAAGAGAAGTCGAGAGACCCCCAAGCTGTTACCTACACTGGAATCTACGATACAGAAGGCGTAACTCACACTAAAAGTGGCGAGAGGCAGCCCATACAAATCAACATACAGGTAGTGTGTGTTTTTGGGTGTGGGGGAGCATAAGTGATGTTGTCTGGGCATGGGCAGTGCATTCTGGTCTGTTTAAAAGGTATTGCACTTAAAAACATAGCACTGTCTGTTGTAATTCTCCTTTACCTTGGACTTCTATCTTTTTAAGCATCTGTGACAGCGTAAAGCTCCAAAGGCTGACTGGTCACTACTCTGCAGAGCCCATGACCTCAGCTGACCCATTCATCGCTCCAGTTCACCTGAGGTTTAAGGAGCGACACGTGGTCATCCGTGACTAGACATATTCTTGCAGCAAAACTGGGCCATTCAGAGGCATGCACAATGCAGGCTGGGACTGACAGGAGTCCCACATTTTCTAGAGGGAACCAGGTTGGCTTCTTCTGGCTTGGGCATTAGTTTAAAGATATGCGTCCTTGGCTAAAACACTCAGAATTAGCTGTGGCTGACCATTAACATGCTAGCACTTCCCATGTTTGCCAACATCTCTTTATCTTTATTGGGAGACTCCATTCAGGGTTCTTGAATCCAGAGCACAGGATTACAGCTTTTCCTTTCCCCTGCCGTTCTTGGTGGAGAGGGGTAAGGAATCTTTTAATGCTGTATTGTGCTATTGCAGTAATGTAACCTGTGTAGGGGGACGCGGGTGGCGTTGTGGGTTAAACCACAGAGCCTAGGACTTGCCGGTCCCACCTCCTGCCAACCTAGCAGTTCGAAAGCATGTCAAAGTGCAAGTAGATAAATAGGTACCACTCTGGCGGGAAGGTAAATGGTGTTTCCGTGTGCTGCTCTGGTTCGCCAGAAGCGGCTTAGTCCTGCTGGCGACATGACCCAGAAGCTGTACGCTGACTCCCTCAGCCAATAAAGTGAGGTGAGCACCGCAACTCCAGAGTCGGCCACGACTGGACCTAACAGTCAGGGGTCCTCTTACCTTTACCCTGTGTAGGATTTATGTTCACCCATCTCGTCCCACTGAAAGAGCAATCTCTGCCATATAGCACACATAGCAAAAGCTACCAAATCTGGCCAAACTGTGCCCCTTTAAGTTATTTAATCCCTCTGTATTGCATTTTTCAGCTTATTGCACCCTCTGTCAACACATCAGCTCTAAGGTGTTGTTTGTTAGTTATATCATCTATCACATTTGGCTGTAATACCCACACTTTCCATTTTGCAAGCCATCTGCATCTCTGTTAGCTGTGAACACCTTTATAAGATCACTTATTTTCCTTCTCTGTTAAGAGCTTCTGCATTTTATAAGCCTTGCATTCTTATAACTGTGAAATGGAGACCACCTTTCAGAACTGGGCTTTGCATTTCAGTGGAAATGGAGGGTGTTGGGGGCAGGATTCCTGGCCCACTGCCTCAGATAGCCACAAACTGCAAGGTGTATGCATATAAACCATGATGATTGCTGAGCAGCCTGCATAGTAAGACCAGGAGAATGGAACAGCTGCCATGTGTGGCAATAAACTCACATAGGCAGGAGACATGTAAAAACCAGTACCTTGCAAGTCTAGGTTTTCCTTCCTGGCATCATTGCTTTCTGCAGTTTTGTGCTAAAGGCACAGGATGCACCTCTGCAGGAAGAACGCTGACCTGGCAAGCCTGAGAGCAGATGACACGGCAGAGTTCCAGCCTTTGGACCGATGTTAACATATCTGTAGTGGCAGAAACATCATGGTTTGGGAGTTGGGCTCAAATAAGCATCGCATTGCTGCCTTGCACAGGAGCTGAAAGCCTAGCTGTTACGTAAGATCCCTGAAAATCTCCTGATGAACAGATGTTCCGACTGCAAACATCTCTGGCATCCCTGAGCAATTATTCCTTCACTCATCTTCAGCCTGGGTTCCCCAACGTGGCACCCGTGGGCACCACAGCATCTTCAGACATCTTCCACTGCCCCCACCAAGGTCCTCTGCTCCTTCCATTTTTTAAAGCTGTGGGCTTTGGGAGAGGTTTGGTTGCCTGTTTTATCTATGTTCTTATTTGGGGGGAGCATAGGTGCTTTGCCTGCCTGGGCTGGAGGTGAGCATCCTCTGTGAAATGGGTGTTCTGTGTGCCTGTGACAGTTCTTAAATTTCCAAATGTGCCTCTGGGTCCAAAAAGGTCAGAGGTCCCTGGTTTATGCTGTCAGTCGGAGGCTTATCGGGCAACTCAGACATTCGGTGCGGCAGCGTTTGCACTTTGGAACTCCCTGCCTATTGAGAACCTTCACAGCAGTCATTTTGGCACCTGCTAAAAACATTCCTGTTTAGACAATCCCACCCAGATGCTTTAAAAGTTTTGTTAATTTTAATCTGTATTACCATATTGACCTGAATATAAGCCTCACTTTTCCTCCAAATTCTGACCGTGAAAAGTTGAAGTGCGGCTTATATTCATGACCTTACGGTATGCGGCCAGGAGCGCAGCAAAGGTCCTCTCCCCAGCATGCCCCGCCCCCAGTATGCAGTCAGAAGCAGCGAGGAATGGAGTGGCTTATATTTGGGTATTTTTTTTTTCTCCCCCCCCCACCTCCAATTTTAAACATGCAGCTTATATTCAGATGCGGCTTATATTCGGGTCAATACGGTAGTTGCAATTTTTTCTCAGTTCTGCTGTTTTATCTTTTGTAAACTGCTTTGAGATTTATTTATTTTTACCATCAAGCAAGTTCAGCTCATAGGTTTTACAGTTGGAAATGTAGGCAAAGTCATGCGCATCCTGGTTAACCCTTGCCTCCCCTTTTCTACCATTCTCTTCTTGTGAGGCTAACAGTTGCTAATTTCATTTGTAAGTTCCTTGGGACAGAGATCTCTCTCTCTCTTGTTATTCTCTCAGAAGTGTACCCTGGGGCCACTATATAATCTAATAACCAGCACGCACCCCCTTCGTGTCTGTTAGGTGAGACTCCGAAGCTTCTGATTCTGACTAGGCTGAAAAGTCATCCTGGAATTTGCTTACAATAATCACTGGTCTGGAAAATCTTAGATGCACTTAGATGAGCAAAGGTCAGCTCTTGATCATTGGGATGAAGGCACTTGACAAAGATTAGCTGTCAGTAATAACATGACCAACTGCTTTCAATTCTCTCTCTGTCCTCCCCATCTTTCAAGACCTTTTGATTTAAGCACATCGAATGTAGCTGCAACAAGTCTTTGTCAGTTGTGATTTACGGTTTCTGTTTTCCAGCGCTCCTGGCCTAATCATAATAATAACAATAATGGTTTATTACTTATACCCCACCCATCTGACTGGGTTGCTCCAGCCATTCTGGACAGCTTCCAACAGAATATAAAAAACACAATGAAACATCATCCATTAAACACTTTCCCAAACATCAGATGTCTTCTAATAGCTGTATACTTTATCTCCTTGACATCTGATGAGAGGGCATTCCAAAGGGTCAGCACCACTACCAAGAAGGCCCTTTGCCTGACGCCCTGTAACTTCACTTTTCACAGTGGGGGAACCACCAGAAGACCCTCGGAGCTGGACCTCAGTGTCCAGGCTGGACGATGGAGGTGGAGATGCTCCTTCAGTTTTCTATGCCAAGGCCGTTTATGGCTTTAAAGGTTAGCACAAACGCTTTGAATTGTGCTCAGAAACGTACAGGAAGCCAGTGTAGATCCTTTAGGACTACTGTTACATGGTCCTAGTGGCTGCTCCCAGTCACCAGTCTAGCTGCCGAATTCTGAATTAGTTGTATTTTGTGAGTCACCTTCAAAGGTAGCCCCACACAGAGTGCTTTGCAGTAGTCCAAGTCATACCACGTCATCATGTTCAGTGGACATAAATGAAGTTATTTCAAAATGATATTGGTGGTCACTGCCTCTTGAAGCAAGCTAATTTCTTGCTGATGTTTCCCCTGCTGTGCATTTTATTTGTGCAACCAGCCGCACCAGGTTCTACTTTATATGCTAATGCAAGAGACATAATTGTAGGTGAAAAAACTAAGAGGTAGAAGGGGTAGAAATTCACAAAGTAATTCATTGGGGTTGCAGTAGGGTTGTGGTTTTGCCACAGTTCTGTAGAAGCATGGAGAGTAGTGTCATGAAAGGGAAGTGAATTGTTTAGTTTATTATTATATTTATACTTCTGGAAGGAAAGGAAAGGAAAGGGTTTGCTCATGAGCTTTTCTGTCTATGGTGCAGGCCAGCCTTGTCTACTGCACATCTTGACTGGAGAAATGCAGGGGTAATTTGCAGCAAAATATATTAGGCTGGTCCTGTACTAGAAGACATATGGGCAATTGCAGCTGAAATATAGAACAAGATTTCTGGGAGTTAGGGTGGGGCTTTACTGAGAATAAGGTAAAGGTAAAAGGACCCCTGACCATTAGGTCCAGTCATGGCCGACTCTGGGGTTGCAGCGCTCATCTCGCTTTATTGCTGAGGGAGCCGGCGTACAGGTTCTGGGTCATGTGGCCAGCATGACTAAGCCACTTCTGGCGAACCGGAAACGCCGTTTACCTTCCCGTCAGAGCGGTACCTATTTATCTACTTGCACTTTGACGTGCTTTCGAACTGCTAGGTTGGCAGGAGCAGGGACCGATCAACGGGAGCTCACCCCATCGCAGGGATTCGAACCGCCAACCTTCTGATCGGCAAGTCCTAGGCTCTGTGGTTTAACCCACAGCGCCACCCACGTCCCTTTTACTGAGAGTAGACCCATTGAAATTAATGGACTTAACATAGTCCTGTTCATTAGTTTTGATGCATCTACTTTGAATAAAACTTAGTCACAGTCCAAAATATATTTTATTACATTTCTATCCCACCTTTCCTCTGCTCAAGATTGTGGGCATGGACTTTCCTGTCCCCATTCAGGGCTGTAGCCAATGGGGGGGCAGTCAGTATCTCTGCCCCTGACCCTTTCCCAAGGGCACCAGACTTCCCACCTGTCAGCAAGGGGGGCGTGGAGTGGACTTGCGGCTCCTAGAGATAACAGATAACCATTTCATCTTAATCCTTCATTTACAGAGCATTCAATGAGTCAAAAGCCAGGTAAACAGGGAATAATTGCATGACAATCAAGCTAACAGGGAGTCCCAGCCCCATAACCTGTCCCCCCATGGTAACAGGATCTTAGGAAAACAGGATAAGTTAGACAAACACACCCAGGTATTTTAAACTCATGTTCCTCTGTGCAAACCCTTTCAATTTACTCTTACTTTTTCATTTTCCCTTTGGTCATACAGTCTTAGAATTCCTCAAATGATCTGTTACTCTCTGAGGAGATCTACTTAAGGTTGAATGAAAGCCACAGACAATTCTACTATTTCCAGAGACTATCTTTTCTCCAGCCTCTAACTACTTTTTATGCCCTTTATGAACAAACGTGTTGAGTTGGGTGTGTGGGTGTGCAAACACACGTGGGGGGAGGTGCTGAACTGGGTCTTTGCCCTGGGTGACAGAAAGTCTAGTTTCGGCCCTGCCACATTTTATGCTTGCAACAACTCTGTCAGGTAGGTTAGACTGAGAGCCTATGACTGGCCTAAGGTCACCCAGTGAGCATCATGGCTGAGTGGGGAATTTGAACCCTGGTCACCCAAGTGCCAGCCTGAGACCCATGTGCAAGTTTCCTTAATTTGTAACTTATTCAGGTGGGAGAATTCAGCTTTCTTTCATAAGAGAATTTAGATGTATTATTACTTTATTATTTAGCCAAATTTATATACAGCTTGATTGTAACATACCCTGCAAGTGGTTTATAAGAAATATCTGAATTATCAATAAAAACAGTTTAAAAATTAACCAAAATGCTTTAAAAGCAGTTGCAATCAGCAGTAAACTAACAGGAGATTAAGCACATCCACGTATCTGGATAGGCTTGTCTACCCTTTTAATAGTCTGGTAATTGGCCTGCCTGCAGGTCCATATGGTAAGTGGTGTCTGATACTAGAGGGGTGACTTTGTGTGTGGTTTTTCAGCTATCACAATTTTTAAAGCATCTTCATGCCCAATATAAGTTGTTGTGGAATGAAGCCAGATTTGACTTTGTTTTGGCATAAGTGTCTGTCATAGAAGTGGCCGATTCTGGCATTGCGGCACTCATCTCACTTTACTGGCCAAGGGAGCCGGTGTACAGCTTCCAGGTCATGTGGTCAGCAGGACTAAGCCGCTTCTGGCAAACCAGAGCAGCGCACAGAAATGCCATTTATCTTCTCGCCGGAGCGGTACCTATTTATCTACTTGCACTTGACGTGCTTTCGAACTGGTTGGTTGGCAGGAGCAGGGACCGAGCAACGGGAGCTCAGCCCGTCGCGGGGATTCGAACCGCCGACCTTCTGATCAGCAAGTCCTAGGCTCTGTGGTTTAACCCACAGCGCCACCCATGTCCCTTAAGTTTGGTAATAAGCTGCAATTCAGCAACTTCTCTTTCCAGTCTATTTTGTTTCTGATTAGACACACACAGGAATGTGTTGCTACTCATGCCACAGAGTTAAGCGAGCACTGTCCTGCAAAAGCTTTATTTCAAATAACTTATTTTATTTAACGTGCAGCAACTCTGTTAATTCTGATACAGTTGTTTAGGTTAGTGTTTGTCAGGCTACAGGGTATTCACAGGACCTCTGAATCTGCAGTCGTTCAGATTTTGCAGCTCTTTAAAAAAAAGAAGAAAAAGAAAAATACTGTATTTTCCATTTTTTCATTCAATCTCACTTTTTCTTTATTTTTCTCACTCTGTCCTTCTATAAATGAAATTCTTATAATAATTTTTTTTTAAATTAATATTTATTATCATTTCCAAAAAACTTACAAAGCATATAACAGAAAACATAAAAAAACACACAACCATAATAAAAGAAAAAAAAGAAAAAGAAATTCCACCTTTTAAACCTCCTTTTCAGTAACTTCCTTTCTTGACTTCCCCACCCCTCCCCTTCTTGTATTCCACTTCCACTATTTTGTCCAGCAGATTTTTAACCTTAGTGTCATAACCGTATATTGTTAATATACTTCTTTATAATCAATTTTAACCATTATTTCATTATATTTACTTCAGTTTAATCAATAACTTTTAAATTGTATACCTTAATCATATATAAAAGGAATAAAAAGGCAAAACAGTACAAAAAACAGAATAGTAGAAAGAAATAGCAAAAAAAAAAAAATACTATTCCTAAGGTTGTCCCTGGTTCCCCTCCACGTATTTCCCATTTTAAAAATAATAATTGACGTAAAATCATTTTTAACACTGCATTATAAAACAGGCCCCCTTTGGGCTCCCACACCCTCCTTTTCACTCCCCGGTTTCAACCCCAAACCAAAAGCCATTAATCTATCTTTTTAGCCTGGTGCCCTTACGTCCAAGGCTCTCAAGTCCTTTTCAGTCCCTCTCAGCCGGCTTCTTTGGAAATCTCTTATATTAAATCCCCAAATTCGAAAAAGAACTTTCTCATTCCTAGCAGTGATTCTTTCAGCCAGGGCTAGTTGTTCAAAGGTGAAGCTCCAACTCTGTTTCTTAAGTTCATACATCCCAACTAATCCAGCTATCACTCTGGTCGGGTTCAAAATCATCTTGGTAGATCTTCGACTCTCATTTGTCTTCTGTATCTTTTCGGTCGCCCCTTGTTTAGCAGGTATCATTTCTTCCTCTTCCTTCTTTAATTTCTTTTCTTGTCCAGCTTTTGGTTTCTTTTCTTGTCCGGCTGCCCATGTTTTGAACATCAAGCCCTTTTCCATCTCAGTAGCTACATTTTCTGTTGATTTCGACTTTGTAGGGCTTGTAGACAAAACATGTCCTTGCTCATACATCTCTCGCAGCTTTCCCACGAGAACGACCAGCTCTTGCAACTCAGCTCGTATTTCCCGACCTATCTCCATTCTGGTAATGTCCGTGAATCCCCTCTAGAGGGATTCTGGTTACTTAGTATTCCTTTGACTTGCGAAACAAAAGTCAATTTTGTTTGTAACAGTCTTCCTTTACTTTCATTACTTTATAACAAAATAACCGGCTAGAATTAAAACTTTCCGTTTTTTCGAGCTTTGACAGCTGATTTGACAGCTGTCAAAAGCTTCCTGTAGATCCTCAACAGGCTCTTTTCACGGGTTACTCCCGGTCCGGGAAAAGTGGTACTTGGTCCAAACACATAAACTCTTGCCCTCCAGCACAATAACTTAGTCTTTTTAAATCCGTGGAATTAATATGTCACCAAAAAGTAGCAAACAGCTCTTCACACAACCTTAGTTGGCAGATCCTTGCTGTTAAGCTGTTTACAATGGGGGGGAGATGGACCTCCTCTTTTCACCTCCCCCGCTTGTACCAAATCCATAAATGAAGTAAATTTAAGTTCAGTTCCAGATTACTCACAGGTTGTTGATTTTGAGTCCGAATTTTAAAAGGAAGAAGTCAGCACTCTCCAGTAAATGGCATTCGGCTTCACTCGGCAGGGGAAGCAAAGGACTCACAGCACCACACCGCTCCCCGGCACCCATTCCGTAGCCTTTAAAAAGGCTCCTTCGCGGGTCGGGAGGGCGCTAACGGTGCCCGCCGAGTCACCACGTCCACGGGCATTCGCGCCCGTGGTTTTTAAGGGTCCCCGTGTCGCCGGCACGGCAAGACCCAGCCCCCACCGAGCCGATTCCCTCCGGAGCTCGGAGGGAATCCGCCATTAGCCGATCGCGCTAACCCAGAAGTGCGAAATTCTTATAATAAAATAACAGTAGTAATGATGATGATGATGATGATGATGATGGTTTTTCTAGCTCTTAACAAGAAGTGAAATGGCTTGCTCTCTCCAGGTCACTGACATCGGCGCTTTTGAAACAGTCTGGCAAGTCAAATTCTACAACTACCACAAGCGAGACCACTGTCAGTGGGGAAACAGCTTTGCCTGCATTGAGTATGAGTGCAAGCCGAACGAGACCCGCAGCCTCATGTGGATCAACAAAGAAACCTTCTTCTGAAGCAAAGTGAGGCAGAGGCGAAAGAACAATCTCTTGGTTGAAAGAACCTCTCTTCAGACCAGTACAAAGCCTTAACAGAGGCGCTCTGTATAGATGCTTTTGTTTGACAAATGAGACTTCAAAGCACACACTCACTTGGGGATAAGCTTATTTTGAAATCGATGGGACTTGTTTCCAAGTGAATGTGTTCCAGATCATGGGCGTAACATCAACGTTACTGGGATTTTGACATTTATCCTCTTCCCCAACCTGACTGTTCCCACACCTTCACTAAAATGAACACTGGAGGTGTGTCCATCGAGGTCTGAAGTAGGGTTGCCATATTTTGAAGAGCAAAAAAGGAGGACACATTTGCCAACTTCTGCTTTTAAGTATGGATCGCTATGATGAACTCTCATTTTACAAACCCATGAAAAAGAGGCCATTGTCCTAGAAAAAGAGGACATATGGCAACCCTATCTGAAGGCTCCTAGCTATGTTTATCCCATGCTGCAATATGTTGGTGACAGCTTCTTGTGCTTTTTGTTTAAATCACTGTGCTCCTTCACCCTAGTTAGTAGGCGCTTCAATGTGGCCTGCCTGCCACGTGCCATAAACTTCAATACACCTACCTACCTACCTACCTCTTCCTAGTAATCTCTTTCTACCATGGCACACACGAAGAATGCAAATTCCCAGTGATGGTACATCTGGTACCACAATAGTCACACAGCCCTAATCAAGCTGGTTGTTCCAGGGGAGGGGGTAAGGAGAGTGTGATTGTTGGATCTTGTGAAACCTTTCCTATCCTGTGAGATGTTGTTTTCCTGTTTCCCAGTCTCTGAAACAACTCTTACAGTCAGCAGCAGTGATGGAGTTCTTGAGAAGTGTGTAAGAGAGTGGTGAAATGATACATCCATGGTTTAAGTTTTTTTTTGTGTATAATGCTAATACCTGAATATGCAGTAATTCCGTATAATGGTCATGTATCAAGCCCATTGGGTTTTCAGGTTATCAGTGATATTTTTGTATGTGAAATGTAATGAAACTGGGCTGCTAGTCACTTTCGAGCTGCAAAAGCTCTGTTGCACTGAATGACAGCCTTTCGGGTTAAGCATAATCACAACAGAGCTCTTTCCAAAGTCAAAGGAAAGTTGCATAATCTTGCGCAGGGGACTGAACTCCGGTGCTATGTCCTATGTAAACCTGTTTACAAAGCTGTGACAAATGAGAAGCACATTCTTATCTCTAATAAAATAGGTGGAAAGTTGCTTCGCTCTTGGAATAAAGATGGTCTTGTGTCTGTGTAACCGTGCATACCAGCTGCGTTCATGTGAATAATTGAAATTGTTATAACTTTTGACCTTTGTAATAAAGGAGCTGGAAACCTGTGTTTTCTCCCTAGGTTTTGTCACATTTTACCTAACTGACATTCATGTCAATATGTGAACTTTTTAAGGACAGGTATCCTTGTGCAAATTGTACTTCAAATATACTAAATCAGCAATGCTGCCTCTTTAAAACAAGCTCTTTAGCCATCACATTTTTATGATTTATTTATTTTTATCATTAATTTTCTTTAAAAGGCCCCCCCTTTTTTTTTTACTCTAGGACACTTTTCTGGGAAATGCCCACCCAAATCAGCTTATGATTAAACCCTTTGGGTCCCTTCTAACTCGTACATTTAAATGATTCTATGATATCCAATGCCATATTCAGTGTCATACTCAGAGCAGACCCATTAACCTTTGGGTTATTGCTTTTAGTGGGACTGGCATGGGAAACAAAATCAGGTAACCCCCCCCCAATTGTTTTATGATAAAAATAAGGTGAGGTCTCCATGTATGTCTTTGCAGGATTGAAGTCTTGGTATCTGCATAGCACATGCAAATAGGATCCCCTCAACTTGGAAAAGTGGGTGTGGTGTTTAGTTGTGAAGTGTCTTGTTATTAATCTTAGATCAAAGAATAATCCTCATGAGCTTGAATACTGCCAGGAATAACATTGATCATGTCAGGGGTTTTTTTTTTTATTTTAAAAAAAACAGTTTTAGAATTCCCTTCATGAACCTTTGATGAATTATGCTTGTCCTTCAAACACCAAAAGATTCAATGCTATGGCATTAAAAAACAATTTTATGAGCAGACTAGATTGCCACTATAAAAATGATCTGCTAGCAAGCCATTGTCTTGCGCCATTCAAAGGGATTAATGATGATTAATAATGATGACCGCTTACATATAGGTTTCACTTGTAAAATTAAGAGCTGCTTTGTTTCTGCCTGCAGGAAAAGGTAGTTTTCAATGCTGTTGATAAAAAAACAAAAACCTGTAAATGCAGAGTAGTGTAGGATGAATCATTAATCTATCTAAATAAATAATTTCATTAGCCGTCAACACAGTCTGAGCTGTGTAATCAAAGCATATTACCAGAAGAACCCCCTCTCAATGAGGCCTCATAACACGAACAATCTGACAGCCCTTATCCAACATTTCTGTATGCCTTTTGACAGTGTTTCTTCCTGTCAGAAGGTTCAGCCAGGACTACCATTGCACTATCACATTAGCAGCGGTTGCTGGAGTGTTAAAAGGAGAGCTTGCCTTTGCAGCAGTGGCAGAATTGTGCTCAGTTCTTGTTCAGGGACCCATCACTGACTTTTCCCTACCAGGGTTTTCTAAGTCTTTAATTATTTAGTTGCCCCATTTTTCCAGTCATTTCCCCACAAGTTGCCAAATGTGCTTTTATTCATTTATTACGGATAGAATCCGACGTTTCACAAATGGACTTTTGCTTGCACAATGGGATTTCATCTTTCTTTTCTCCACCCTGCAGATCCCTGCCCAGACCCCCCAACTCCCCAGAGCAGTTTTTCAGGGTACATGGGGGGGGGGAGTAAAAGGTAAAGGGACCCCTGACCATTAGGTCCAGTCGTGGCCGACTATGGGGTTGCGGCACTCATCTCGCTTTATTGGCCAAGGGAGCCGGCGTACAGCTTCCGGGTCATGTGGCCAGCATGGCCAAGCCGCTTCTGGCGAACTAGAGCAGTGCACGGAAACGCCGTTTACCTTCCTGCTGGAGTGGTACCTATTTATCTACTTGCATTTTGATGTGCTTTCGAACTGCTAGGTGGGCAGGAGCAGGGACCGAGCAACGGGGGCTCACCCCGTCGCGGGGATTTGAACCGCCGACCTTCTGATCGGCAAGTCCTAGGCTCTGTGGTTTAACCCGCAGTGCCACCCGCGTCCCTACATGGGGGGGAGAGGTAGGTGAAATACCTTTGCAAGAGCAGAGGTCCATACCACTCATGCATGGACAGCATCGAATACAACCCTTGGGCATTTACATCCCATCCCCTGCCTGTGATAAAATAAAACACAGGGCAATTTACAATAAAAGAGCTTAAACAGCCAAAATGAGCAAGATAACCTTAGAATGAAGGTTATAACATTTGGGGCTTTTCGTTTAGAGAAAAGGGGAGTGAGAGGGGACATGATAGAGATGTTTATAATTCTCCACGGTCTGGGAAAAGAGGAAAGGGAGATGTCTCTGTCCCTCTCATAATGCTGGAACTCAAGGCCATCTAATGAAGATGAGCGTTGGAAGCCTTGTGGCAGTCAAAAGAAAGGACGTCTTCACACAGCACATAGTTAAAACTATGCAATTCCCTTCCACAAGAAGCGCCGTATTTTTCACTCCACAAAACACACTTTTTTCTTCCTAAAAAGTAAGGGGAAATGTCTGTGCGTCTTATGGGGTGAATGTGTGGTCCCTGGAGCCGAATTGCCCAGGGGCAAAAAGCAGATCATGCTTTTTTCTTTTTTTCTTTTTCTTTGAAAGAGGGAAGTGGGTGTTGAAACAAAGCCGCTGATCATTTGCCGATCGGGGAGAGAGTTAAGGGATGCTAGAGATAAAGGAGGCTGCCTGGGAGGGGGGAGTAAAGACATCAAACTTGCAAAGGGGGGAAACAGGAAGACTAAAGCAATAAGGAGAGAAATTAGAAGAAAAGGAGGAGCAAAAAACTGCTCCAGCTAAGGAAAAGACACTAAGGCAAACAAGAGGGAAGGGAGTGTTGAAAGGAAACAGCTGATTGGTGGGATCGGAAGAGAGATAAGGGATGCTAGTGGAGGCTGCCTGGGAGGGGGGAATGTAAAAGCATATGGATCCTCAGGATTTTTACATTGGGTCACCCCAAATTCACCATCAGATCACATAGCATGTCCATGGCTACAGCCTGCACCAAAAAAATCACGCATCCACTGTTTCCTGGGGCTGCAATGGTGCAAAAATGTGGTTACAAAGCATGGATCCACATGGTCCTCAGGATTTTTGCATTAGGTCACCCCAAATTCACCATCAGATCACATGTCTGTAGCCACAGCATGTACAACAAAAATCATACATCCACTGTTTCGTTCAGAATATTTTTTTCTTGTTTTCCTCCTCTAAAACTAGGTGTGTCTTATGGTGCAAAAATACGGTAGTTATGGCCACCAATTGGGATGGCTTTAAAAGAAGGTTAGTCAAATTCATGGAGAAGGCAATGCCGGACATAACAGCTTTAGCTATTGCAGCCTTTCCATACTTTTCCTGAGGACCCCTTAGTTCTCAGAAGCAACCTCTTGGGCAGCGAGAGATGGAACTGGGAATTTTTTTGGCTACTCCACCACCTTGTGCTAGCACAAAGTCACCATTGGGTGCAGCCGCATATCAATAGCAACACACAAGAAACGTATATCATTTCATTCCATTTTAAATTAGTATACCACCTTCCTATGTTACCATACACAAAGTAGTTTACAAGCTGAAGAAACAACAAAATATACAACAAAGATCACACACCTTCTAAAGGTAAAAAAGAAAGAAAGGCAAAGGACCCCTGGAAAGTTAAGTCCAATCAAAGGCGACTATGGGGTTGTGGCACACATCTTGCTTTCAGGCTGAGAGAGCCGGCATTTGTCCACAGACAGCTTTCCAGGTCATGTAGCCAGCAGGACTAAATAACTTCTGGCGCAACAGAACACCGTGACAGAAGCCAGAGCACACAGAAACGCCGTTTACCTTCCCACCACAGTGGTAGCTATTTATCTACTTGCACTGGCATGCTTTCGAACTGCTAGGTTGGCAGGAGCTGGGACAGAGCAACGGAAGCTCACTCCGTCAGAGGGATTCGAACTACCGACTTTCCGATCTGCAAGCCCAAGTGGCTCAGTGGTTCAGACCACAGCTTCACCACATCCCCTTATAATAACCTGATCCAATACAAAAACATAACTTTAAAATAAACAAAATAGCAAATAAAGTAATATGAGCACATAATAGCATATAATAAAATTATCAGCAAATAATAGACAGAAATTCACTCTTAACATTTATAATAAATAATGACTAAACTATAAGGAAAAAAACAGCAAGTCACAATGCATAAATTACAACAATACGTACAAAACCACATAAAAGGATCAAAATTAGGAACAAAGACAAACAATTTATAAAATTATTATTTTCTTTTAAAAAGGTCCATCTAAAAATACACTCAAAATAGGAGGGGGATAGATCTTGGTGTATAGTCTATAGCTCAGGTGCCGCGACTGAAAAGGCCCTGTCCTCATCCCCATCAGCTGCACTTCAAAATACCTGGAAAGTGTTTTATAATTCAATAGACAGTTACAAACTATGGCCCTTCAGATATTGTTGGACTCCACTTCCCATCAGCCCTGACCACTGGCCATGCTGGCTGGAGCTGATGAGAGCGGAAGTCCAACAACATTGGCCGGCACAACATTGGTTACCCCTGAGCTATAGTCCCCCTCCAAATGGCAATAATGCTTGTTCACTTAGCCCAGTCATCAAATTACTCAATAAAATAGACTGCTTTAAACTGTCTATGGCTGGTTCACCAGCAAACCAGAATCTGACAGCTGATTGTTTTGTAAGGCAAAAAGAATACTAGATTTTGATTTGCTTATTTTTAAGTTTTCATTCTTGATGATTTGCCCATAGTTAGATGCAGGAGCCACTACTTCTACAAAGAACTCACACTTTTGAAAGGAATCGGGTCACGTGGGAGATGGCATAGAAAGTTCTAGGAATAAAACACTGTCCTCATAGAGGGCTCAAAATCAGAGTGGGGAACTATGTCCCACCAGCTGTTGCTGAAATCCAACTCCCATCAGGCCCAACCAAAACAGCCAATGATCAGGGATGATGGGAACTGCAGTCCAACAACATCTGGAGGGTCACAGGTTCCCCATTCTAGGGGATTAAAAGTACCTCCGTGTTACAGCTAATATGACGTTTCCAGCAGTGCACCAGGTGTCTGTGCCCAGAGGTGTTTCTGTGTAACATAACCTTTTCCAGATGTGGACATAACAGCAATCTACTCAGGATTACTACACAAATATTTAGTGTATGAAACTGACTGGCAGTAGATTCAGGTCTGGACTCCTTGTACTTTTATCTACATACCTCGCTCCATCAATGGGGGCACAAGTGAGGCCGACCTATCATGCACCCCCCGGACTAGCCTGCTCCCCTCAGGTGCAGCAGAGGATTCTGGCCTGTCTCCAGTGAACTTGTGGCAGAGGTGTGTGTGACCTGATACATTTGGATGTTTGAGGCTCATCTACAAATCAGAAAGTCCCCTGTTTGACTCTCACTTCTGCCATGAACTTGCTACATGGCCTTAGGGAAACCACACACTAATGCACACTCTCAGCACACTCTCACCAGAGTGGTACATGCTCTACTTATCTCCCGCTTGGACTACTGCAATGCGCTCTTAGTGGGGCTACCTTTGATGATGACTCGGAAAGTGCAATTAATCCAGAATGCGGCAGCTAGACTGGTAACTGGGAGTGGCTGCTGGGACCATATAACACCAGTCCTGAGATTGGGTCCCAGTACGTTTCTGAGCACAATTCAAAGTGTTGGTGCTGAACTTTAAAGCCCTAAACGGCCTCGGTCCTGTATGCCTGAAGGAGCATCTCCACCCCCATTGTTCTGCCTAGACACTGAGGTCCAGCACCGAGGTCCTTCTGGCGGTTCCCTCATTGTGAGAAGTGAGGTTACAGGGAACCAGGCAGAGGGCCTTCTTGGTAGTGGTGCCGGCCCTGTGGAACGCCCTCCCATCAGATGTCAAGGAAATAGGCAACTATCCTATTTTTAAAAGACATCTGAAGGCAGCCCTGTTTAGGGAAGTTTTTAATGTTTAATCCTGTACAGTGGTACCTCGGGTTAAGAACTTAATTCATTCCAGAGGTCCGTTGTTAACCTGAAACTGTTCTTAACCTGAAGCACCACTTTAGTTAATGGGGCCTCCTGCTGCTGCCACGCCACCGGAGCACGATTTCTATTCTCAACCTGAAGCAAAGTTCTTAATCTGAGGTACTATATCTGGGTTAGCGGAGTCTGTAACCTGAAGCGTATGTAACCTGAAGCGTATGTAACCCAAGGTACCACTGTATTGTGTTTTTAATATTCAATTGGGAGCCGCCCAGAGCAGCTGGGGAAACCCAGCCAGATGGGTGGGGTATAAATTATTATTATTATTATTATTATTAGCTTCCCTCCCCGACATCTACAACATGGGCAATTGTAACACTGACTTGCCTCCCAGGTTTGCTGTGAGGATTACAACAGGATAATGCATATGAAGTGCTTTGAGCACTTGACAGCACAACAAACATCTTATATATTATTATTCTTTATTTGATACCACTCTCTTCCATTTCCTCATTTCCATTTCCTCTTCCTCACACCCATAACCCATCTCTGTTTCTGCTTATTTCTTTCCTATCCAAAAGGTTCCCTTAAGCACCAGCATGAGCCCATGGCTTTGTACCCCCTCCCCCATCATCCATTACACAACCACAAAATAATCCCTTCTCCTGTCCTTGCTATTTCCAAAGACTCAGTTTTCTTTGCATCAAGTTAACAAGCAGTTTATATAAAAGGAAAGCAGGACTGCTGGATATACTTATGTATCAAAGCCCTTATGGTTGTCACAGAAGTACGTACATTTCTTTGGTCTGATTTGGATACATGACTCAGGTTATTCTTCTCCCTCCCTGCAGTATGCTGTAGAAGAACATGTTCTACTTCCCCACTAGATGGTGGTAAGAGGAGAGAAATAACTTACAGCACTAGCTTCATCAAGAACTCCCAGGTTTCCTTATATACACAGAGAGATTTTTCTGTTTCTGATCATAGGCATGTTTATTTGTATTTAATACATTTATAGCTTGCTTTCTGTGCAATATACTCAAAGCTCACAACTTCATTTTAAACAATCAAAAACATATTGCAGTATCAGTGAATCACTGACAATTAAAAATGCAGCAGCTGCCAGAGGTTATGTTCAACGGAACTTGCTTCCTGGTATGTGAAAACAAGACTGCAACCTTAGAGCATTTTCATAAATGAGTGGTTCATTCCGATTTTTAAAGAGGTAAAATTTGCTTTAGCTGGAGGGCCAGAGGTTCCCCGTTCCTGCCTGTTGGTATTATGGTAAAGAGCCACTGATAGATCTCATCTCTGTGAAAACATTTGCTTCCTTTCCATTCTGAGCCTGTAAACCTAGGTATATTTCCATGAAAGAAAATTTAACTTAAATCACACTGGATCTAACTACCAAGTAATGAACATGGTTGGAACTGCACTGTAAAGGTACAAAAGGTTCCAGTTTCAATGCCCAGGATCTCCAGGTAGAACTTGGAATGTCCTCTGCCTCAGACCCTGGAGAGATGCTGCCAGTCAGTGTAGACAATTCTGGGCTAAATGGACCAATGGTCTGAGGCAGCTTTCTATGTATTCTGTGTATCCTGGCTTTCCTTCCTTCTATTTATGATCAGGAAACAGTAAACCACACCCGCTGAATTTATGCCACTTTCTGCAGCAGCAACATAAAAATTGCATAATATCTTGACGTTACAAGGAGTTGAACAATGTAGCTGTTGAACTATTTCTCATAAGGTTATCAGATGGCAATGTAGAACTTTTGTTTATTCTAGAACTCCAGAGGTATGTTCAACTGTGTGCGTCTGTTCTTCCAGTTCTAGAGATGCCATCATTTGAATTCTTTCCCCCTGGGAACTATCTTCCCTTAATGTGAAGATTGATCAACATCAATTAAAAGGTAAAGGGACCCCTGACCATTAGGTCCAGTCGTGACCGACTCTGGGGTTGCGGCGCTCATCTCGCTTTATTGGCCGAGGAAGCCGGCGTACAGCTTCCGGGTCATGTGGCCAGCATGACTAAGCTGCTTCTGGCGAACCAGAGCAGTACACGGAAATGCTGTTTACCTTCCCGCCGGAGCGGTACCTATTTACTCGCACTTTGACGTGCTTTCGAACTGCTAGGTTGGCAGGAGCAGGGACCGAGCAACGGGAGCTCACCCCGTCGCGAGGATTCGAACCGCCAACCTTCTGATCAGCAAGTCCTAGGCTCTGTGGTTTAACCCACAGCACCACCCGTGTCCCCCAACAGCAATTAGCAGGAGATAAACTTTAGTTTCATGTGAAGAAAAAAACTACCTGCTGATGTATGCATATCAAACCTATGTTAAAGGCACAAGAAAAGGAAAGGCCTGTTCTTCCCCTGGCCAGTTGGCAACCCTATGCAGCTCAGAACATCAGAGTACATCTCATTATTGTTTCTGAAAGGTATAAAATTTCATCACCCAAAGACATGGCTATTTCTGGAGGGAAATACCTGATCATAATATAAATATTTCATTGTTAGCTGTAATAACTGTAGGAAATACTATGAAATATCAAACGGAAGCTGTTGTAAGAGACTCCAAACTTGCTGTTGTGTGAATTTGACCACAAGCTAAGTGATGATTATGCAGATGGCCAAGAATCAGGAATGATGGGAGTTGGAGTCTAGGTACAGCTCCAGGACTGCAGGTCAAACCCGCCCACCTTATTTACACTAAGCAGCCATATATTTGGTGGCAAGTCCTCCCCTTTCCAGCATATTTGAATTACCGTAGATGATAAAGCCTCTTTTCATTAAGCTCTGTAATTGCCAATATCACCACAAACGGAGCTCAGCTTTAACTAGCAAACTGTTGAATATGCAAGCTCAGCTTGCAGCAGAGTTGCCAGTCCTCCCATTTGCTTAATTAGAAAGCCTCAACTTCTGTAGTAGGAAGGTTTATAGTAACTGCTCTGACTCTTGTCCCTGGAGGCGACGCTCTCTCTGTATGTCACAACGCAGTGATGTACATAGCCAAGGGAGAATCAAGCTTAAAGCTCCACTGTTCTAATCATCTATTAACTAGCCCATCACATTCCCTTTGGTCTAGTTTCTATTATGTACTCCTCTTGATACTTGCTGTTAAGTTTCAGCAGCACTAATGGGAATTGTACAACTGGGAAGACTAAACAACTGAGATTTCAAGCAGTAGTAATGACCTAATACCCAAGTAAACATATTTTGTACGAGATACTCATTATACCAAAGAATGGGGGTGGGGTGGGGGGGGGCTTCTAATACCTTTGCTGCCACAGCACCCTCTGCATCGGCCAGGAGGGCCAGAATCTTATGGGAAAGTCCTGAGCATTGAGGAAGCCCTGGTCTGTAAGGGAGTAGCAAAGGCAGAGCATGCGGGCAGCCACTCACGTTGTCATGTCAAGAACACCTCATGCCTCCTAAATGACCGGGGCCTTAATGGGCTAAACAACCCTGGGCAAAATGCCCAAGCCAGTTTGTATGCACTGCAATGCTTCAACAGTAAAATTTGGACCCGTGTTACTGCGTACTAGTGTGTAGTGTCAGATCAGATTAGGTGGTGCTGCCACGGTGGCACATCTCGTGGACAAGACTCCCCCCACCTGCAGGACTCAGACAAGCTCTGCATGGGCCTGGACCAACACTGGGTTGTAGAGCAGCGACTGAAATATCTGTGGCCTTGAGGGAGGCTTCCATCACCGCCTGCCTCTGCCATCTGGGCCAGGAACTCAGTGAGAAAGCACTGACTTGTCAGACTGAACATCCTGCTGCTTGGACAGCCATTTCCGGACTGGGGAAAACATACATATTCTTGTTGCAATTATGGACATTGTCATGCTGTCTATTGCTGGGGCAGGGGGAGTTCTCAGCCCAAAGAATGCATGTCCTTCTGGGTAGATTTCTGGGGGTAGATTGCTGGTGGCAGACACAGCCACCGGCAAAAGCGGGCGGAGCAACAACTGTGATTTTTATCTTTCTATAGTAGGCTAGGTTCTACACACACTCACACGCCCCTCTGTATCTGTCACCCAGGCAAGCAATACACATTTTCAGAGTTCAAGCTACATTCCAGCCAAGTCATGGAGGGATATGGCCTGGGGAGAGTTAAAGGGGCTGACAGAGATGCCTGAAGGCTCATATTTGGCCCCCAGGTTTCAGGTTCCCCACCAAGGATTTTACTTACTTACTTATCTACCTACCGTATTTTTCTGTGTATAAGACAATGCTTTTTGCTTTAAAAAAACTAGGCAAAAATTGGGTGTCATCTTATACATGGATAGTGAATGCAGAGGGGGGACGTGCGATTAATGGCAGCAGCAAGCAGGAGATTGGCAGCGGCGATTGGTGGCTGTGGCAAGGCCTGCTGGCGATTGGCTGTGGCAATTGGGCAGACGATTGACAGCTGTGGCGAGGTGTGCAATCGGCAGTGGCTGTGGCAAGCAATCGGCAGTGGCAGGCAGGCAGGTGAGCAATTGGCGGAAGTGACCTCCCCCACCCCACCCCCTAAAAAGCTAGACAACTTAATTTTTTATTTTGGATGAAAAAAGGGGGGTTGTCTTATACATGGGGGCATCTTATACATGGAAAAATATGTACATTGCATTTTATATCCTACTTTTTCCCCTGCAAGGAGCTCAAGGTGGCATACGGGGTTCTCCCCCTCCTCATTTAATCCCCACAACAAGCCCTACAAGGTAGGTTAGGCTGAGAGGCACTGAGCAGTCTCTCAGAAAGTTCAGTTAGTAGGCAGAGTATATATAATCTGAAGAAAAATATGTGTTGAAAAATATGACATATGTATTCAGTTCTTCCCTGTACAATGGTACCTCGGGTTACATACGCTTCAGGTTACATACTCCGCTAACCCAGAAATAGTACCTCGGGTTAAGAACTTTGCTTCAGGATGAGAACAGAAATCGTGCTCCAGCGGCGCGGCGGCAGCAGGAGGCCCCATTAGCTAAAGTGGTGCTTCAGGTTAAGAACAGACCTCCAGAATGAATAAAGTTCTTAACCCAAGGTACCACTGTATAATAGATGTCTTCATTTTAGCCTCGTGTTATGACAAACCACAAGAGTTGGAGAAAGCTGAACTCAGTCTTATTGATTTTGCACTACCATTGTAATCCCTTCCTCTTTTAGTAAAGTGAGTATGTGGCATGTGGTCACACGGGACACAAAAATCGGCTGGAGAAAGACAGTTTTAAGGAGGCCTCTGCAAATGGAGAGACCTCTGAAGTTTTCAGGAAAGGGTTTTAAAACACACCACCTTTACCCTCTCCCCCCAAAAGAAATCTCATTAGCAAATTAGCCGTTAATTCCATCTTTTTATTACAATAATTCTTCAGCTGAGCTTTCTTTCTTATATACTAGCCTTACATGGAGCTCATAACATTTCAACCAAAGAGGAACACCCTAGTCTAAGAGACGCTAAGGAAGAACTTCCTGGCCTGGAGGTAAACTAGGAGGAGACACTCAAATTTGAGATGGGTGTGTTGATGCGTGAAAAAAGCACTGTGTTGTGCCGTGACTATAAGGCCGTGACTATAAGGCAGAACACATGAGGCAGAAATCATTTACATTTGAGCACAGATATATTTACCATGAAGAACAATTTGCCCTTCCAGTACTGGAAAATGGATTCCGAAACACATTGTGCTTGAAAGGTAGATGTAGTCAGTATTAACGATTCAACAAGAACTGCAGAATGTCCTAGTGTGCCCAATAATGGAGCCATTTGTCATGTACTAACAACATTCTGGACCAGAATAGATGCTATGGAGCAGACATGCTTGTTTGGTCATGAATCTGTCATCTACATTTAAAGCAAAAGGGGGACATGATGTTAAGGGGAAACCGAACCTTTTCCCATTTTGCTTTCTCACCTCACACATGACCTGATTCACTTCAGATATGCGAAATGTGTGCCTGAAGCAACATAATGCAGAAAGTAAGGTGGGGAAGAGTTCAGTTAACTGCATCTGCATCTATGTTGTGAAAATAAGATCTCCAAACCAATCTGTGAAGAAGCATGGCTACCCAATAATGTCTACTCTGAACTCCATGGGAACATTTAATCAACTGGGAAAGCATATTAAAATTTGGGAATACAGATGGTACATTGCAGCTAATTGTAGCAGAACGTATAAGGACTGCTGATACAGTCAGTATCTCTACTGCGATGCAGAACACACACACTCTCCTACACATTATGCCCTTACTTTCATTACAGGTTCAGAAATATCAAAGACACTGTATAAATGCATTTGATACATACATAAAACAGATTAACAAAACCACTGGTTTCCAGGAATCTTATTAGTATATTGCTCGCCAGTACACAGATCAATGCAGCAAATCAATTTCATACCAAGGTTAAAAGTAAATACAATCCAAAGCTTGTCTACTCAGAAGTAAACCCTACAAAAATCAATGGGGCTTACTCCCATGTAAGGATAGAAGAAACTATCAATTTTAGTTCTCTCAGTTTCTCACTGTTCCAATAGTAAATTCAATTCTCTGTGTTGCTGCATCAATTTGCAATTTTTAAAAAATCCTCATGAAAATTCTTCAACACTTTCTTCTAATAAACCCATTTTGGTATGCAGTTTTGACTAATGTACAGATATTTGCAAGCAATATAATCCTAATGTAATGCATTTTGTATCTTATTTTTACTAATATATTCATTTTACACATCCTCCCCCCCCCCATATATGCATTGGCTGGATTGAGAACGGCATTGTAAAATGTAGATACTTGTGAATTCTGAAGGTTGGCTATGTTTTGGTTCTTATACTGTTTCAGAAACTGCACATTTGATAAATTTGGCTTTAAATGCAAACTGAATTGAATTTCTCCCCCAACCCTATTCCCAGGTAAGTGGGGTTTAGATTGTAGCCTAAATCCATAACAAAGGTAGAGAAGCCAAATCTGATTCATAAGGTATTTGAGTTCTGCTGTTTTTGGGACCTGTAAATGCATTCATTTCATGTAATCAGAGACGTGAAATAAGGAATGGCCTCACTCAGAATCCATTTTCAAGGTAAAACTGCACTTATACACTATATAAAAATTGTCCAAGTTTTACTATTAGACACCCCACAATTCTAGTTCAAACCATAGAAAGTAAACATCAAAAAATCATGACGACATCACTTGAAAACAATTTATGGCATTATGAAAAAGCAACAACAAAAAGCATGCTAGCCGAGTCCTAAATGAGAGGCAGCTTTGTTTGTATAGCATTTAATGGGCCCCAATGGGAGCAGGAACAGCTGTGTAAAGCTTGGTTGTCCAATTTTTCCTCTGTATTTACATGTTACCCTTGTTTTATGGGTTGAAAATGCCCAGGGAGTCTACAGACATGCAGTCTGATTATTCACAGATCTCAACATACTGGGTTTATAAAACGGCATCTGGGCTGTGCAGTAAGCATGAGTTCAAACACTAAAACCAAAGAAAGAAAGAACATAAGGGAAGAAACTGAACACTGTTATCCTGAGGTTGCTTACTATGGGGCCAAGAAGGCAACTTCTATTATATTTTAATCTGTTTCGTGTGACTAAGAAAATGTGTATGATTCCTACCCTGGGAAGTAAAGGGAGGAAGGAAACACTGTGTAGCTTTAAAACAAGCCATGTTGACTGGAGTTGGAGTCCCAATAATGACAGCTTCCCTACCCCTAAAAGAGACTTATAATTTTTATGTCACTGATCTTCCTAAGGGACTCTGCATACATATACTCCAGTTATATTTGCTCTTTTATATCCTTAACTGTATGGCTGGCAAAGATATAGAATTCTAAGTTCTATGAATCAGTGATGCCTTTGGTGCCACAAAGCCATCCTTTTTATGCAAATCATGGAGTGGAATTTACCTAAATGGAGCACTTGCCACAAAGAGAATGAATGGTAGCAGAGACACATAATCAGTGCAAGCCTGATGAACATAAAGAGGCTGTGCTCGAATGCAGGACTTGGTGTACTAGGGCAACTATTAAAAAGTCAACCCAATAAAATTACACTGTGTCCCATGTTAACTGATAATTTAAAAGGAACATTAAGTAAGCATTTCTGCTTAACTTCTGGCCTCTATTAATATCTGCACCTGTAGAAACAAGCCAAGGGAATGTGTGGGCAAGGAAGTAGAATTTCAGCTAAAATTTAGGGCGTCTGCTTTCTACTCCTCTGCATCTGTAGGGGAATTCTAAGTTCCCATACTGGAGGTCAATAATAAGAAGGTATGAATCAATAAACATTTATTGCATGTCCAAGGTGGCAACCCCTATGCAGAAGTCGCTACAAAGGATTCAGATGCAAAACGAGCATAGATATAGCAACCTAAAATCATAAAACCAACCCCTTCATTATGTTAGTTCAACACAGAAAGTATATTTTAGTGACACTAACCAATTAGCAGTTTACACCTTTTGTTGCTACCCTATTTTACATCGTCAGCTAGGCACAAGTGTTTAATCTACAATTCTCTTTGAAGCTGCTACAGCATTTGTTGCATTCTCCATCTCCTGATGTTTCTACTGTTTTCTTATCTGTAACATAGCTTGCCTACTCCCTTTCAATCATGTCAAATATGGCCTTGTTTTCTTTCCACCCAGCAGTTTCTCTTCAATGCAACTTCACTAAACAATTTAACAATTTTGGCTCCCACACATCTTTCATTGAAGGTCTGCCCCAAGTTGTTGAATGGAACCTAATAACTTTGCATGGATTGCAGCATTAAGGTACAGTCCCACATAGTTTACTACATCCCATTGAAACTGATGGGGAGTAAACATGTGCTGGACTGTAGTCCTCATGGCCATTTCAGTGGTCTTGTATGCAAAAATAAATAAATCACACACCTAGGAAAGCAAGTCCAATCTTAAACTGTGATCTAGGACCAGTTATAGGACATTGGATGCATTTGAAATAATTCCAATGGACAGGCTCTGGGTATTTTGGTGCCCAAGCAGGAGCCAAACCAAGAACAACAGGACAGGCACCAGAGTCTGCATTTAGCATTCAATGCAGGAGACCAACATATTTCACAATATGCTGCCTCATTTTGGAAACCTTGTATCACCAAGGTGATCTAAACTGTATTGGTAGCCCTAATGCACCTAAGGTACTGTACATGTCAGCAGAGGAGCCGGCGGAATATAACCCCCTTAATTTCCCAAACTTTTCAGCAGCCTTCAAAATGTATTTGTTTACTTTTATTTATTTTTCACCCTCTCTCACGGGATTCTGCTCTGGTACAAGCCTACCCATACAGAGTGATCACCTTTGGATGCCATCCTCCAGCTTCTCCTCTCACCTGGGTGCTGATGAGAGGAAAAGGCTTTCATGGGGGTACTCTGCTTGTGGAAAGCTCTTGCCATGAAAGTTTGCCTGGTGTCTACTTTGATGTATTTTCAAGGTCCACTGAAGACCTTTCTGCCCAGGCCTTTTAACTCATTATTATCTGTTCTAATTACACTGCTTTTATCAGCCATCTTTGGACTTGATTGTTGGTTTATTATGCAGTGTGTTCCTTAGTTTGTTCTATCTGTTTTATTTGACTGCAAAATATTTTGTATTGATGTGTGGCATAAATTTTTTTTTTACATATATAAATCAAGAAGAACCACTTGCTCCATGCCCAAATCTTGCTTTGCCAACTCTAAAGAATGTTAACATCTCTCTATGCCGGTTGTCAGGAGATGGGTACACTAAACATGGAATTATAATAAACATTAGCCCAATGTTTGTGGAGCTTCAAAAATGGCTCACACTGTGAGCCTTTCCAGACCATTTAAACCTTGTAGGAGTTGCATAATTCCTGCACTATGTTGCTTAAGGTCGGTGACTAAGATGGCAAAGGAACATTTATATGTTCTTTCTTTGATCTGCTGTCACTGCTAGTTAATTGTAGCCTGCAAAATATCAGGCATGCAAGTCCAAATTATTCAGCACCTACTTTTGCTTTAAAATCTAACAGTTATACTGGAAAAGATGGCAAGTAAAGGAAATGTGGATTAGAATGGGATTTTAAGTGGGGGCTGGTTTAAAATAGAAAATACTGGTAATTCCCGTTGAAATGGAGGTGAAAGTCATAAAGAGAAAGAAGATTTACAAAACTAGATGGAATGCTTTGTACATTTTTAGAACACTGTTGAATCAGCCATGGTGTACAACAGCTAGAAGGTTTAATGATTTCAGTGATATAACTGACTGCACTGACTACTAAATAAATATATAGTTATGATAATAGTATAGGGAGTTCAAGGGACCTGGATTTAGCTCTAATGAATCATGGGAAGGAGGCTAACTACTGCAAAGCAAACACATATACAAACACCAACCTAATTGTTTGGGTACTGCAACAGTGAAGGGGCAAATTTGTAGAAGATCACTTGCTCTAGTGAACAGAAAACACTGCACAGAAAAAGAATCACAGAATGAAGACACCATAGCTCAGCTGTACTGAAAAACTCCAGGGCCCCCCAGTAAAGCACCATGCTCAATTCAAAGCACTTGTCTTAATGGTTAAAGTCCTACATGGCTTAGAACTGAAATACTGTACCTGTCTTCTTTCACATCATTTTTTGTGTGTTGTTGTTGTTGTTTTCTTTCTTACTGCTTTGTTAGACACTCTGGCAATATAATATTGGCACAATGGACAGTATGGTGCCAGGGGCTGCAGACAGGGTTGGAGTAGGCAAGGCGATCCCCTTCCCTCAGAACATATGCAAGGAAGTATTTTCTGTTCCCACATATGGCCCAAAGCCTGGGGCTGCAAATGAACACCAGGCAATTAGTGTGACAGCACACACCTATAAATGTTTACTTGGAAGCAAATCCCATTGCGTTCAATGGGGTTTTACTCCCCAGGGAGTGTGTTTAGAATTACAGCCTTCTTTCAACAATATAGGTGGATAAAATTATGATTTACAGAACAGTTCTATTGTACTATATTTTATAAATAACCATGTGGGGGTGGCAACTATTATGCTTATTTCACGTGTGGTTAAGAAAGGGAAAGAGGTAGTGATTTACCAAACTCATCCAGGATTGCTTTGTTTGGGTAGAGATTGGAATACAACTCTAGGTCCCAATTTAGGATTGCATCTCTTTGACCACATGCAGTAGGTTTCATATATTTGCCAGGAACAAGGTGGAGTTGGAATTCTCTATACATAATGCACTATACATCCATAAATCTATGGTTAAGGTTACACAAAGCTCACAAGCCATCTTTAATCACACTGACAGCCTACTTACTGTAGCAATAACTTATTCTTTGAAACATAAAAAATGAACTACAGACCCTCATCCATTACTCTGGAACCTATTTCAATCATTACATAGAACACCAAGATCATAAACTAAAAATGCTCCCACTATACTACTGTTTTCCCAATGTTCTCATCAAACATAGAAAGATAAAAATAATGGGACCAGGCATAAAAATATCTGCAGAAGTATTAAATTTCAAAAAATAGATGCCCTGCTATAGCATGATCTGGAAGCATGTACTATGTCCTCCATTAATATTCTATTACTCTTCCTCTCCTTTACCTTAAGGCTTACCGTATTTTTCGCCCTATAGGACGCACTGGCCCATAGGACACACCTAATTTTTTTTTTTGGGGGGGGGAAATAAAGAAAAAAAATTATTCCCCCCCCCAGCCGCAGGGGAAGCCCGAGCTTTTAAAAACGCACCTACCGTAGTTTTTAGAGGAGAAAAGGATATCTTCCCGAAGCGTGGGGCGCTCTGGGCAGCAGGTTGCTATCTGCAGCCTAGTGAGCCCGGTGGGAACTCCCGCGGGCTACCCGGGCTTGCAGATAGCTTCCTGAAGCCTGGAGAGCAAGAGGGGTCGGTGCGCACCGACCCCTCTCGCTCTCCAAGCTTCAGCGAAAGCCTGCATTCGCCCCATAGGACGCACACAGATTTCCCCTTCATTTTTGGAGGGGGAAAAGTGTGTCCTATAGGGCGAAAAATACGGTAATTTGAGACTTAATGTGGGGTTTTTTTGTCTCAATACTTAGAAAGTAAAAAACTTTCCACATTTGCTATTTCCTCGTGAACATACATTTTAAAAAACAATATTTGGGGGCAGCTGTATTCTCTGTTTTGGGGGATCAAAACCCTTTTCCTGGACAGCAACCCATACTGTATCTGAATAAAGCAACAATACTATACACAAGTTATCTGGCAGTAAGCTCAATTGGATTCAGTGGGACTTACTTCTGAGTAGGCATATATGGGTTTCCACTGTAAAATCTTTTGAAGAACAGTGGTCTCAAATTTGGAGTGGTACAGTTGCCTTTTTCAGAATTATAAACCCTGGGGTTATATTTCACATTACTACCTGTAAATGAACAGATACTTTGACACAGCTGGAAATCCTGGCTTGTTAGCGTTTAGGTATACCTATCATATATTTAGGGACACGGGTGGCACTGTGGGTTAAACCACAGAGCCTAGGACTTGCCGATCAGAAGGTTGGTGGTTCGAATCCCAGTGACGGGGTGAGCTCCCGTTGCTCAGTCCCTGCTCCTGACCACTTAGCAGTTCGAAAGAATGTCAACGTGCAAGTAGATAAATAGGTACCACTCCGGTGGGAAGGTAAAAGGCGTTTCCGTGTGCTGCTCTGGTTTGCCAGAAGCGGCTTAGTCATGCTGGCCACATGAACCGGAAGTTGTACACCGGCTCCCTCGGCCAATAAAGCGGGATGATCGCCGCAACCCCAGAGTCATCTGCGACTGGACCTAACAGTCAGGGGCCCCTCTACCTTTACCTATCATGTATTTATTATGATTACGATATTATTACAATTTATGACCCGCTCTTCACCCTACAGTCCTAGGGCAGTCTACAATAATTAAAATACAATATTACAAACAGTTTAAAACAACTTAAAATTACACATATAAAGCACATTTGCTGAAGGGTGCATACAGATGGTGCCACCCTCCAAGCTTCGAAGGGTGGTGGAACAACCAAGAAGGCCCCCTCCACTGATCTTAGTACATAAGAGGATGTGTAGGGAAAGAGCAGTATTTTGGGTATTAGGGGACTGAGTTGCTTAGGGCCTTAAACAATAACGTGAGCACCTTGAATTGGGCCCAGGAATGAGCTGGCAACCAGTGCAGCTGTTTAAAATGTGGGTTATATGAGCTCTGAACAGAACCCCAGCCAATATTCTGGCTACTGCATTGTGGACTAGTTTCTGAGTCACTTTCAAGGGCTGTGCCACACAGAATGCATTACAATAATCTAATCTAAAAGTTACAGAATGCACATAGAATGCATTACAATAATCCAATCTGGGGTACAGTGGCCTAATCATCTCGGCCCCAAAAGGGGCCGTAGCAGGTGAACTAGCCAGAGCTGAACTAGCCTGTGGAACTTAATATACTGCTATATTTTCTCCAACAGTGGAAGAATGGCAGTGGAATGTTGGACTTTTTGGAGTTGCCTGACCTGACTGGAAGAATCCGCGATCAGAAAGAGGAGGAATATCAAGGAGAGTGGAAGAAATTTAAGGACTATTTAGCTAGATATTAGAATATAACATAAGTAGAATCACTTGTAAGTACCAAATTGGCCTAGGATTAAAATATGTTGAATTTTATAACATTATGGACTGAAAGTATTATGAAAAGGAAGGAAGACAGAAATTTGAATAAGTAAATTTTATTGGAAAATATTGGAAAACTGTTACAATGAGATTTATTGAAATTCAGTTAGGAGGAATTTGAGGAAGTCACTTAACAATGTAAACTAAATTGGGCTTTTAACAGTTAGGTGTTTATTTATTTGTTTTTATTTCTAATACTGTATTTTTTTTCTTTTTATGTGTTTGTTTTAAATTTGGAAAATTAATAAAAAATTAATTTAAAAAATTGAAAGAAAAAAATATATTTTCTGACAATGCCAACCCCCAACCTTGGCCAATATCCTTTTATGTTTATCCCATTCAGTGACGGTTCTGTAAAACTTTCTGTAATGGTAATGGTTCTGTAAAACTAGAATTAAAAGCTTCCTCTTTGTGATCTCTGCCCCTGTAATTACTTCTTGTTCAGCAACCACAATATTACTAAATAATTGCTCTTCGTTAGCCAATTCAAATTCTCCATAGTTTTCCATTTTTTTGTCTTTTTGTTAAGATAGGTAGATAGTGTTTAAGATTTACAAAGCGAAGAAAAAAGTTAATGTGAAGAAACCAGCACTTGCCTTTTGGTAAGAACAGGAACTTACCAAACAAGGGACAATATGGTAATGCTATATTCCTGCTCAACAGGAAACAAATACAGGATAGAAATCATAGGGGGAAAGTTTATAGATAATCACACTACAGTATAACCCTAAATAGCTACCAAAACACTTCGCCAGTCCACACTAGTGTTGCAATTGCATTTTAAACTAGGCTTGCAAAAAATGGGAAGACAATACAGAAAACAGTGATATGCAACATGTTGGCAACAATGCCTGTATTCTTCTTTACACGTGAGCGCATGAAGATAGCAATTCGAGATTAACCAGATAATATGGAAGCAACATTATTTCCTCATTGTAAATAAAAATGGTTGCTTGTTAAAACCATTGCCTCTCAGTGGCCTTACTTCTTCTCAGATTTGTTGGGAAGACTAACACTGAAAATTATTTTGGAATGCGGTTTTGATTTTGTTTTCATGGAAAACATCTATTGTTGATTGTAGACAGATTTCAGAGAATGTGACAGCAAATAATCAAGATTTCACTGATCAGGCTTGTTCTTTTGCAGATAAAGTGGCAACAGCGAAAGAAATGAGATTCTAAGCATCAGGAATAACTTTATGATGGTAAGAGCTGCTCAACAGTGGAATGGACTCCTCGGAAAGTGGGGGACTCTCCTTCCTTGGAGGTTTTTAAGCAGAGCTTGGATGGCCATCTGTAATGGATGTGTTAATTGAGATTCCTGCATTGCAGGGGGGTTGGACTAGATGGCCCTTGGGCTCCTCCAAATCTATGATTCTGTGAATAGCAACAGACAAATTAATAACACCAAAGGGTCTCCTATTTCTCACCTTGTAAAAGTAGCATCTCTATTAACTTGAATAACATTTTGAGGGTCTGGCTACTTTACACCTGCTAAAACAAATTTAACTGAAAAATATTCTGTTGGAGCTGACACAAGTTAGTCAAAGTTTCTGTCTGAGTTGTGATGATCATTTGATGCCACAATCATCAGCTATAAACATGCAGATGTGAACATGTCCTTACCCAAGGGAAATAAAAGAACAAAATAGGCACCCAAATGCTTCTTGATATTTACCACTTAGGTAAGATCGCAAATATAAACATCCTCCAAATATGAATACAATGTCCTGTAACATTCTTCAGACATATGCCACAACGTTTGTCGTTGTTCCCAGGTCAAACACCCTATTAAAGCAGGCTAATTTTCAAAAGAAAAACACTTCGCAATATTTTAAAAGTTGTTCACCTACTAGAATGATTCAAAAGAATATCCCATAAGAAAAGAAAGCCTAAGACTGCAACCCTAACCCCACTTACCCAGAAGCAAGCCCAGCTGGATTCAGTTGAACTTACTTCTGTGTAGATATGATTAGAATTGTGCTGTAGATTATGATAAAATTCTCTATAGAATATTCCAAAGACATTTCTCACCCCCCACCTATTTCCTGGGCTACCTATTAAGCTCACATATGCATGCATTATTGAGATGCTAAGCCCACACAATGCTTCAGGGAAGTGGGGGAGAATAGCAAAAATTAACTGCTCTCTAGTTAAGTGCAATAGCTTTGAAATTGTATTAATTCAAATTTAAACCCGGAGTTGTAACAAGATAAGCAATAAGAGCCCACAGTTTTTGCTGCTTTTTCATTCAAACCACCTTCATCCATACAATTCAGGAATTCAGTAGGCTGGGTCCTTGCACACAGCCTACTCCTGCTTTGGAACAGGAATAGATTAGTATAATATGGCAGTATCTGCTGCTAAGCAGGAAAGCAGAAATGCTAGGCCCCATCACTAACTAGGGACAGCACATGCTGAGCATTCGTCTTTCCCTGATTCCTCACTGCCCACAGAGTGCTTGTTATATAGCTGCTCCTAGCGGTGGTGTGTGCCGTTTCACCGCTAGAGGCGAAATGGGAATTGCTGCCCTGCCTTGTCACTGCTGCTGCCACCTATACCATCCAGCCACCTGCGGAGAAGCATAGACGTCAACCGTCCCTTATTTGGCGGGAAACTCCCTTATCCCAGCGCCGTTTCCCGCTGCTGTCCCGGATTGATGATGTCCTTCAAATTTCCCGGGGTTCAAAGGAAGCAGCTCCTCTCCCTCCCTCCTTCCTGGCCAGGGAGGAGGGAGGCTCCAACTGTGTTGCTTGGCTGTGTTGCTCACCCAATGAGGAGTATAAGAATGACTGAGGGGTGGAGCTTGCATGCCTTGTGGCGATCAAATCGGCTGTGTTGCCTGGGGACTCGCCTTTGCTCAGTGCTTCCTAGCGGAGAGGTGACGGTGGTTTTCCTTGCTGCATCCCCTTTGCAGGGTTGCTGCGCTGTGGGAGCCACCGCTTGAGGCTTCGTTTGGCTGCTGGTTGACTAAAACCCCTTATTTTGGCTGCTGATCCCTTACTTTTGAGGCTGCTGGTCCCTTATTTTCAAATTTGTAAGTTGACAGCTATGCGGAGAAGTAGCACCAGCATCGATTTTGGGTGAGATCTCATGTGTTTTGAAAGATCAGGCCCGAAAGATCATATGCCAACAGAGCAGGCAGGGTGCCCATTGGGGCGCCACCTTCGAGGCTTCTGCCAGCCGAAGCAGAAGCATCACCCTGCCTAATGCCTGCTCTGGTCCCACTTCCATATCTGTCCTCCATGCAAAGACATGGTAGTGACCCAGTTTCTGTGACCGTAACGAATAGATATTTACAAAAGGTTTGGATTTTATTTGTTTTCCGCTGTGCTCTACATACCTTTTCCTCATCTAAAAATACTAGATTTTATTTTTAAAAGCCCAGGGCATTCCCAAATAATCAGTCCAGTGTCAGAATGGTGCTTTATTTGCCATGTTCTACTTCAGAGAAAGCAAGAAAATTGTTCAGAAAATAATTAACTAGTCTTGTTTTCTTTTCAATTTTTCGGTGTGCATCCATCAGGAAATAATACACATGGCATCTTGCTACATAGGAACTGTAAAATTAAGCTGTCAGTTTCCTGAATTCACATTGGCAAATATGCTCGGGTGCAACCAATACAAAAGTTCACATTTCCATGAGCAAATTATATAGCAAATTAGAACAAATTATATAGCCAAGGTACCCATTAACTGTAAAGGAGATGGATTTATTTGATCCTATCTATCTACCTCAGGCTATGCTCTATCTTTGTCACCAAACTCTGAGTATAAATTGCACACTGTATTAATTGATATTGTTTTTAACATTCGTGACCATGTGATGATTTTAGCTTATGAATTTTATTGTTTAATGTTTTTATTTGTACATTGGGGTACTTTTATAGCTTTGTAATGTTTTAATACGTAATGTTTAGTACGTAATGTTTTAATAATATAAATGTTTTAAGTCTTTTTTTACCAATTCAGTATGTTTTCTTTTAATTGTCAAATAATTCTGTGTACATTGCGGCAGCCTTTGGCTATGTGCAATAAAACTGACTGAGACTGAGACATTTCCATGAACATTTTTACACATGGGATGGTATTTCTCTTATTTATTAAGTAACCCTCTTTCTCTTGAGTTTTGGGAACTGCTAACTTGCCTTTTAAGAACTAGTAACACAACCATTTCTCAAAACATTAAAAAAGACAGAGGAACCCTTTCTAAAAATAAATGTGAGTCTGTACAACAGTCATGAAGAATTATATGTGTGTGGTTTAAAAAAGGCAGACATTTTAGAATGAAACTGCACATGCCCGAGGGTTCACCCGCTTTGCTTGGAAAAGCTGCTTATGGCCTCTTAAGGGTCAGAGGAGAAGATTAGTTAATTAGATGGAGTCCCAGGCCCTGAGTTAACTTACAAGTGAAAAATAAGGCAGCTAGGGACAGATGTGAAAGAGGTGTGAGGAAATTGTAAAGGGCAAGACTCTAAAAGACAATATAGAAGATGATGGTATATCAAATCCAGTAGGTTCTTTGCAATGAAGTTTGTTCCTATAGTGAAATAAGATAATTTACATAAATTTACATAAATAAATTATGCACATATATTTTATTAGGCAAAAGTTTCAAGCAATATTGCTAAAATATAAGTTATAATATATAACTTACTGCTTATGTTAAATGTTCTCATTTAAGGCAGCAAAAGCCACTGTGAGAAGAAAACCCCACACATATTTTGACACCTAGAAGCCTTCTCAAGGCTAAGATAACTATGGACATTTATGTAACAATAGCAATATAATGATTTGTTTACCATTGTTCAGTTCACTTCTTGGAACCTATGATATGGTTAGTTAGTTTCTTGGTTCTTATGCTCTATCTTGCCAAGAGCTACTGAGATAAACGAAAGGCATTATTTAAATATCAGTTCACAAGAAAATAATTACTGTATTTCAGTACTGTAGTCCAACACTTAGAATTAAGCTGTATGAACATTATTACTTAATATATATATATATATATATGCAGGTTTTGGTGTCCTCGGGTGTCTTCCTGTGTAAAAGTTGGGGTGTCTAGGCGACGTTTCGACGAGGTCTCACTCGTCATCTTCAGGCTGGTGCTTTCGGCTTCTTGTTACTGGAACAGAGCAGGATCTCAGTGTTTGAGTTCCTATAAATACTGTTGAGGAGGTGTGGTGTATAGCCTCCAATGTTCTGGGCAGAGAGGAAGTTCCCAGGCTAGTGTGCCTTTTCTTCTTTTGTTCCTTAATTGCTTGAGGGATATCTTGAGTGATTTCTTGAGTGATATCCTGAGTACCACTTAGGTGGGTCATTAGGTGTGGATTAGTTGCTAAAGCCTTTGTGTCTTGACCTCTTGAACTTTGTGAAGAGTTTTTCTGAGAAGATGGCTGTACTGCTTTGTTGTGCTCTGGCTTGGCTTCGTGTATAGGGGCGAGCTGTGGTTTTGTGGCCTGTGCCAGCCAGATCTGTGTAGGGATTGCAGGGGGGTGCAGCATCCGGAGGTGCCATCGTGGTTTGGCTACTGGATGGTGTCTGTAATTTATCTGTGGAGAGGGTCTGGGTTTGGGTCTGGTGTGGTTGATTGGTGATGGCGTTCTGTGTGCCTCTGGATCTGGTGTCAGTTTTTGTGGGGAGGGCTAATTTCCAGATGTCTGGCAAGCGGGATGTGTCGTCACGCTTGTTCATGTTGTGAGGGTGTTTCTCTATCTCGATGGCTTCCATGATTATTCTCTTGTGGTGATGTTCCATGTTAGAGAGCAATTTGGAATCTGCAAAATTAATTTCGTGTCCTGTTTCTTTCATGTGTTGGAAAAGAGAGGAAGTTTTTTCTTCTTTTTTGACGGCATTCTTGTGTTCTGCGATACGTGCATTTATTCGTCTGTTTGTTTGTCCAATGTACGTGGCTGGGCAGACTTTGCAGGGTATTTCATAGACCCCTTGGTTTTCCAACTGGATTTTATCCTTGGGGTTTCTGAGGATATTGGCTTTGGAGGCTATACACCACACCTCCTCAACAGTATTTATAGGAACTCAAACACTGAGATCCTGCTCTGTTCCAGTAACAAGAAGCCGAAAGCACCAGCCTGAAGATGACGAGTGAGACCTCGTCGAAACGTCGCCTAGACACCCCAACTTTTACACGGGAAGACACCCGAGGACACCAAAACCTGCATTCCTGTACCCGTGAAAATCTACGAAAGCATATATATATATATATACACACAGTGGTACCTTGGGTTATGTACTTAATTCGTTCCGGAGGTCCGTTCTTAACCTGAAACTGTTCTTAACCTGAAGCACCGCTTTAGCTAATGGGGCCTCCTGCCGCTGGAGCACTATTTCCGTTCTTAACCTGAAGCACTATTTCCGGGTTAGCAGAGTCTGTAACCTGAAGCGTATGTAACCTGAGGTACCACTGTATATATATTTGGTTGCAGCTGTAAGACACCTGCCCCTCAAATCTACTATATTTTCTCTAACGGTAGTCCCCCCCCCCAATACTTACATGTACACAGCCGGTGGAAGATGAGGTGGCAAAGGAGGCTGGTCTTACTGACCAGCTAGTGGCAGATGGGCTCTGTACTGGGACAAGGGTAAATCTTGCAAGATAAAATTGCTGGGATGCTTTTCTGCGTATGTGGCCTTGGTTTGCTGCATTTGTAGCACCAAAGTGACCTCTCCAGGGCGAGAGCCTGGGCAGTGTGTATGGAGGTCCTTGGCTGCCCAGACAACAAGACTCTAGTGACCTTGGTGCTCTGTGCCATTAACAGCATTTTGCGTAGAACAGGCCCATGTCTGGACATACTCCTGATAAAAAGAAAGAGATACTCAAAAAAATAGATTAAATTTATCAGGCGACTCTTTTCCTATCAGTTTACCCTATGCGAAAGCCATATTGATGAAGCTTATTCCCTAGGTAAGTTTGGAAACTTCCATGAAATGCAGCAATCTATTTTCTGTGATGGATGTTTTAAAGCAGAGGTTGGGTGGCAATCTGCTCATAGCTGTCAACCTTCCCTTTTTTGGTTGGAAATTCCCTCATTCCAGCGCTGTTTCCCCGCTGCTATCCCGGATTGTTGGCTATCCCGTAGACTGTCCCCGGGACAGGTGAACCTGCTGATCCCTTATTTTCAAATCTGAAAGTTGACAGCTATGAATCTGCTGTGGGTGCTTTAGTTGAGACTCCCGCATTCAGGGGCATACCTATGGGTTGTCCAGGTTGGTGCGGGCCCAGGGAGGCGCAAAAAATGGTCTCTCCACTTTGGCTTGGAGAGGAGGAGGAGGAGTCCCTGGCGGAGCATGAAAGCCGAAGAAGAGAAGTCACTGGCACAGCCTGGAAGGTGGTGAAGAGCAGTCCCTGGCAGAGCGTGAAACATAAAGAAAAACAGAGTTTTGGGGAGGTGCCGCTGCACAGCTCCCTGCCAAGGGCGCAAGAGACCCTAGGGACACTTCTTCCTGCATTGCAGGGGGCTGGACTGCATGACCCTCAGGGGTCCCTTCCAACTTTCACGGCCTTATGGATTCTAATGCTGGTTTAAAGGCGCTGCCACGCCATGCCTGTTTGGGCGTGTTGTTCTGACAGACGCCCCTATTCCCTCAGGGGCCTTTAATGGCGCAGAGAAGCACCAGAAGCCTGTTTACATCTGCACCTGCCCTCCAGGGGCAAAGCCGTTTAGCTCCAGGCACACATTCAGGGGGGTGGAGGCTGCCCTCTCCAGCGCAGCGGCCATTGGCGGCTGACACGATTTGAGCGTCGCTTTTCCAAGGCGAGGGGGCGGAAGCTTTGGGGTTTCTTATTTTGTGTCGTGGGGGGAGCTTTTAATTTCAAGACTTTTCCTCACGCGGTGAAACCAGAGCACGAGCTGAGGCCTGGGGC
>JAXCMG010000095.1:1789305-1847707 GCA_034642415.1 Podarcis siculus | reverse complement strand
GCCTACAAGGCAGGGAGCAAGTCTTCAGATCTCACAGCCATGATGATACAAAAATTATAAAGCATCTTCTTTATATATTTTGTAGGCATATATTCTGTACACTTGCTAATTTGGGGCCTCTATACACTTTTGCTGCATTCATTTTTTATTTGTAGAGAAAATGTGCATTTATTATGCAATCTTCTCTTATTAAGTTTCTGTTGCTAGGATACCATATGTTACCATCTTTCAGGTTGCAATATTTTGTATTTCGCCAAACTTTTGACTGAGATTAAAATCTGTGACCAAGATTATGACTCCCATATTTATGTGCTGGATGTGGAGGGGATTCTCTCCAAGGACTGTGAACAAGAACATCTCCCTGCAGAGGACTTGTCTTGACAGGCATTTCCTAGCCCGAGCCTCACCAAAATGTCCCCGGGACCAAGATGAGAGTGACTCTGAGGCCACAACACATTGCTCAGGATGGACAGTCAGGCCCACAAGATGGCTGCTGAATTTATTGAAACTGACACTGACTTCCACAGGCCTCGCCAAAGCTTGGACATGGCTGAGAACAGGGACTCCGTCTTCCTTCTGGAAGGTGGAGAGGAGGCACAGTCAAACCTGGGCAATGCTTTCCCGACAGGTCAATCAAAGACCCTCTTCTGTAGTAGCCTCTGTAGTATAATCAGTTCGTCCTCAGTATTTGAGATTGTGGCCTGCGTCCACCTTCTTTGAAGAGAGTATTGACTATAAACCCTTGACCAGAGCAGAGTTTAGAAGTAATGTAATACCAATTAAATAAGGCTTAGTCCTTGGCAGTACTAAATAGCCTCAGAGTTCATGGTTTGGAGGAGGAGAGTACTCATGGAAAACCCTCTGGAAAACCACTACTGCCAGTCAGAGTGGGCAATAATGAGCTAGATTGACCAAGAGTGACTCATAAGACAGCTTTTTGTGCTTCTCCTTGATAGCAAACTTTGCTAGTGCATTGGGTGGCTGGAGTGTTGCCTTCTGGATCTTTTATGTGATGTCACCAACGACGAGGGACAAGCTCTTCCCTTGTTCCCCTTCTCTGGAGCTTTTGAATTCCCTCTTTTGATCAAGCTGGCAATACTCAAGAGACTATGTACTGCTCCATTTCAGTATGGATAATTTTAAGTACCTAACTTTTAGAGAAGCATCCTGGAGCCTGCTCTAAAAGTTCTGCTCTAAAAGGGCCTTCTTGGTAGTGGCGCCCACCCTCCCATCAGATGTCAAAGAGATAAACAACTACCTGACATTCAGAAGACATCTTAAGGCAGCCCTGTTCAGGGAAGTTTTTAATGTATGACATATTAGTGTATTTTTGGTCTTTGTGGAAGCCGCCCAGAATGGCTGGTGAAACCCAGCCAGATGGGCAGGGTACAAATAATAAATTATTATTATTTATTATTATGGAGAGGGAAGTGATGGAGATAATGTGCTGTGAAGTTACTACAGGCACACATCCACACCCTGGCTCTGCAATGCAGAGATGTTTTCGGAAAAGAAAAGAAAAATACTGAAGGAGATTGTGAATTTCCACTTCCACGTTTGGATTAACCACAGTTTAGTGTTGCATCTGACCCTAAACTACTGTATTTTTTCTTGTATAAGACAATGTTTTTTGCCAAAAAAAAATTATCAAAAATTCAGGGTTGTCTCATACATGGATGGTGAATGCACAGGTGTTTTCTTTTTTTAAGAAAAACTACTTACCTTCCCACGGCTGCTGTGAAAAAGCTGCTGGGACCGCCATCCCTTTCACTTACCACTGCCAACCAGGCGCTGGTGGGGGTTGCTAAGCTGGTGCTTTGAATATTTAATAAAATATCAAAGTTGTTCTGTTTGATATTTAGAATACTGATTTCTTAATTTGGGGTTCAAAAAAATAGAGGTTACCTTATACACGTGGGCATCTTATACACATAAAAATATGGTAGATAATGTTGATTGTAGTTAGTCAAAACCAGCCAGCTTTGTAAATTGTGGTTTGTTTTTCCTACCCATCATTAAGCATTATTTGCAGTTTATCCTGGTTCAAACATCATCATCATCATAAATAACAATAATAAATAATAAACAACAAATTTATTTATACCCCACCTTTTCCCCTGATGGGACTCAAGGAGGCTTACTGGTTAAAGCAAAAACTGCTTAAAACATAGCAAAATCAATAATTAAAATACAATTAAACAAAATAATCAAAATACAATTAAACATCACAACAATTTGAGGTTAGTAAAAATGAAAGCAAACAATTCAGAGCTCCTCATGGCTGCATCAGAGGAGAAAAAGAACTGTGCAAGAGCCGGAGTCCTACTGCAGTTTGTCCTCATTTACCCTGAAGCACCACATTAGTCCATGTGTGCAATTAAGCACAAAATATGTGTAAAGTAAAACCTTGCACAAATTTACTGGCATATGCCAGTTGTCAGCTTATTAGGGCCCCCCCATGTTATTACTTCATATGTTAATCAATATATTTCTAATCAAGAAGCTTCCAAGAAATATTAATTGAACAGCTGTAAGGGCAGTTCAAATACCTTTAGATAAAGAAATACAGTGGTACCTCGGGTTACATATGCTTCAGGTTGCAGGCTCCGCTAACCCAGAAATAATACCTCGGGTTAACTTTGCTTCAGGATGAGAACAGAAATTGTGTGGCGGCAGCGCAGCAGCAGCGGGAAGCCCCATTAGCTAAAGTGGTGCTTCAGGTTAAGAATGGACTTCTGGAACGAATTAAGTATGTAACCAGAGGTACCACTTTAATTAAGAGCAGGAGAATAAGCTGTATCTTTCATAGTGTTTCCTATGGCCCATCATTTTGAATTTCAGTTTATCAGTAAACATTAAAAACCTCAAAGATGCATATCTTTTAGAATGTGAGCAAAGTGGGATTAGTGTTTCTAAGCTGAGTTGTTGTTTGGGTCAGATGTACATGCATAAATAACTTTAATAGGGGTATATGTTCGCTTTTCTGTTACGTCCATTGTTGGCAGATTTGCAAATAAGTAATCAGTACTGACCAGCTTTTGAAATTCCTCCATTTCAAGTATGCCGTGAGGTATCGTGGATTGAATTAAATCAAGGCAATTTAAATCAACAGGGGGGAAATGCCAATTTAAATAAGTGATTTTAATCATGTTTCCTGTTGATTGCTTCATATATTTCCTAAGCAGTGGTGCAAATTGAATATTAAGCCATACTAATTTACAGTTAAATAGGGTATTACTTATATTGTTTCTTTCACCACAGTCTAGCGTGTCACACTATATATATTTTGCAGGTTTTCCTTTTCCTTTTTTTTTTTTTAACAATAGAAGGAATGGGTAGACAGAAGTGTGTGACTAGACTTCTGTTTGCACAACAGGAATTCACTTCTTTTCCTGCACAGCCCCAAAATCTGTTAGAGTAGATATTTGGGGTTTACAGAGGACTGTAGGAGAGATGGGGGGACTGCAAAGTTCCATTGAGCAAACAGAAGTCTGTTAAGCGCACTTGTAGACAGTGTTGTATGCAACCCAGTGTCTTTTAATATATTTATTTTATAAAACTTTCTTAACACAAGTAGCCTTGACAGTTTGAAAGATGGGAAGTATGGGAATATAGGAACCTGAATCCTGGATGATGTTACTTTCTTTTCAATATTTTTCATTTCTGCGTCACTTTGCCTTAGCCTAGCCTCATAAAAAGAAGGTGGCAAACAAGAGATAAAATGCCCATGACTGATAATTCTCTGGCAGACAGGTTGATTTTGTCAGGTGGAAATGAAATTCTTACGTTTAGTAAGTACGAGCATAAATATGCATATCTGAGAAATTGCCAGACTGATTCAGCTTTTACATAGGAAAACCTTTCTGTGTAAGAGGCTAACATGCTTTTATATAGATGATTTGATAATTAAACAAATTATTATTTAAGATAAACTTGGTATTTATTTTTTATAAACTGATTTTTTATAGAGAGAAAGTCTTGCTTCTTGTTCAATTTGTTTTGACACAACAAGGGGATTTCTGGACAGGCAAAAGAAACCTAAAATCCATTTGGACTCTTGGAAGTAGTTTCATGCTTCCGGATCTGTGATCTATACTCTGTGTATAACTTTTTACTAATAGTCAGCAGTAGTAATTAACTGTATATATGAACAAGCTGTTACTGTTCCTTAATTCTGACTGCATGTGATTATTCATAAATCTTATCCAAAGTCATTTTTGACAGTTTTTATAATACTAGAGGTTTACTACTAGTGACACTTAGGTTTGGGGAAAATAAATGCTCAATAAAGTTCCCTAGTTAGTCAGTGGGCATCAATTGTAACTGCTATGGCTTCATGGAATACTGTTTCATGAACAAAGGCATAATAGGTGTGTAGCAAGTTATCACTAGTAATATCTCTGGTTTTTCCAAGGTCTGGTTAACTAGTGACCAGAGGTGGATCAGATTTTGCTTCCTTTCTTCTCCCTTCTATATGATTTAGGTTTTCTTAATTGTCTGCTGAAGTGTATAGGTAAAGGTAAAGGGACCCCTGACCATTACGTTCAGTCACAGACGACTCTGGGGTTGTGGTGCTCATCTCACTTTATTGGCCAAGGGAGCCGGCGTACAGCTTCCGGGTCATGTGGCCAGCATGACTAAGCCGCTCCTGGCAAACCAGAGCAGCACACAGAAACGCCGTTTACCTTTCCGCTGGAGCGGTACCTATTTGTCTACTTGCACTTTGTGCTTTCGAACTGCTAGGTTGGCAGGGCTGAAGTGTATACTGTTCTGCTAAATAGGTCCATTTCTGCACTGTTCCTTTTCCTTTGGCATGCTGTTATTTGGATAGTGCACCTGAGCTGGATAGCTCTTGTGGAACAGAGATTACATTTGGATGATTCCAACTTAAAAGCAAATATTTGTGCTCATTGCTTCCAAATTAATATTAGAGGCACAACATTAGTAGCAAACCTACTACTTTATTGCAGTGTTAGTGGTCCCCTTATTTACCTACATGTTCTCATATAAACACAGAAGATTTTTTTAAAAAAATAGCCATTCCCCCCATGTGTCATCCAAAGCAATTTTAATAATGAACAAGTACTACAGATCCTGAAGAGAAAATACTGTTGCTACATAACTTTAGCCTTTTGACTGGAAATGCTCAGAATCTATACGCTTCTTTATAGAAAATTATAAATTCTGCTTATGGCTGTGGTTTTGTAAGGGCACTTAGTTCTCATCAAATATTACGTTAACAGTATAAGAGTTGAAAATGCTAGTGTTCTTGTCCTTTTTTTATAATGTGACGGTTTTGCCTTAAAAGGTTTCATATATTGGTAATCAACTTTTCATAATGCCTTTGCCCTGGAGATTGTTTTGTGTTTGTCTTAATTCCAGTTAAGATAAACCAAAGTTGGCATGGGATTTTGGTTTCCATTTTCTATGCTGTCAACTTTAAAATTTAGGTGAAATGCTTCTTTGTTATTTGACAATAAGGAATTAAACTTGTGCTGATCTGTTGCAAATCATCTGGTGACCTACAGATAGAGTCCAACCCCACTCCTCCTTTAGAAGATGAATTGAGCTATGGCAATATCACAGTCCAAATGTCTGTAGAGAGAGTTAAGGCATTTTCCTCTCTCTTAACCACCAAGCAAATGAAATATTCCAGGTGTGTCTGCTCTATAAAAGTGGAGTTGTTATATATTCTTTTTAGAGCTCATGTATAGGACCCAAAATTAATGCTGCGGGCAGTGAAAGTTGTTGTTGTTTCTTTAGTTTAGTACAAGTATTTTCTTTAATTGCTTGATTTCAAACATACTAGTATGCATCTGTGTTTTGTACTTTTTGATGTAACATCTGAAAAAGGTAAGATATGCTTCTCTCTGCTCTAATATGTGTGGACCTGACATGTTTTGGATCAAATCCTTATCATTCTCATGAAAAGCAAAGGATATTTTAGTGAATAAATCTCATTTCAAGTATATTCCTTTCTTCTAAGAGTCAGGCTGAATTTGTATCTTTAAAGAGAAATTAACATATGTATTTTTTATACAAACTTGTGTCATGGAGCTGTGCTGATGCCTCACAATGCCCCTGCAGCTGACACACACACCACTTAGCATTCTGTGTCTCAGCTGATTGTGGCTCTCTCCCATTTCCTCTGAATGCTACTACTACTCTGAACCATAAAACTTAATAGATTCTCACAGCCTGCCTGACCTCTGGTTCCTTTTAGATCAAAGAAGAGAATCTCTGGCTCTGCTGGTGTTGTTGGACTACATGTTCTATTACTCCTCTCCAACAGCCCTTCTGGCTGCAGCTATTGAGAGTTAAGGTTCTGATAATATCTGGAAGACCACAGATTCTTAACTCCTAATTTAGACCCCCAACCCACTTGGTTAAAGTGAGATCTGACCATAGAAAACTATGGAGAAATCCAGGAATCTAGTGTAGTTATGAGAGGACAGCGGAGTCTTCCCACCCCACATTACCATACAGAAAGTAGCAGCAAACTCAGACTGTCTCTGGCTTTCACTGTGAACCTGACAGTTCCCCCACTAGACTATTAGATAAGATTAGATAAGTTGTTTTCTTAATTCCAGTCCCTCAGCCTTGAAAACTTACAGATGATTGCTGCACTGTTTTGAAGAAACTCAAACATATCTGTCTTTTAAATTTTCCATTCTGCTAGGCATTCAGTCACCCAAGTCCACTACTAGAGCAGTGGTAGGGAACCTCTGGCCTGCAGGTTTAATTTTGTCAGGCAGGGGTCCTAATTTGGCCTGTGAGGCTGTTTTCCCCAAATCTCACCATTTGCCCCACACCTTACATGATACACTTCCAATTGGTCCTTGGCAAGTTAGAATTGCAATGCATTTCCAATTGGTCCTTGGCAAGTTGGAATTCTTGTAAGTGCCAGCTAGCTGCCAATGGGTCAATCTGTTCCCTGCCACTGATGCCCCTACCAGATTTATTGTCTATGCTCGTGCAGCAACAAATCCAAAAGCACAAGACTGTTACAAATTCCCATGGCACCTTAGCCACTATGTATCAATACTAATGATGTTCCTAATGATGTTAAAGGTAAAGGTACCCCTGCCCGTATGGGCCAGTCTTGACAGACTCTGGGGTTGGTGCGCCCATCTCACTCAAGAGGCCGGGGGCCAGCGCTGTCTGGAGACACTTCCGGGTCACATGGCCAGTGTGACAAAGCTGCATCTGGCGAGCCAGCGCAGCACACGGAAACGCCGTTTACCTTCCCGCCAGTAAGCGGTCCCTATATATCTACTTGCACCCGGGGGTGCTTTCGAACTGCTAGGTTGGCAGGCGCTGGGACCAAGCAGCGGGAGCGCACCCCACCGCGGGGATTCGAACCGCCGACCTTTCGATCGGCAAGCCCTAGGCGCTGAGGCTTTTACCCACAGCGCCACCCGCGTCCCTCCTAATGATGTTACCTATGTATGAAAGCCGCCAATCAATACATGGCCTATTGATTATTTGCTCATAGCGTTGTTGGAGCTACTTAGATCCGGACAAATCTGTGGGAAGGGTTTGGCTAAACACCTATAATGGTAATTTGAGATGCATCACAGCTGTTTTGAACTAGCAGGCACACAGATATGTTGCAGCATTCTCAGTGGGCACAGAAGACTGGCTATTGTGGTCAAGGGGAAGAGGAATGGAGTGGAGCAACTTAAACCCTAAAGAGAAGCACTCTACACTGCAACATTTTGTTACAGGACCCTACTTGTTTTTGTCTGTTTAGACTACTAATGGACACAGTTGGTTTTGGAAGGAATCACTTTGTGTGGTTACATTTTAAAGTGTTGTGCAGCTTAGTATTTTTTCCTCCATTTCTGAAACCTTTCACAATTCAGGCAATCATTTTGTATTAAATACATTTTAATTTTGGAATTTATTTATTCCTGAAGGAAACAGATTGGGTCTCCAGGTACCTTTCCATGCACATAAGTAGTCCTTCAGTGAAAGGAAGAGCGTGTGATCCAATGGAAGCTTCCACTTAGATGAAAATTGGCTCCTCCATTCTATATCATTCTATACCTTATTAATCTGTGACACTATCTCACATGCTGTCCCTATGAGTCCCCCAAACGTTGAGAGCAGATTTTTTGGGGATTCAAGTTGCTACATGAGGGAGGGGAAATATGTGAAAATTGCTTTTCTTCTGGTTATGTGTTTGAAGTGCCCTTTCTGTTGCTGTGGATGGAAATTATTTCCTACCTTTGAAGAGCTTCTTAAGTTTCACCTGACTATGTTGTGTATATTGAGTGTTCCTGCCTCTCTGGTGCTTCTCTTCTGGTCACATGTGATCTTTTAAGGCAGTTGTTGTCTACAGTAGGCATGCATATAGCTCTGAAATAGGCATGCATATTGAAAAGTGCAACACTCTTAAGAAAACTGAGCTACATATTTGCCAGCAATTGTAGCAGATTTCGGAACTGAGTGGGATTAAGGCAGGCTCAATTTGTAAAAGAGGGTCTTTCTGTTTGCATTAGTATTGATGGTCATTTCTCCAGTGCAAAGGATTAATTTTAAATAGAGGCTGATTTAGAAAACAATGATGTCATTCTATCCCTGTTCTAAGGGGCATGACTTTATAATATTTCTAAAAATGCACAGGCTGGTCATTACTGCTCTATGGTGAAGAAAAGCTACTCTTTCATGCTTAGAGGCACATATCTTTTATGGCTAAGTTTTGGCTCTAAATACAGGATTTAGAACTGAGCCCTCCAACCTTCCAGTTATTATGTGAATGACTATGAGTAATTATTTCAAAATAATAACATGAACTAGCACAGGGCAACTACTTCCATTATAAGCAAGCGTTTAACTCATGGAGTAGTATTTCTGAAGGTCTAGTAAATTATGACATATTTGCTAGCCTACATGGAAAGGTAACACTGATCTGATGAAGTATCCGTTAAGAAAGCTCATGCCACAGTAAATTATTAGTTAGTCAATATAATGGAAGGCCGGGTTTTTAAATCAAAGTAGTGGCGAATGGAAAACTGATCTGTATAAAAGGTTGGGGGAAAGACACTTTCTAAATGAACACATGGCTCATATTTTATATAGAGGAAAAGAAGTGTAAAATCTCTATTATGTTACATCTGCAGCAGCAACGCCAGGCAGGTCCAACACCAGTACCAGGCAGGTCCGGCACCAGCAAGCAGCCGCACCATTCTTCTGTGAGTTTAATAGAATCAGAAGTAGCATATTCCTTTTAATTTACTACTATCATGTTTGTCCTTTCAACAGTCCTGTGAGGAGGTAGACTACTATTATTTCCATTTTTCAAACAGAACTGCGGCTAAGGGTCACATTTATAGGGAGTCTGTAGCTGAGATGGGACTTTATCTTATAGATTAAAGTCAAGGTCTCTGTTCATTGACTCTCAAATTAGACCAACCTGAATAAAACTGGAATGAGGAATTAATACCAAACTGAAGTATACTTGAAGAGGAAAATAGATGTTGAGTGTGGATTTTTTCATATGGGACTGAATTTTAAAGCTGAGCAGGTTCGAGGCTACAGACCATGCTCACTGAGTGAAGTAACCTCAGATATGACATAATTTCATTAGCTTTTTCATACTTTTGAAGTATGAATAGATCTATTTCGGTCTTGCATTTATGTCTTAACTGTTTAAAACTGATGATTATGAAAGACAAAAAATCAGGAAATTTTAGCTGCTAAGAGTACAGGGTAATGTTTAGAAGGGAGCAAAGTTCAAAAATCTAGAAAAGCACAACTTCAAAAGTGTAGCTAACTTACTTTATATTTGATGCAGGAGCACTGATCCAGGAATTCCAAGCCTTAGCCACATTTTAATAGATTCAAAACTGAAGAACCTAACAAGACATCACATGTATTAGAGTTTTCAGTGGGAGTTAAAAATAATACATGATCCTTTTGCATCAAAGCAAATGCATTTTGTATCTTAAAACCTTTTTTATTTTTGTAGATCAATATTCTAGCAAATTTTATGTAAATGTTTGGAGTTTAAATGTACTTTTTCTTGCCCTTCAGTGGCAGAAGACACTTGGTGTTATGGATATCTTTTGTTACTACCCTTTAGTATCTGTTTTATTTATTTGTTAAATTTCTAACCTACCCTTCCTCCCAGAGGAGCTTAGGGCAGCAATTTTCCTTGTTTTCACAGTTTGGGCTAGCTTTATAAGCACTATTGTTTTAGTTTTTAAGTCTGTAAGTAATACTAAATTAATTAAATACATGTCTGTAGTTAGTTATATGTTACTTGCCTTCTGACGGCTTGCAGAAGAGCAGCAGCTCATTGCAGTTTCTGTACTAGGCACAGGGGAGGAATGAAGTGCTTCATGCCTTCTCCACCAGCCTGTTCATTTGCCATTCACTTGCCTGTGGTTGTCAGGATAGTGCCTAAATACAAGGCTGTTTCGAAAAAAATTAGCCACTTAGAAATACTGATAAATTATGTTAATTTACCTATTTGATTAAAAAAAAATATCGTGGAATGTGGACCTCCATCTTGAGCTCATTTCTCTTTAATTCGGTGTACCTTGCTCATTTTGTTACTTACTCTTCTTTAAGAAACATCAGAGCAGCTTATATCCAACGGTGTTCCATCCAGGCACTTCATGTCACACTAGCTAACTGTTCAGTTTTGTTAAACAAAAATAAAGATGAATAGGAGAGTGGTAGATTTTGTCCTGTTTACAGAGGTTTCTAGGTGGGCTTCAGGAATGATTCTAGCAGTGTTTGAAATTAACATGGTGCCAGGTGCATTTTGCACCTGACTATTGGCCTCTTGCAACCAAGTGAAGATGCCTGGGTGATAGCATGGCACCTGACATCTCTGTCATCTGGAGATGCATGCCTGGGGATCATTGGATCTTGATACACACTGATACCCCATCCTGTAGAATTCTATCAGTTATATTTTACATGCACAAGCAGAATGAATTTCAGGAACCAAAATGCTTTTTCTGTGCAGCCTGAGTAGGAGCAGTGAAAAATGTTATAGTTGATTGTTGTAGTTTGCCTTCACTTACCCCACCCCACTGCCCTGCTCACAGTTGTGAAGAATATTCCTTTAGAGCCATCTTGCCCCCAAATGGCAAGTATACATTCTGTTTTGGCGACTGCAACCTTAGTTTAAGAAGCCATTTGGCGCCTGGCTTATATATGAGTTTCTAACACTGGTTTCTATGCTTTGTTGGAACCGCCATATCCCATAGCTCTACCACACATTTATTTAATCACATTGCACCCTACCATTCCTCCAAGGAGCTTATATTAGCAAACGTGTGGTTATCCTATATTACCCTCAAAATCTGTTTGAGGTAGGTTATCTGAAAAAGAATAGCCTGGTTTGCATACAACACTCTGCAATCCTAACCATGTCTACTCAAAGTCGGTCCTATTGAATTCAATGGGGCTTACTCTCAAGTAAGTGGAGTTAGGATTGCAGCTTAAGTAAAGGTTTATTAAACTACTGTATGTTTAATCATTTGATTTATTTTTTTTAGTGGCTTAACTAGGTTTGTTTACTGTCAAAAAACTTATTTGAACTCACTGTTTGTTGATTTAAAAACTTTGGTTTATTTTAACTACTGCTTGGCATTATGTGCAAAGCACTGTTCCTTTCTTAACTGTAGATTGTTTGGCCACCCATCCTGGATGCTCATTAAGTCACAAAGGCCTAAGGCTAGAGCATCTGGAAGACAACAACAAAAAACATGCACAAAGCAAGCTGCCAAAGCAAGCTGCAGTTTCTTTGGTCATCTATGAGTTAACTTGTGGTTAACCATGGCTTAGTGTTGCATGAACAAGTCCACCTATTGTTTTCTGATTTAGAACCATGAGATAGTTTTGATGCAAGCACATCTTATTCCTTTGCTATTCAGAGCACTCTTGAAAATTGAAAATTTATGGGTAGATTGAAGAAAGCAGAGAAGGCTTTTTCTCCTTTTTAATTCTGATTTTGTTTTACGGGGTAAAAACCACTTCACAGCCTGAAATGTATTATTAAAAGCATGTATGTGGTGATGGATGTATACATGCATATTCACACAGGTTTGGAAGAATATACTTTGGGGGGGACAGTGCACTCACCTTTCCCCAGAAAATATGGAGAGTGCTAGGATAGACAGTTATCATTAGTATTGTTTTGTTGGTTTTTCAGTGCTAGTAGAACCACAGACTCACTCTAGTAGAAAGAACTGCTACTAGGTTTTGGGAGGGGAGAAGTTAGTACTTGCATCGGACCATAGGAGAGGGTCCTGGTGTGCACTGGCGGAGGAAGAGGGGTGCGGGGGGAGTGCATCGCCCCGGCAGCGTTATCCCGGTGGGGTGCCATCATGGCTGCCTCCCACCCGCGCTGGGCACCACGCCCCTGCAGGCGGTGCATCCCCGGGATGCGTGCCAGCCATGCCCCCCCCTGCTCTCTGCCCCCCAGTGCCAGAGCATGAAGCTCTGCCACTGCTGGTGTGTTTGCAATCATGGTGGCTAAACCCCTAGAGGTGTGTGATCCTAGTGGGCTTGGGGGTGGAGATCCACAATCTGTCAGAAGAAATCACTGTCTCCAACCCCTCAAATATGCCTGCCCAAGCATTGCCAGCCAAGCAGCTGCCTCTGGTACCTCCCCTGGTTGCACAAGAGCCATCTCCTGAGGAGGTAGCTGGGAATATCTCAGATGCTGAGCTGGTCCTTACCCCTTATCCATTGCCTAGAACACAGAATCTCTGGCATGTTCAAACCTAACCCAGTAGAAGGACTGCTTGCCCATTCTAGGAACTCACCTGTTTGCTGTGCTTGCACCACTCTTCAAAGGGGATGTGTAGCTTGTTGGTTCAACATCTTAGCTCATGCTTAGCCATGCCTTTTGGCTCTCTTATACCCACTGACCCCTGTAACCTGTGACTTGCCTTATGTACCAGTCTGGTCTGAAAAGAAAAACCTTCAGCAAAACTGGAGTTGTGAGTTCCAATTCTTTTTCAGTCAGGGAGAGCTAGGACACACTGTTATCCTGATCCTGTGGTTTTAAGAATACTGTGCTACACATAGCTGATCAGAGGAGTGAAGCATTGCCCATGTGGGTCTGGTCAAAGTTAACCATGTGAGAAAAGCTTGTTGAATATTAGGGTTTTTACCCTTATTACTGAACTTGGCTGAACTCAAAAAGGGTACATTCTTAATGCTAATATATGAATTGGTTCCTCTTACCTTTGTCGCCCAGTGATGAGAGAAAGCACAGGTAAGGACCTCCATTTTAAATATAGGAGCATTCTGAATGCACGCTTTCTGGCTTCCTTTTCTGACCTAATCACTTTCTTGTCCAAAGGCTGCAGTAAGTGGCAGCTTTGCGGCAGCCTTCATTTTCTGTTACCAGAGCCTGCTATTAGAATATTTATCAATCTTGCTTAGTGCAAAAGATGGTGTCTGTAAGCTCATGTTTTGGGGGAAGAGCATTGTTGTAGGTGAAATCAGCTTAACTAGGTATTCAGCTAGTCACATGGTGAATTTGGAGGATTTGTTAGGATAAAAAAAGTAAGCATCTTATACACAAGAAATTATTATAATACAATGAAAAATGTTATTCATTTTGTATTTTTGTACCTTTACTATTGCTATTTTTATTGTTAATGATCAACTTGGTTTGTGTAAAAAACAAATAAAATGTAAAAAAACACACCCCACAACTATACACCTGTGATTCAATATGGGGTAAACCAAACCTGATGCTGGAATCTAGTCAGGTAAGTTATCTTTTACTTTCACTTTACCAGTGTGTTGGTTTACAGAGTAGCGTAAGCAAAAAAAAGATGGATTCCTGCTCTTAGGCTCTTGCAATAGTACCGTATTTTTCGCTCTCTAGGACGCACTTTTCCCCCTTCAAAAATGAAGGGGAAATGTGTGTGCGTCCTATGGAGCGAAGACGCCATAGCCCCGCGACCCTCTCCCGGCTGGAGAGGTGACACGTGGCTTTGGCAGGAGCCTCTTTAGCCGCGCGCGACCTCTCCAGCTGGGAGAGCGCGTGCGGGGCTAAAGATGCCATAGCCCCGTGACCCTCTCCCGGCTGGAGAGGTGACACGCGGCTATGGCAGGAGCCTCTCCGCTGCGCCTTTCCGCTGCTCCCTGACCTGCTCTTTGGGGCTGGTGGTGGGCTTCCCCCCGCCAGCCCCAAAGAGCAGGTCGAAAGGAACCTGAAGCCTGGAGAGCGAGGGGTCGGTGGGCACCGACCCCTCTCGCTCTCCGGGCTTCCAAGGTAGCCGCCTGAACGGCACCTTGTTTTAGAGCGGGAAAACAAGAGGGGGAAAATTCTCCCCCTCTCTGTGCAGCGCCTCCTGCCGCTTCGCTGAAGGGGCGCTGGGCAGAGAGGGGGAGAATTTTCCCCCCCTTGTTCTCCCCCCTCTAAAACAAGGTGCGTCCTATTGTCCGGTGCGTCCTATGGTGCGAAAAATATGGTAAATTAGAAGGAAGAGAAGCACAATCCTATGTTCTATCTCTCCTACCTTCCTTGAGCCAAAATTCCTGGCAGAAGCCACTGAATTAAGTGTAGTTTGTACTTAACTAATGACTATAAAAGCAGGAGTTGCATTAGGTGGCCCAAAGTACTTCATGGCAGGAACAGGGGTTCAGTGCTTCCTTTAAAATAGCTGCTAGTTGGTTTGAGCTAATCCTAGGCAAAAATGAGCCACATACACAGTATGTCATAAGAGGATTGTAAAGAAGTGTTTTGAAAAGTAACTACAAAATAGCTACTCTTGTGTTTATCATACACTACTGTTAAGTTTCTCAAACTACCCTGGGTGGGATCCAGACTCAACCTCAGTAACTGAATGAATGGAGGGATGATTTTGGTGATTACTCCCTGTGCCCCCTCTAACCCCTCCCCCCAAAAAAACCCTGCTCTGGAGCTGACACTGGGGAGGGTGGGATTACTGAATATAGTGTCTCCCTCTCCTCCTCCTCCTCATAAATGATTGTTCTCAAGAGCTCCCACAAAAACCCCGTTGATCTTGGCATTGCCAGTTATTTTAGGAAAGTGGAAGAAGTAAAAAAGCTTTTCCTAGTTCAATAAAGCATTCTATAATCACAACTAGACTAAAAATCATTGGTGCTGAAGTGTAACAGTGGCTGAATGCTGTAACAGCTTTAACCTGACCTGATCCTGGCTGTAATCCTAAATCCTGCAATCCCCTTTGCCGTGGTTCATTATCTCTGATGTCTACATTTTTAAATGCTCTGTTCAAGAGGTATTAATCTTCATTTGAATTCCTTTAGTACTGAAGGTCACTTATAGAAGGTCACTTATTTTAACTTATTGGTGAAAATCATAACCATTAAATTTGGACTGACATGCGATCTAAAATCTTTACCAGGAGGCTCTCTTTATATACAGTTTATCTGTTTTTTAAACCTCAGATCTTGCCTAAACATGGTATCTTAATTTAAATTATTCTCTAATCAGAGGTTTTCAACCTTTTGAGTCCACTGCTCCTTTGACCAACTACTTTCTTTCTGCGGCACCCTGCAGGGCTCAGGAGCCCAGTTATGTCACCCCTTGCTTGCAGAGCTGGCAGGCTCTCACCCTTTTTCAAACACCCTCCCTTGTGGAGTGTTCCCTCAGTCTCCTCTCCTCCCCCCCCCCCCCCCGGAAGCCCTCTGGGCAGCTACTGTTGCCGTCCACTGCTCTACACCATTAACAAACGCAACTTCCATCTCTTTCTGTTGAGTTTACTGTGACATCTGAGTTTCAAAACTAGATTACCCTTTGCTTTGTTCTCCAGACCATCAGCAGAAACCATAGTTCTGAAATAAATTTCCACTTTGGTAGAGAGGGCAAGCGATGCTCATGGTTTGGTGTTTAGCTGCCACAACAAACTAGGGGTAGCCTTAAACAGGCAGTCATGGGGAAAGAGGGAGTGTGTGAGCTCACAACTTGTTTCCCAGCCCTTCAAACCATTGTACTGTTGTATTGAGTGTTTATAAATCAGGATTTTAAAGGGGATGCCTGGCTTCTGGGGTGCGTAGGAATAATTTAGGCTGAGCTTTTGACAAAAAGAAGCTCTTGTAAGACTGAGAACAGACATTGAAATTAAGACTAGGAGTTGATCATAACTGTCTGGCCAAAATGTGCATTTTAAGAATTGTAACAAGTTCAGAAAAGGGATGTCATTAATTTCTCTCCTCTTGGGAAAAATTATTTGCAGACTCTCTGCCCAGCTCAAAACTATCCCCAGCTACCTTCCCATCTCTCCCTCCAGAAAGAACTTTCCCCCAAACAAACCCCATTTCCAGGTGAGGCGGTGAATCAGGCAGAATCCAGACCCACCACTTCTTACCCCACTTCCAAAGAGGAATGCCCCATTTTCTTTCATTTTGTTTCCAACCCCATGAGCCAAGATCTTGCTTTTTCAGTCACTAAATCCTCAACCCCTCCAAAAGCTTTGTTTTGTTGAGATGGAAATCTCCCTCTAAATTGCTGGCTGAAAACTTCTTTTCTGCCAGGCCTATGCAGACAATGAAGAGGTATCTCCCAGAATGGGTTACTGATCTTCATTATTAACTTTGCTGTTTTTAACTTTTTAGCATTTTATGCTTTTATTGTATAGTTTTATTTTATTTTTACTGTTGTGAACTGATTTGATACATTTTGGTATATATTTTAACAAATAAATAAAGTAGTATTGATTTATGCCATTAAATTTATATGCTGCTAGATTTCGGGGAAAAACTCAAAGTGCTTTAGAGACACAGAGAGCAATATAGACAAATGGCAAAGTTCAGATGGGACGGGCTGAGGAAATTGGCAAAAGTTGCTTAACCCTCTTCACCGGTGAGATTCCTTCATTAGCTCAAAAAGTCTTCTGTGGATGGAAGGAATGTGTCCATGAAAGGCATTATATAATATCCATTCTGTGAAGTCTATAACTGAATTTTGTTGAATGTCTAAAAGCAGTAAAGACTGTTGCTTTACGTTTTCAGAAATTGGAATTTCTAGATTGCATGTCTGGGCTGAGGGTAGTGTTGTTTTTCCCTATTAACCCATAAACAAGAGTTATTATTATCAGCAGACAAGTATGGTGTTTACATGATGTACAAACGAAAATTTATTTTGAAGGTGAAATGCGTATAAACGCACTAAGTTTGTAAGTTCTTCCTTGATTCAAGAATACTTAAATGTTGGGCAAAACTATCATCTTACATCCTTCCTTTGTTTTGTTTTTGGCAATCGCTTACCTTCCTTTCTCTCTGCCAAGTTTCATTTCCAAGAAGCGACAAAGTGTAATTTTACTGTAGCGCTTCTTGTGGGAGCAGAGGGAGAGTGATTCATGTTGACTGAGATAATGCATCAATACAATATCCACTAAGATGGACACTGTCATTTTACTATGGTAACTCATCCATCAATTCTAGGAAACCAAGAGTCCAGTCTAATACCTAATCCACAGCTTCTACTTCCTTGGCTGTAATTTGAGCAGGTGGAGCATTTCTTCCTAATTTCATTGAAACAGTAAAATAGTAAAAATGAAATTTCACATATATTATGACCTGTTTTTCAAAGCTGCCTGTTTCCATGCATCATGTTTTCCACATTCCTTTCCACATTCTTCTCTGTTGGTTCATTGATCTCTCTCATACCTTCAACTTAATACTCCCCTCTAGTAAGAGAGAGAGAGAGAGGGAGAGAGGGAGGGAGGGAGAGTGTAGGAACAATCAAATTATGCAATTCTCTTTTAAGCAATCATAGGAAAACAGTGAGTTCGCTTTTGAATGGTTCCTCGGGGTCAGTGTTTTTTAAAAGAGAAAAGATTGCTTCTGTTGCGGATGCTCCACTACACACAGGTCCTAATTTACTTGAAAGTGTGGAGGTATAACTTGCCTCTGGAACAAAATGTGATTCTCTTACCAACTGAATCCCATTTAATTTATGTCTAGTCATGCTGAGGTAACATGAAACTTTTTCTTTTGAGGCAGAAGACCGTAGGTGTCTTACTTGACTTGTACAGCTTCATTCATACCCCATGGGTTGTTGGTAACAGCACATTCCAACAAAGCAACATGGTTTGGTCGACCACATAGCCTCCAAATCAATGAAAAGTACGTTTGATATTTCTCTATATGCTCAGCATTGCTTTTCACTAAAGGTTGGCCAAGCAGGTCATTGTGTTCATTAGCCATCCTGTCTAAACTTCTTTTGTCTGTTATTTTTGTATTGCACATAGGTTAGACTGCTGTGTAGTTTTCAAATTAAAATATTTGTGTTGCCTAACTTTTTTCTCTCTGCGTGCTTGCTCAGTAAAAGGACCACATTCTCTTTCTCTCCACTTTTTAAGAAGTGCCATGGCAATCAAACATCTCTTGGACTACAGTGGCCTAGTGATGTGTAGGCCTCAGCATTCATTGTTTCTGATAATAGGGCAAAATAGCTCAGAGGAACTTTTGTGTTGAAAGTAAATACTTTTTGCTTTGACCAAATACTTTTAAATGGTCAAACATTTTAAGGGCCTATGATTTAAACTCTGATGTCTCCATTCCTGAGATCTACTGCTGTGATAGATCTGTGCATTACAGCCAAGTCTTAAGTTGATTCCTCTCCATGACTATAAATAGTTAGTGAGTCATAGACAACTGCTCCCCAGGTTAAGTGTCCGTCAGCTGTAGACCTCTCTTTCTGTCCTCTGGTTTTCAGTGATCTTAATACTAACCTTTCAGTATCAGGTTAGAAAATCTTCACTGCTTGAAGTCTCCTTTTTCATCCTCCCTCAAAAGTTTGACCAGATTCCTCTGTCGTTAAGAAGAAAAATAAAAACATGACATTAGCTGTGCACTTTTCTGAGTTTGCTATATTACCAGTCTGGAGAGTTGAACATTATTATGCTTCTTATTTTCAGAAGAACTTGTTACAACCTGATACATGCATTGCACCTAAAGAACCCAATTTGAAAGTCCATAACTTCCTTTTCCATTCCATCTTAATACTGTGACCAGATGCAGATTCTAGGGCTTCCATATCAATTTTAAAAAAAATTTCCCTCACCTTCCCCCCTCTTCCCTCAATTGCTCTGTTTACCATTCCATCCAGAAGTGTGGAGCCTCAGGCCTGGGGACCAAATTCAGATTGCCAGCCTCTCTTGTCAGGTTCTTTACCTTGACTGTACTGTGTCTTTGAACTCTAGTAATGTATTTTGCTTGCCTGGATAGAGGGATGTAGTGTAGGAACTGCTGAGTTTATGTTGCTGAACTATAGCTTACTGTAGAAAGATAGAAGTCACATCTGTTGCTGCACCCACTGCTGGCATGGGGCCCATGCAGGGTTGCCCATGAGCCATTGAGGTCCTCTGGCTGAAATGAATTCACAATCCCTAATCTAACATGATAAAAAGTTCCGGAGAACACAAAAGCTTGCACCCTATCTTGTGATATTTTGGTTGGCTTTATAAAAACATTTCCCTAATGTGGATTTTTTGGAATAAAGCTGCACAGTGTTTGAACATAGTCACTGGTCTACACTCTAGCTAAGCAATGTACAGCTATATGGTAGGCACACCTGCATTTGCTCAGTTTGGGGTGATGCATGAATTGTGTCCACCTAGAGAAAGCAGATCTGACCATAATGACACATGCTACAGCATAATCCTAACCATGTCTACTCAGAAGTCAGTTTTATTAAATCCATTGGGGCTTACTCCTAGTATATTATAAACTGTATAGATTTGATAGTGTCTGTACTTTTCTCACTCAGTACTTATTTACTTGGTTATGCCAGAATAACTGAGTTGTGCTATGGTGTTTGTAGAAATAGGTGTGTTTTATCCTTGAGTGACTTTTAATGTTCTTGGTGCCATCCTTTGCAGTTTCTCTGTGAGTGAAAAAACCCCAAACCCAAATCCTTGCAGATTAGACAGAGTAAAAGAGGGTATGAACACTTCTACTCTGTTGTGACAATGTGATAAGCAGGTGCTTGGGATTAATACTAGATTTGATTTGGTTTTCTTTGAGTTTTTACTCCAGATGTTACTGTGTGTTTAATTGGTTTTGGGTTTTGGCTGTTCCATTATTGGTATGTTGTATTTTTTATACAGTCAAACCTTGGTTCCTGAACAGCTTAGTTGCTGAACAAATTGGCTCCCAAATGCCACAAACCTGGAAGTAAGTGTTCTGGTTTGCGAATGTTTTTTTGGAAGCTGAATGTCCAAAGTGGCTTCTGCTTGAGTGCAGGAAGCTCCTGCAGCCAATCGGAAGCTGCGCCAACAGTTTCAGGAGTCAAACGGACACCCAGAGCAAATTAAGTTTGAGAACCAAGATACCACTCTAGTTTGTTACTGTGTGTGTGTGTGTGTGTGTGTGTGTGTGTGTGTGAGAGAGAGAGAGAGAGAGAGAGAGACCAATGAAAGGGGTTAAAGGACCCTCTGGAATACTGTGGGAGGTAGCATGGAGGAGGAATTGCAGGTGTAAGGGGTGCTAGGTGAAAATCACCACCCTTCCTCCAGTGAGAGCCTCTGCTAGAGACCCTTCCACCAATCAAAGGAGCTCTGATATTTGCAGGAAGGGTATATTTGGATCCAAATCACTGACTAGGCTCTCACTTTGACCAGTTACTGTGCTAAAAGCCTCAAAGATGGCTTAAGGGTGGTGCATGCTCATGGTAGCTTTGTATACCCAGGTTCAGCACATAATTAGGCTTTGGGAACTGTACTGTGAAAAAGCAGTGTTTTTCTTCTGATCCACCTCCATGTTCTTTGCAATTAGCAGCTATGTTGGCTGCCAGCCACAGAGAAGTGTTGAGGATGTGTGCAGATTTAATAAAATAGCATAGCTTGTTGTGCAATTTCAAGTTGCTTGTACACCTTTAAGTCTAAGAGCAGAGCTATAGAATTTGGAGGCCCAGGTGGTATTGCCTTCACACCTTAGAGGTAATTGGGAGGATCTATGGTAGATAAAGTGATTTGAGCTGTGAATTGTATCCGAAGACTTGTTAGCTGATAGAAAAATGTATCACCACCAAAGTGTCAGTTCTTTGGATAGGTATCTATTTGGGGTGGGAAGACCGGAGAGAGACATCATCAAAATGGTGACAAAAAAGGAAAGAGGCATACCTTTTATGTGCTGATAGTTTATTTACATAATTGTTTATTTAATTTACCTGCTTGAGGTGTTTCAAGCTTGCACTCTTTTTCAAAGGCAGCACTGTTAGTTGGTTCTAAAGGCCCAGATTATTTCCATTCTCCAAGTGACCGCAAATAGCCAGGAGCTCAGCAGTAATTTGAACCTTTAGAACCACAAGCATTGTACCCCAGAAGTGGTTTAGTCATGCTGGCCACATAACCCAGAAAGCTGTCTGTGGACAAATGCTGGCTCCTTCAGCATGAAAAGGGAGATGAGCGCCACAACCCCATAGTCGCCCTTGGCTGGGCTTAACCGTCTAGGGGTCCTTTACCTTCACCTTTTTACCCCTGGAAAAAGAGCACATCTGAGGATTCAGTTAAATCAAATGATTACCTAAATAGAATTCTTTTCAGGAGCCAAGAGCTCATTTCTTTTTCTTTTTTTGTTACAAGACTACCGTGAACTCTGTGCATTCTGCTCTGACTCAGCTGAAAGGCTACTGTACAAATGTTCAATAAAGGTTATTGAACATTTATTTTTCTAGAAAAAGAGGTGCTGGAACTCACCATGAACACCTCCCTTGTTCTCTTATAATGACAATGGCACCCACCTGAGAGGTGCTGGAACTCAGTTCTGGTGAGTTCCTGCTGAAAACATCTCTGGAAATGTCATAATACAATAACATCAATCTAAGTCATTCTCACAATGCACACATTGAAATAAACAGGCTTGTTACTGCAATCCATTGATCTCAGAGAGTGTACTTTGAGTATTACCTGGTTGGCTAGTACTCATAGTGTTTCAGGGTGTTTTTTCCATATATAGCATGTAAAATCTTGAGATGTATTTAGACTTGGACCTGTTCTGTTCTTACATATTTTATATGTAAATTGATTTACTCTTTTATTAGGATTTTTATTTCTACCTGCTGATGCTTTTCCTGGGAATAAATTCAGTATATAAGGAATTACTATTTATCATATTTCGGTCCCACTTTTCCTCCCAAAGCAGCCCATGGTGACAAACATCAAAACATTAAAGCAATGCAATTTACATAAAAAATAAACATGTTAAAATATTTTAAAATAATCATTTAGAGCATCTAAAAACATTTAAATAATAATGTACCTCACAGTTATTAATTTCAAGGTTACCATATCCAGTAACTTTTAGGCATCAAATGCTTAAGTAAACATGATGTTTTTGAATAATCACTAATGATGGATACAGCTTAGCAGGAAGGAGATTCCACAAACAGAGAATCCCCTCCGAGAAGGCCTTCTTGCAGGTCTGTGCCAGCAAGGCAACAACCAGAAGTGGCACCACTACCTATTAATGACTTAGAATGAAATTTCTGGTGTATGTGGTTTTGGAAATAAAAACAGGAAACAAAAATAGGTATATAAAAGATTATTACTTAAGTTCACAAAGAGTCTATAAAGGTGCATTTTTAACTTTGTTCCCCCCCCCCCTTTTTTTCCCCAGGGAAATGAGGCAAGCTACCCACTGGAAATGTGCTCACATTGTAAGTTCAAACCTACGTTAACACTTTTTTCTACTAAGCCATGATTTTGAAGGCTCTATATAATGTAATTGTAACATCTTTATAACTTATTTTGTAATTGTATGAAGTGTGTCTTAGTGCAGTTTTTAGTTATTTCATTCTTACAATGTATGCTTCTTCAAGTGAATACTTGGGGTTGAATCCAACAACGTTTGGGCACAAGCAGAATGGAATTCCACTTGCACAGTAAGACGTCCTCACACTTCACAATCATTTTCAAAGGGTAGGGGATTGAACAGATCTTGGTGGTGTGGTGGGAGTGGGGCTGTGTGTGTGGGTGGGGGGGGAGAGGGAGATGAAATCCCATTGTGTAAGTGGAAGTACGCTTGCACAACATTGAATTGCACCCTTAAGTATTTATGGTAGAGTCTAAACCAGCAATTAAAAACCCATGCTAATGTGCAGAATGTGCATCTATTCCAGTACATCATGTGTCATGCTAGCTGTTCAGCCTGAGACCTGTGAATGCATCTGCCCTCCACATAGAATCATATTGCTAGACAGGACTTCCACCTCACATGGAGACACACTTTTCTCCCCAAGGACAAGACCCTCCCCCTGCTCATGTTGACACTGTATGTTTCAACACACACACAACAGTGTTAGTAGGGCTGTTCATGCCCCCCCCCCCCCAATTTCAATATGGATTTGGTAATCCGGATTAGCCCTGGGGTGATCCTGACTTGATTCCAGAATTGAGATGGTGATCAGGAAAAACTAATATTTGCAAATCTAAACAAAAAAGAGAGACAAGACAATAAACTAACCACTGCTAATAGAATGAGGGCCTGGTAGTATAGGAAAGAATTACACGCACCAAGAGAACAGCTGTGCTTTCAAAAATAGGGCCAAAATTGGAGGAATGTGTGACACTGCCCTAAATAAGATAAGACAGACAAGAATTATTATTTTTAAAATGAGAGGATGGGACTGCTGCTTTTCTTCCATCCTTTCTTTCCCCAATCAAACATGGGTATAAGGCTGGAAAGGACTAGAGGAAACTCAGACAAGCTGAAATATTAACAAAACCACCAAACTAACTGATCACCAACTTTTTCAAACATTCTTATATTGCATCTGTTCAGCATTTAGGAGACAGTGAATTTGGGTTTTCGAATAGTATCTCCTTTTACTCTAGATCTCAGAGGCTACCCTTACCCCATGCACAGCACAAACTGGTTACACAGCCCCGGTTGTTAAGCTAAGACACCCTTCTGGGTTTCTTGAATATGACATGATTCTATGACATAAGAATGTAACTAAAGAACAGAACAGTTTTATTGGGTTACCCTTTCAGTCTTTAGCCAGCAGGCCCAGCGCCTTTGAGTTCTCTCCCACTTCCCAATTTATCAAAGATCCATTTTTAAATTGTAAACCTTTAAAAAAAGGTTACATCTTGCCTTTTGTCATTTATAATAACAAAGTTGCACTATCTAGGTTTAAAGCATCTGCACTGGTTTCTTGTAGTCTTCTGGCCTACAAGTCTTCTTGTAGTCTTCTGGCCTTGATTCAAGAAGTTCTACATACTGAGGAGGATCACTTTATTTTCCTGTATCCTGACACAATCATTGAAATCGAGCAGTTTAGAAGCGAAATGGTGTACAGGAATGCATCTTTCACAGTAATTCCTACAATATTCCTATAGGCATGGCTCATCTTCTTTTCACAAATGGTGGTCTGCATAAAATCAGTGAATTCATTATTGTGTTTTGATTTGAAACAAGAATTAATAAGTTGTATCTTCATCATAGTGGTTACTCCTACACATGAATTTCATAAATTTTGAACAGCATAAATATACAAAGAGGTGGGCAGTTTCCTAGCTCCAAATTGCACCTAAAGCTGGGTGCCTTCTGAAGGCAGTATGAGGTTTTCTTTATTACAGCAGAATTGACTGGCTACATTTGACAGCCCTTTTAATTATTTGCGTGATATGTTTAATCTTTTAAAAAATGTTATGTAACTCCTATGTGAAAATTCCAGAATAAAGTTCTGCTAGAATTAATACTCTGACCATATTCAGACAGAGCAATCTTAACCATTATCTAGGGAATGATTGGAACAGCTGAGCCACACCACCATCACATTCAAAATTCTGGGTAAAAAATGGGGGGGGTGTTTTGAGGAGTGGTGCCAAGGTGCAGCAGAGGGACCCAGATCAGACCCCTTTTGGCGGTGAAGCATCTCCCCCTTCATTAGTGAGCCTGGGCTTCATTTTACCCCCAGAAACAAACACTAGAGGGTTATAATTGCTCTCTCAAACTACCTTCTTCAATATGAGAATTCTTTGTTTTCTCACATACACATTTGAATTCTGTTCAAAGGAGAAGTAAAACTAAATATAAAGCATTTTCTGCAGCCATCGTTATTAATAAACTGCTATATGGCAGGTTTGGGTTTGTTTCCCTGTTAGATGATTGGCAAGTAAAGCTAAACTGTTTTACTCTGCCTTTCATTGTGACTGCAACTTTTCAGGTGCTGATTTCATGTAACAGTTGTAGTTTGAACAAACTTTTAAAAATCAATTGTGTTCCACCTTTTGAGAGAAAATGTTTAGCCAGACTTAGAAGTTTTTCAGTGCTCATGCAGAAACGAGGTCCTGGAATGAGACCATGCCCATCCCATCAATCAAGAAAACAGATTTGATTTTCTTCTCTCCTGCAGAAAAGACAGCTGTGGTGAATTCAGTTCAATGCAATCTAAGCTAGTATCTGAATAGCACCTTTTTTATTTCTACCTAATCACAAGGAATTGAAATTGATAAGAGATTTAAATGATTGAATTTCTTTTTGAATGATTATTAGCTGACTCCTTTTTGAAGATCCTTGATGATGTTATATACGGTTTAACAGAGCGAGTCTATGATAAAGCAGGATGGATGTTTATATAGTTGAGCAGCCATGTGACTAGAATTAGCTAGTATTATCACTCCTTTGAACATTTGAGTCAGCATACAGTAGTTTATGGTGAGCTGTAAGGTTAAATGTGTCATGGCATACCCTGTGAAGAAAGGTAAGCAATTTGAATTGGTAATGTTTAAAGCTAACCCTTTTGTATAGAAGTATGTAGAGTTACTATATACTTTTAAAGAAATACCACTGCATTACAGTAAGTCATTGCTTCATATAAAATAGTACAGTGAACTGTTTCTAACAATATACGTTGTTCTCTTTCCTTCCACCCCAGTTGATGCAGATGAGATTAAACGATTGGGAAAGAGGTTTAAAAAGCTTGATTTAGATAATTCTGGTTCTCTGAGTGTGGAAGAGTTCATGTCTTTGCCTGAGTTACAACAGAATCCACTGGTACAACGAGTAATAGATATATTCGATACAGATGGGAATGGAGAGGTAGACTTCAAAGGTAAGAAGCCATTATCTCTGGATATATTAAATTTAATATGTGAAAGCAGTGTGTTCACACTTGGACTCTAGTTAGAACATTCTGCTGAAACTTGGCTTTTTGGTTTTTTCCAGCGCAATCCTATACATGTCTGCTTTTTCAGTCCCATTGAGTTCAGTGAGACTTACTCCCAGGTAAATGTGTGTAGGATTGCAGGCATTGTTTGAATTAATACATCCCATAGAATATGTGTGATAATTTGGTTCTTTGCTTGGGAAATGGTTCATGAAGTAAGGAGGAGGAAATGGAATAGTCGCCATTTTGGAGTACTATTTTGTGAAACTTATGTTGCTGCTCAGTTGTTTTGTGAAGGACCTCTAATTTTCCAAGTGCATAGAAAGTCTTTCCTATAGCATTATAGGGAACGTACCAATTTAAATAATGGTATTATGTAAGATCATTTCCCTTAAGATCTAACTTGTGACTAAGGCTGCAGTTTTATCACATACTTAGGAGTAGTCCCTTGTACCCAGAGGGGTTTGCTTCTGAGTAGGCATGCATACGCTTGTGAAGGCTGACAACTTATGTGAGGCTGTTAACTGCCAGAACATATTTAAAAACTTATTTTGTCTTCCGCTTACTTAGGCTTGTTTGAAGAAAGTCATAATCCAGCAAAAGTTCAGCAATTTTTTCCCCGTTTTAATGGGAGGTATTTTAAACATATTCTTGATTCTTCCATTAATTCAATATTACTTAAAGGAGCTTTACTTTGGCTTCATAGAGTCCTAATTTGGGGGATATATTATATGACAGAAACGTAGCTCACATATTTGGCTATAGTAATCTTCACTGGTTATTGCTTGTCAGTACAGGGTTGAGGCACAAAATTTAGAATGTGATCACTGAAGCTCTTATTTTAAATTCTAAAATTGGTCACTATCTGACCTTAACTAGGATGTGAATTTCAAAAACATACATAGCTGCTCCACTGAAATAATACAATATTTCTGCAAACAATGGCTGGATCTCGTGCATGTATACAGATAGTGGCTTAGGTCTGTGAATTGATAATATGCAATTCATAATCTCATCCTGTAATCATCATTTTATACCCTTGTTTCCTTTGTCAAATCTTATCTCTAATTTTTCTGTTTGCAGCATAGGTCCCAAGGGGGCAGGGTCTAGGAATGAGCAGCTTTCCTTCATACTAGTACTGGCTCAAGTTATTACCCAGAGTACCTGGGTAATGTGGAAATCTGGGGCCTTGATAGGATTATCCTTTCACCCATATGCACATCACCCATATGCACATTATCCATACATTTCCCCACCCCCAAACAAGGGAAGAGAAATAATAACCTGGAGTATATTTTATTTTAAGCATTTATATTCCACTTATTTGCACTACCAAGACACTTTGGCCTCCTGAGATAGGGTTGTATCTAATAGTACCTTCAAGCAATGAACTTGATCCTTCAGGAGGAATGCAACGCTATCCTGAACAGACCACACAACCATTCCCAAATGAGACAAACAGTTCAAATAAAACTGTGAAAGCAATACAAAGCAAGGAGTTCAGGAAGTTTTCTCCCTTCAGTTTTAAAGGGAAAGCATGTAAACAATAGCCTCACATTTGAAGATGGGTCTGTCTGTCCTAATACTCTACAACTAGATATTCCAGTGAGCACAACCCAGCTATACTGATTTGCTCTGCCTGAAGGTATTCTTCCACCCAAGAAAGTATCAAAGATGTGCATAACTATGGAAGCCCTTTAGTTGTTATTTTCTTATATTGCAGGACACTTACATTTGTATATTTTAAGTCACCACCTACTTTTAATTCAGCCTTGACATAGTTTCAAGCTTTTGGATAAGGTTAGGATTTGCATTTAAAGTGTCGTCTGTGTGCAACTTTTTAATGAAAAGCCACAATATTACAAATTAGAAGGATGACTTCAGCACTTAAAAACTACATTATGTATGTTTAATAGTTAGAGGCCTGCTGCTCACACGCAGTTTTTCTACATATTTTTGCTGAATTTGACTGGTGCCAAACTATAGTGACTATAAATATATGGTTATCTGCCTCCCTTCTTAAAATGTAGAATATTTTTTACCTTGGAGCGAGTAGGTGGGGGACTTAGAAGTCATAGCATCGGAAATGCAGTCAACTTTGGTTGGTTTCATTCTTTATTGCTACCTCTTTTAGTTGTCATAATATCAAGTCTCTAACTGTGAGTTGGAAACTATGGGTGCTTTTAGTTGGGGGCGTTACCTCAAAAACTTCTTATTCAGATCCAATTTTTGAGTGTACAATGGGCACACAATTATCCACACGCTCTCATTCTTTCAGTCATGATGTTCCTTGCTTTTACACCACCTGCTGTCCGCATGAGTGGGCAGAGCTTGATGAAACCATATGTAGACTGCTTTTCTGTCATTCCCCTGCCCTTTGCTAACCTTTTTTTGTTCTGGTCATGCCTGCAGATGTTTCTATCCCTGTGCACACACACCTTAAAAAGAAATCCAAGAAGTAGAAAAGAGCACAATTGTGAACATTATAAGCATTAGCATGTTTCACAATGGGCAAAATGAAAACGGGTGTGTGTGGAGGGGGGATAATGATTTCCATTTGATTTTTCTTCATAAATTGATACTGAGGTCTTGTCCAAGACTATTAATTTACCTAACTAAGGCTTTTAGAGGGACATGGGTGGCGCTGTGGTCTAAACCACTGAGCCTTGGGCTTGCTGATCAAAAGGTCGGCGGTTCGAATCCCTGTGATGGGGTGAGCTCCCGTTGCTCAGTTCCTGCTCCTGCCCACCTAGCAGTTCGAAAGCACACCAAAAAGTGCAAGTAGATTAATAGGTACCGCTCCAGCGGGAAGGTAAACAGCATTTCCGTGCGCTGCTCTGGTGTCGGTGTTCCGTTGCGCCAGAAGCGGCTTAGTCATGCTGGCCACATGACCTGGAAAAAACTGTCTGCGGAGCGGAGAAACGCCGGCTCCCTTGGCCTGTAAAGCGAGATGAACGCCGCAACCCCAGAGTCGTTCGCGACTGGACTTAACTGCCAGGGGTCCCTTTGTCCTTTACCTTTTTAAGGCTTTAAGAAGAGTGATTAAGAGGTCTTTCACAACACTCCACTATATTGTTTTGAAAACTAAAAATGAGATTAGTCTCTGAAGAGTAATCCCCTACATGCTCTGTAGAGCTCATGAGAGAACAGTTGCTTTGAAATTTGCCCTCTGCAGGTGGTAGTTGGTGGAAATAGTTAGGCGCATCAAAACAAAATAGCTAGGTTATGCTCATGTGAGGAGCAAACAGAAGTAAGGTATGGTGATAAGGGGCCACTGAGCAAAACATTACCAAGCATGTGGTGAAATAGGCCACCAGCCTGAAAGGAGCTATCACACTAGCAGTGACTGTGTATATATTCTCTGCAGAATGGATAAATGGAAATCAAACCAAGAAAAACTGTGGACTGGCATTTTAAATTACTTTGTGTGGACACTGCAAAAAGTCTATGGCAGCATCAATTCCACCTGGAAGCACCCTAGATATCTTAAATGAAAGCGGAGATTTTTTTGAGTATTGTGAAGCCCATAGGACGCTGTAGCACACAAAAACATTGACCAACCTAGGCAGACCACATTCAGGATTGACTTACTTCGAGAGAATGCTAGACAATGCATTACTGAAGTCCACAGGGGGGTAAATGTATGTTATGTAATATATAAAATATTTTATAAATGTTCTTCTTGCCTTTATAGAATTTATAGAAGGAGTCTCTCAGTTCAGTGTCAAAGGTGACAAGGAACAGAAGTTGAGGTGTAAGTATCAGATATTTTCTTAGCTGGCAAATAAAGTTTGCAATTGGGCAGTTGGGGAGGGGTGGAGAAGAAAATCATCATTGAGATGTCTGTTCTGTAATAAAACAGTAAGTACTTTGAAATAACTTGAATATCAATTGAAAATCCTTAATTATGTGAAGAATGGAAAATTAAGATACTAAATCTTTTGTACAGTTCAAGGTGAAATACACAGGCTTTGTGTTAGGAGTTGCTTTTTTTGTAATTGAAAGTACCTTAGTGGGTGTTTTAGATTTGTAGGTGCATCACTAAAGCTTTCTGGCCCTGTTTTTTACACAATGAAATACTGTGCCTGCAAAAATTGTGTCATTTGCCAATAATAAAGCATAGAATGATTTCTCCACCCCGCAGCCACCCATATATACACCCCACTAGAGAATTCAGACTTAAAGCTGTCCTAGCATAGAAGGCTTTATCAGTTTCTCCTTCCCTCTGAAAAGCTGCTTCGTAGGGTTGGGGAACCCTCTGGAACAGCATGGGAGGTGGTATAGGGGCCTTCGAAAACACGTCGAAGTGCAAGTGGATAAATAGCTACCGCTCCGGCAGGAAGGTAAACGGCGTTTCTGTGTGCTGTTCTGGGTTGCCCGAAGCGGCTTAGTCATGCTGGCCACATGACAAACATGAAGCTATATGCAGACTCCCTTGGCCAGTAAAGCAAGATGAGCGCCGCAACCCCAGAGTCGGCCATGACTGGACTTAACGGTCAGGGGTACCTTTACCTTTAACAGGTAAAAATTGTTTTCCCAGACCCTGCCTGGGAGCAGATGGGGCAACTCTAGATCAGGGGTCAGAAAACCTTTTCAGCAGGGAGTTGGTCCACTGTCCCTCAGACCTTGTGGGGGGCCGGACTATTTTTTGGGGGGGGGGATGAACCAATTCCTATGCCCCACAAATAACCTAGATATACATTTTAAATAAAAGGACACATTCAACTCAGGTAAAAACATGCTGATTCCCGGACCGCCCGCAGGCCGGATTTAGAAGGCGATTGGGCCAGATCCAGCCCCCGGGCCTTAGGTTGCCTACCCATGTTCTAGATCCATCTCAACATGTTTAGTTAGAACTAAGACCCACTAATATAAGTGAAACATATTTCCAGCTAATTGGGCTTAGGGTTTCAACCAATGTAACCAACTCTGAAAGGGTGTATGCCAATCACTTTGTAGCCAGACAATTACGGTGACATTGAAGGCAAATTATACCAGTGTTTAGGATTGAAATGGCACAGCTGATCTAATAGAAGCTATTTTTTCATATATCTCTGATACCCGATATGGCTGTAAAAAAACAAGATGTCTAGATGAAGTGTGTAACACCGATCTGCAGTAAAATGTTCCTGTCAAGTCTCTTCTTCACTTTTCCAAAGAAAATACAAATTTTAAAATATAAATTTTAAATAATACCTGAAAGAATGTTGATCTTCTGTCTTTGGAACTTCACTAAGTGGTGAAAGTAAGAGCCTTGGCTTCAATTAGGAAACTGAATGAATGGTATAAATAAATGATATAAATAAATACTCATTGACTTAGCTGCTAAAATAAAGAATTCTTTATGAACATTCAACTGCTCAGAAGTTATTAAACAATCAGAATAAGTCTGTTGTGTTAATAGAAAACAGTGCAGAAAAGGAGAAAGGGTATCGCCAGCGTGTGAGAGAAAGAAAACATTGAATGGGCCATATTTGCTACTGAGCTTTTCTTATCTTGCAGTTGCTTTCCGTATCTATGACATGGACAAAGATGGCTATATCTCCAATGGGGAGCTCTTCCAGGTTCTGAAGATGATGGTTGGGAACAATCTCAAAGATACCCAGTTGCAGCAAATTGTAGACAAAACCATAATAAACGCAGATAAAGATGGTGATGGAAGAATATCCTTTGAGGAATTCTGTGCTGTAAGTTCATTTTTAGTAAAGTATGTTTATATACACATTTTTCATTTCAGATGATGTCGTTATTTCCTAGAAAATAACCCATTTAACTTATTCCATTGTTTTCTTCGACATTCGTCTTAAATTCTTTACAGGATAACGTATTCATTTTGCTTTAAGCCCTTCCCATTTTAAGTCTCCTTATTGACTCAGCTGTCCTCTGGCAGTTCTTTTCATTCACATCATATGGGCATTCTGGAGACTTGACATAATTATCCTCCTGCTACTAATTTGATTGCTTCAGTTATCACAGATTAAAGCTTCCCCACCTTCAAATGTTTTAGGCCTTCAGATGTGAGAAAAATTAGGTTGGCTACAAGAATCTGTTGCAAAACTAAGTTGTAATTACATTCTGTGCTAATTATACCCACTTGGTAATTCAGGGGTGGGTAGGCTACTTTGACTGCCCACCTGTCAATTGCCTGATGTCATTATGACAGGAGGTGAGCAATTTTTCCTCTGTAGCGTGCAAATCATACTACAAAATGAAATACAAACCAATCGCTGCTTGAAGTTGCTGCTCAACAGTTTGATAGGCTGTGACTCCAAGCCAGTTTCCTATACCATGTTCCCATGGAGAACTGTCGTACAACCTGTCCGGTGGGCTTGAAGTCTCAACCTGTCAGCTGATAGTCAGTGGCTTTAAAGCCCACTGGAGTTCCTTTTGCCCCACTATGCACACAGTCTGCTGCCTGTGGGGAACACTGTAGCCTAGCTGTCCCTAGGCTTTCTCTCACTGCCGATCAGCAAGCCTCCATTGTCAATGCGCAACTGAGAACACACTTTTAAGGCTCCCAGTTGTACACTGGCAACAATATCTCTACCTATCCCACACTTGATTCTGTGCTAATTATACCCACTTGGATTAATATGTTTGCAGGTGGTTATGTGTTGGTTTTTTTTAAAATTGGTATCGTTGGCCAAATTGGCACCCATATAGGGCCCAATTAGGCCCACGAGCCAGACCTTTAATGCCATAACTGTCTTGCATACTGTTTTTTGACTCATTACTTAGGGTTGTAGCCAAGAAAGTCATTGCTTCGACGGAAATATTTCTGCTCATGCACGGAACTTTGCCTCCCTTTCCTTCTGCCCACATAATCCCTGAAGGGTTGGGGGGAAACCCCAGAGCAGATTTGGGGGTGTGCGCACTGGAGGCATGTGGGAGGAGAGGGAGGTATCTTTGCATGAACAGAAGTTGTTCCACAACTACAACCCTGAATTTATGGAAACGGACCTTTCTTGAGGCGAGAGTCTATTTCTGTGAAGAGCAAATCAGAATCAGTTGATTTAAATTACCAGCCGATACTCTTGCGAATTCTCATAAGATATTCTTATATCAACATTTCAGGTTGTAGGAGGCCTAGATATCCACAAAAAGATGGTGGTAGATGTGTGACTCTTTAGGACACCACCCAACACTTTTGCTTTCTTCTCCATCTCTGAAGATCTGCTCAAGACGTCCAGCAACGCTCTCTGTGTATTTAAATGGAAGTATTTTTCTCTGTGAAGCCACATTTTCCAACATGAGCCTCATGAAGCCAACTAAGTGTTATTGAACTTTTATTCTCTCAATAACTCAAGTGTAGCACTTTAAAGTCTGAAGGACAGCAAGATGGAAAGAGCATATCAGTGTGGTGGAGAAAGGGAAGGGGGTTGGCTTTTTAATTTATTTTTCTCATCTTTTATAACAAGAAAATATCTATCTATATATATGTGTGTATTTATATATAGATATATATGTAGCTTTCTATATGTAGTAGTTAAGTGGGCTTTAATTTAATATACTTGATTCAGAAACAAAAATAGAGTACAAAGTGCCAAGCAGAACATTAACAGTTCGATATATGGATATACATCTTTACTTTTATGTCACACAGTTTTATATATATATAGTAGAAGAATGTAAAGTTTTAAATGGTTGTTAGGTCAACTCTTTCCTTTTTCCTGTGACTATTTCAAATATTTATATATTGACTGGCAGAGAAAGCATTGTTTCCTGTTAATTTCCCTAATTACATTTTTGTAAGACAGGAAACTGAAGTTTGTTTATATACCTGTTGATATATTACCAGGGACTGCATCTTTGCTCGATAGCTCTCAGTACAGTTCTACTTATTAGGATGAGAAAATGTAATTTAATGTTAATGCCAAGAACTAGTCCTTGTGTGCAAATAGGATTTAAAATATGCTTATGGCCATTTCATCCCTTCACTTACTAAATGGATGCAGTTGCACATAATATACCCTTAGTAAGCATCAGCTGTGATCCATTAAGTCTAGATGGAACAGTTGAAAGTATTTGCATTTGTTTCTCAGCACTTAGCTTAATTAAGAATTTAGGATTAACAAGACAATTGTATAGAGTTCCCATTGCACAGTGAGACTATAAAACCTTTCTTGCCATTAAGTTATGTCCCAACCATATAGATTCTTTTATGCATTTAATGTAGTAGTTCCAAGTTGCATAAATAAACTGGTAATATTTTATATATGTGTATATAGGATTATTACGGATATTACGGGGGAAACATTAACCAATGCCATAGGGAAGGAGGAAAGCTTCACTTTATCTAAATTTATACCTCTTGTTCTTCTCCAGCATTTGGAGAGGGGTCTCTTTTTTCTCTAGATTTGTCCATATCATGACTTGTAATGGATAGTAACTTTATATGTGTGATATAAAAGTAGCGAGCCATGTTCTACAACTTTATATCATCCCTTTCCTTTTCTGCAATGGTACTATTGGCTAGAAGAAAAACATTCATTAGACTTTTAGGATAGCGCACCCTTTCCTGTGTAGCAGTTTTTCCTATTTAAAAGGTTTTATAATTGGCAATGGAAAGGGCAGGCTGTATGGACTTAAATCGGCCGCCTGCCTGCCTGCCTGCCATAGCTGTTCCTTCAACTGAGTGCTGCACATCATGGGCTCTGTCTGTGAGAGAGAAATCCAGGTGCTTGGTGTCCTTGCATGACATGAAGTTTTGCATGTAGATCGATTTGAAACGTTCCTCTTGTTTACATGATTTGCATAATTTAAAACGATAATGTTGCCAAACCTTGGTAAATGTTAAAAACAGAGAATCTCCACTACATGTAACTTTCTTCCTCTGGATCAGTCCGTGGCTTAGAATCCCAGCCAGTGGTGGTATCTGTTCCAGTGTCAACTGCCATGTGCTCTAGGGGGAACTAGTCTTTTGTGAATTTTTTGTACATAAGTATTTGTTACCAACATTTTAGCAAATGCTTTCTATTTCTTAATTGCTTGTGCATATCCTGGCTGGCGTTATAGAAAAATAGTGCTAACATTACTTTCTTATTGGGGGATGAGCCTTTTTTTTTTTTTTTTTTAGTTTGTGTGTGGAAAATGCGTTATGTTGAATGTTTAGATTTTCCTCTGCATGCTACATCATACACTGTTGGAACTATAGGAACCTTCATACTGTATGAATAAAAAATAAAATATTTGAACTTTACCATAGAATTGTTGAAGCTTCTATAGAACAGGCAAGTAAACGCAAAACTAAAACATTTCCCCTGATTTCAAGTTTAATATGCCAGTTTATGTGTTTATGCATAAATGCCAAGCAGTATTTGACCACATAATCAGTGACAGATATTCAGCTGCCTCTGATTCACCTTCTTGGGATGCTACAGTGTTAGTCAAAACTTCCTGAACAAAACTAACTTGTAGCAAGCGGGTGGAGATATATAAATAGTCTTACTAATAAGATAGTGGGATGTAAAACCTTAATCATAGCTTCAAGTGTAATTTGGACTACAATTTAATGTACACACACACCGGCCATCAATACTGGCTTGGATGCAATGACATTCATGCACGAGTAGAAAGCACCTCCTAAATGCAGAATAGGACACATTTCTCCTGAGCTACATTATATAGTAGAGTTCCAACACTCTTGACTGGGCTTTTGAGTAAGCAGGCCTAAAGACCAATTTCAGCACCCATGGAAAAGCACTCTTTGCACCCCAGGGGGAACACCAATACAAGAGTGAGATCTGTACCCCTCAGCATGGTAACCAATCCCTGTTCAAACTACTTGAACTGTGTTCAGTATTTTACATAAAGCTTTTAGGGGGGTGGGAGTTTAACTGCTGCACTGACAAATTAGTTGAGGTGATGCAAAAATGAGTATTCACTGTCTTGTCATTTAAAGCCCAGTATCTTTAGTAAGGGATGCGGATGGCGCTGTGGGTTAAACCACAGAGCCTAGGACTTGCTGATTAGAATCCCCGTGACAGGGTGAGCTCCCGTTGCTCAGTCACAGCTCCTGCCAACCTAGCAGTTTGAAAGCACGTCAAAGTGCAAGTAGATAAATAGGTACCGCTCCGGCGGGAAGGTAAACGGTGTTTCCGTGCGCTGCTCTGGTTCACCAGAAGCGGCTTAGTCATGCTGGCCACATGACCCGGAAGCTGTACGCCAGCTCCCTCGGCCAATAAAGCGAGATGAGTGCCGCAACCCCAGAGTCGGCCACGACTGGACCTAATGGTCAGGGGTCCCTTTACCTTGAGCATTCACAATACTTAAACTGGGGTGTGAAGAATTATCGTAGGGTAGCTTATCAGGTACATTGTGTCCTATTAAGAAGAGATGTAAATTATCCATCTAATGCAGTGTTTAAAACGGTCATAGCCCAAATACAGTAAACAGACTGTGGCTAGTTTCTAATTTGAGGGGTATCGGTGGTGGAGGTGAGTTTCCATGTCAACACACATCTCACTTGTTCAACATCTGCTACCGAACACTGCTAGGATACAAGTACTATTGTGGGATCACTGCACAGAATTATCAGATTGGACATTCACGTTGAAACAATGAGGTGTTAGGCAAGTTGGCTATAGCAAAACTTTTGCTTGCCATCTTTATTACATAAGCTCATCAGACAATATGTCTGCTGGAGAACAGAGTTACACTCTTTCCTACACCCATGTTGGAGTGAAGAGTTGCCACAGGCTTTTTTCTTCAGTCGCACTGTTTCTGTATACGAGTCATTGTACAGAAAATCCATTTAGCTTCAAATCCAGCATTGTTCGTCTTAAAACCTTTCTGCTGCTCTGCTGGCCACTGCTCTAATATTGCCATAAACCTTTGATGGAGGACTTCCTGTAGAAGAAAGCAAAGTATTAGTACTACTGATAATGAAATTCAGCACTTAAAATGAAAATATAATTGATACCAATATTGATCTTCCTAGACATAATCCTAAGACATAAGATGAACATGCACACAAAAGTCATGCTGCTAAGGAATAGGAAAAATGATGAAAAATAGATAAAACCATGAGTACTAATATATTCAAAAGAAGCAGCTTTCAAACAGGTATTTAGAGATGCGTAGCCCTGCAGATAGTAGTACAAAAGCTGCCTCTGAACCTAATTTCCTTCTGTATGGGTCTAATGGTTATACCTAGCTCTTACTACCATTCCAGATTATTAAAGTCATAAGTAATTATTTCTGCTCAGAAATGTAATGTCTCTGCCATCAATAGAAGCAAAGCCAGTTAAAAGTCCTAGCCCAAAGCAGGGCTCTTTAAATCCAGATTTCCTTTTGTTAAAAGAGGCTTACCTAAGATGAGGTTGCAGATTGCTGTTCGTGCCATTTTAATATTCTGGAAAGACCCTAAAATATGAACTTTCCTGTAATGAAAATAAGTAGTTTTACTTTACATGTGGAACGTACAGTATTTAGGAATATTTGACTAATACTTGAAAAAAATCCTTTTAGTGACCCCAAAGGACCAAACAGTCTCACATTGGTAGAATCGGCACCTGACTGAACTGTGCCTCCATAAGGAGAGATTTCAGTCATCTATCAAGATGCTCAGCTCTTTCCAAATCCTAAGCATTAAAAGTAGCCATGGCATCGTACTGTCCTCATCTACTTCATTTCAGATCCACTTTGCTGCACTGCATGATAGCAACCACACCATCTACCGAAGCACACCGAGGGGGGGCGGCAGCGGCAGCTGAAGAATCCATCTTAATTGGGGCTAATCCATTCTTTACTTAGTGCTGTATAATACAGCTGTTTCATGAGGAATAATTGCCACAAGAAAACATACACAGCTATTTGAAATTGTTGAGAAAATATATCAAGAGGTTTTGTCAGCTGCCTAGTAAATGATGTCGCCAGATAGCATCTTGCTGCCTATTCAAGGTTCCCTACAATCACTTTTAAAAAGTCTTGTCCAGAGAGAACGTTGCACGCAAAGTACACCAATTCATACTCATACCACAAGAAAATGTTATAGGCTACTGGATTATACTTACGAGTCTGCAAGAACTATTCGTGTTCTGGTCACATTTTCAATAGTGAATTTTGTTTTTCCACCTTTCCCAGCAATTCTTCCTATTGCTCTAGAAAGATGATCTCCTTTTAATGGCTTGACTAAAGAGAAAAGGTCAATGTTACTTCATCGTACAAATTTTTCCAACCTAGTCCTAAATAAGTTTGTTCTGGGCTCAATGAATCATATGGGTGAATGTGATGTTGCACAACTAATGCTCAGTAGCTGTGAACCGAGTTAATCTCTTGAATAAGAGATCACCGAGAACCGCGTGAGAATGAAATACTTTTAAATGTTTATTCCAAAACGAATAATCAAATTGAAGCAAGCTATTTGAAATTAGTAACACTTAGAACTGTTAACTGTTAAAACTAAGGCTGCAAGCTTTAACACGGGCTCTGCAATAATTTTATGTGTTGTTATAACAGTGAAGGAAAATGATATTTAAAACGGCCTTTCATTTTAATAGTGAGCAGTAGCGTTTGTTACTTAAGTGTAAGTGCTTACACATCCCCCAGTAACTGAAAAATGCACCTATACTGAGGTTTTGAAAACACAAGACCTTAAAAATGGAAGACTCACCATCTGTTACTTCAAAGGATTCCAGAAAAAGGTCATCTAATCTGATGAGAGCAAGTGCATCCTGGAAGAGAGTTGTGGAATTTGAAACTTTGTTTAAGAAACAAACAAACAAAAAATACTTCTCAAAAGATCAGTAATCTTACAGGGCAGGCACAGGACCTAATTAGGGACAGTATGAAAATTAGAACAGAAAAATAGAACTGACTGGCAGCGGCTTCTGAATTTTCCTTTGTAGCATGGCTAAAATGGGTCACCTGACGTGGGTGACATCCAGTGATTGACAGTCCTGTGAAAATGGCTCATAGGGGGTTGAAGAACCCAGGATATAAAGGGCAAGACAAATGTCACAACAGCAGGTGTGATGAGGACTTCTTCCTTTGCTCCCCCAATCTGTCCTATGGGGTTCCTCTGTAGCCTTTTTAGACTTTACCGACTGGTGGGGTCTGCTTTGCTCCCGGACGGGAGGAAGGAAGTCAAATGACACTGAAGTTGATTCAGAGAAAAAGTTTATTTTGCTCTCCGGATAGCAGAAGGCACTTGCGTGGTCAGCCCACAGCAAGTCCAAAGAAATGAGAAATTTCATGCAGTATATATATCCTCCAGGCACCCTCTCCCCCCTTCTCCAGGAATCCAAGCATGTCAGCTTACATACGTAAGTTGACATCCATGACCATAAACAGTTGTTCCTGTTCCGGCACTCTTGACCATAAAAGGTTGTTCCTGTTCCTATACTCTTATCTTGGGGCAGGAGGTCACCAACCCCTTGCGCCGTTCCTGGGTCTCTTGTCAGACTTGACAAGGTCTGTGCGTCTTTGTGGTCAGGATGTAAGATAAGACCCAGAGGTGCCATCCCTGCTTTACTCGGAACTGGCAAGGCCACGCATTGCCGTCACGGACTGATAAGGGAGAGGGCTTTGAGCACTTGTTTATACAGCTGGGTTTTCTGTTTATACATTGACTCAAGAGCTCAAGTTAATGCATTTTAGAAATGCTCCCTTGGAGAAGGAAAAATGTGGAGTTTGGGTCCCGTTTCAGACTGACTGCACAGAAACCCATTCCTTCACCTCAACCCTTAAAACAGATTTTTTGGGGGGGTTGGTGGGCATGGAGAATGCAGGAGGAAGAAGGGATGTCTCACTACCAAAAGCCCAGTGCATGGAGGACACCACAGTTGGCTATCATTTGCAGCTTTTAAAAATACAAGTTCCACAACAGGATTAAGGTATATTAGCAAATATTCAGGAAAACTTTCCAAAGTCAATATTAATCTGGTACTTTTGCTCCTATTTTTAAACCATCACCTTTACATCTTTGTTTTAAAAACCTGGAAATATCCACTCTTGCAAAACATATCCCCCTTTTGACTACAAAGCACCCCAAAGAAAACAGCTTTAATAAATTCTAAAACAGAAATTATACATGAAAGTCAAGCATGCAAATCCCAGTGCAGGGGTGGCTGGAACACAGCACAACAATACAAAGTCAATTTCTTCATTTGGATAACAGATTGTTAAATCTCCATTGTTCAAAAGACAAAAGAAATCCTTTACCCTATGCATGCCAGAGAATCTGTTTAAAAACAAGTAACTCACCTCAACTTGAAATCCAAGTAGAAAAGCTTTCACAAAATCAACTGCTTTTGTCAAAGCACCTACGTCTTTTGTTTCTTTACAAGTCTAGAAGAGAAAATAAGTTGTCAAGGTTTGGGCAATGGTGCGCTGGGAGATTTAGTATACAAGCTGCTCTTCTCTACATCATTCAACTTAAAAACCAAGCTCTGTGCTTCCATTAACACAAAGGCGACTACCTGTTCCTTCCTCCTACAGAAGCATATGCTGACAACTCCCAATGGTCAATTTCACCTTAATTTTACCCATTCCTAAATCTGTATTATATTTACTCTTACATAAACACTCTGCAACAATACATAATCATTTTGTAAGGTCATTTCAAACTGTTTTATTCCGCATTGAAAGTTAACTCTCCACAATGAATGGCTCAGATCCAAGTTGTTATATCTTTGTGTTACTAAGAAATAAGTGAGGTTCTCCTGAGATTAATGGAACTTCCAGAGCACTGATTTATCCACTAACCTCAATGACTGCCACAATGGCTTCGTTATTTAATTTAGCTAGTTAAACAGGAGAATCCATCCTGTCTGGATTCAGCTTTTTCTGAGATCCCCCTGCAAGTATCTTTAAATCCAGCCCTATGGTCCACTACCACCTGCTGAACTTTTTCACTAGGAACTAGGGCCTGACCCTGTCTCCCACCCTGCTTTCATGTCACGTCTTTTTAGCCTGTAACTGCTGTGTGAGCCCCTTTCAGCTAAAGGGGAGAGGGGACATGCTTTCATTAAATAGCAAATACTAGGTCCTCCTACTTTACAAAGCACCAGATGACATGACATGGGAAGAGAGGCTGTTCGATTGCAGGCAGTTCTCCTCATCCCAGGGCCAAAGACCTCATACAGTAACTAGCACCTCCCTCTCTGCTACCATCAATTCTGCTCAACACATTCTGGGCAGCAAAGGGCATGCTGAATTTGGGACCATCAATTGTCTCCTTGTGACTAAATTTGCCCCTTAACTCATAGTTTAATTAGAATGGACATGGGATTAGTTCAGCAGTCAGGTTTTCAAGTCTTTCCTATCTATCAATTATTCCTCCTGGCATGAGGAGAAATTAGAGGGGTAGCCACAAATGAGCATTGTGCCACTGTACACTCTTTGGTCACGATGGCTTACCATTGTATGTTCTAGGAAAACACATCCTACAGCTTACCTTTATCTCTACATTCCTTGTTTTTAAATTAAACCTAATTTGAAGCTGTAAGTGTTCTACGATAGGCGTAAAAATTTTCATCCAGTTTTCTTTCAGAGGTGTGTATCTGTTTGGTGGTACAGAAATTTTCCTCACTTCACCTTTTCCACCCTATAATAAAAAACCAAAAAAGAAAGAAAGAAATGTTGGTTTTAAGCATTTTTATTATATTAACTGTACACTTCCCTGAGAAAGCTTTTTTTAAATAAAGTATATAAATTCCTATGTGTACAAATAAATAAGATCCCTTTGCACCAGAATCTAAATTGCATGACAAGTAAAATTACTCTAAGTATTCAATTCAATGATTATCTTAATGTTTTGCTTTCAATAACCTTAGGAAAACTGTGGCTAGTAAGTCCAGTTGACTTATTTTTGCTAGAAACTTTTACTTTGAGTCTGAGAGGTGTTGTTGTTGTTCAGAATTGGTAACCAAGTTTATGCTGACCTAACAAGCAGTACAGAAACATATAAGGAAAATCATCCCATAACAGTATATTCTAGTGAAGACAGAACTTATTCAGAATGATCAAACAGAGTTGAGAAACTAGGCTGTATAGCACAAGTTTAGAGTAAACATAGTACAGTGGTACCTCAGGTTAAGAACTTAATTCGTTCTGGAGGTCTGTTCTTAACCTGAAACTGTGCTTAACCTGAAGCACCACTTTAGCTAATGGAGCCTCCTGCTGCTGCTGTTGCACAATTTCTGTTCTCATCCTGAAGCAAAGTTATTAACCCAAGGTACTATTTCTGGGTTAGCGGAGTCTGTAACCTGAAGCGTATGTAACCTGAAGTGTATGTAACCCGAGGTACCACTGTACATGCTACCACTTCCCCTACCTCTAACCAAGATTCAGGTTTGGGGAATATTCACATACTGAATGCTGAATCCTTCCAAAATGACAATTTTCAACCATAATTTGTCTCCCTGCAACACCCATGAATTCAGAAATGGGGAGGCAGAATAGCAGCAAAAACCTAGCCAAGAATTTAAGTTTTGATCATAACCCATTGTATTGGCCAAAGCAGGATTTGCATCAGAATGCAGAACCAAACCAGTGTCAGAAACTAAGAAATATAAGTTAATCACCAGGTTACAGTTGCCACAACATACTGTTTAGTTGCCATTCCCCCTTACAATAAGGTTTATTATTATTATTAATTTCATTTCTATTCTGCTTTATATTTTAAAGAGAAAAAAAATCAAAGTGGTTTACAACACATTAAAACATCAAATAAAACAACCAAGAATAAAATAAGGACAAGATGTCCAAAGATCAGCCAGCTGGCAGCAGTGTCTCTTGATGCTGGGGCATGCCTGAAGCAGAAAACACACCAGCCAGATGGAGATGTCCATTGCCAAAACTGGCGACAAGACATCTTCACTTTTTGGTAGCAAATGGACCCACACCAGTCACAAAACGCAACTGGAGCCTGAGGAATTTCGAGCACTGAACCAAATCAAGGTCTAATCACAGTACCCCGTGTCAAGTAATTCACTATGATACAAGGGCCCGTTACATCTCAAAACACAGAATAGAATTATAGAGTTGGGAGGTACCCAGGGGGCCATCTATTTTATTTATTGAATTTATATACTGCCCTTTACCTGCATGTTGCCGGGCAGTGCACAGAATAAAATCAAAATATAAAACCACAAAATACATAATCAAAATAAAAGCAGCAACAACCTATACGCTCCCCCCACAAAATCCCACATTTTAAAAGAGCATAGGATGTCAGTCAAACAAACCAAAGGCCTGGTTAAAAAGGAACGTTTTTGCTTGGCGCCTAAAGATGCATAATGAAGGTGCCAGGCGAACGTCCCTGGAGAGAGTTCTTGTGTTGCCACCCTCCAGACCTGTATGACTCCTGGCACAAGGTGGGGTGGGAAAAACCGACTGTACTTCACTTGAAAATGATAGCTGCACCCAGGACTTGCAATACCCAAAGATTTCCCATAACATGATGTAGGATCTTCTTGTATGATCATCGTGCAGAAAGTGTAGTGCAGTGACTAATGTTTCCAACTCTTCGAAAGATTCCATTAATGGTGTCTCCAAAAATTTTTTTACACATCACTTGGGAAGACAGGTGAACTAATGCAAGTGTACTGGAAGAAGCAAAGCTCACCTGTGCCGAAGCAATGATTCTTCAACATCAACTTCGTTGGACTGGTCATGTTGTGTGGATGCCTGATTGTAGTCTTCCAAAGCAACTACTCTAACTTAAAAATGAACTGAAAGGGTCTGGTGGTCAATAAAAATGGTTTAAAGACTCTCTCAAGGCAAATCTAAAAAAAAATGTTGTATAAACACCAACAATTGAGAAACACTGGCCTGTGAGTGCTCCTATTGGAGAACAGTCTTTACCAAAGGTGTCATGGGCTTTGGAGACACTCGAACTCAGGATGAAAGAAAGAAAGGTGCTAAGAGGAAGGTAAATTTGGCACACCCATGATCAACTTCTGCCCGGAAAACTATGTCCCTGCCGACAAAGGTCTGTATAGTTAAAGCTATGGTTTTCCCAGTAGTGATGTATGGAAGTGAGAGATGGACCATAAAGAAGGCTGGTCGCTGAAGAATTGATGCTTCTGAATTATGGTGCTGGAGGAGACTCTTGAGAGTCCCATGGACTGCAAGAAGATCAAACCTCTCCATTCTGAAGGAAATCAGCCCTGAGTGCTCACTGGAAGGACAGATCCTGAAGCTGGAGGCTCCAATACTTTGGCCACCTCTTGAGAAGAGAAGACTCCCTGGAAAAGACCCTGATGTTGGGAAAGATTGAGGGCACAAGGAGAAGGGGACGACAGAGGATGAGATGGTTGGACCAGCTACCAGCATGAGTTTGACCAAACTGCGGAGGCAATGGAAGACAGGAGTGCCTGGCGTGCTCTGGTCCAGGGGGACACAAAGAGTCGGACATGACTAAACAACAACAACAACAACAACAACAATAATAATAATAATATTGCATTTCAAAAAAGCTCCAGGCTTCATTCAAATTAAGTGTCTTGGAATGGATGAGAAAACAATGGTTAGCTTCACTTGAGGATTGCAATAAAATGCAGTTGGCCACACCTTTACCTGACTTCTGCTTTCAAACAGAATTTCTTAGAGCTAAATTAAAGTACCTAGGTGTGTCCTCTTTAAGTGATGAGTTCATATTTCTACAGAAGCAAAGCTATTTGAAATCAGGAGAGCTGTGGAAGGACATGCGGGTCCAGAATTGGCCTCCGCAGTCACTTACGGACTCGCTGTTAAGACCGTGTTCATGGAAGACAATCTTACTCGGCTACAAGCGATTGCCAAATAAGAAAAAGAAGTGTGTCGGACTAGGGAGAGCAGGGTTCGAATCCCCCCCTCAGCCACGAAGCTCACTGGGTGACGTAAGGCCAACCACTACCTCTGAGCCTGACCTACCTCACAGGGTGGTTGTGGGGATTTACATGAGGAGGAAAACCACGCGAAGCACCTGGGAAGGAGCAAGTCAATACGTCACAGAAATAAAAACGACGCCGGAGGCGGGACGTGGCCCCTGAGCCACCCTCGCAGGGCCTGGAGGGCCTGACTCGCCCCACGCGCCTCTCCCCGACTCACCCCGAGAGCCTCTCCGCGGAGAGGGGGGAAATCCGGGCGCTTGAGGGGCGGAGGGCCCTCGGCCGTCTCCATGGCGCCGTCCTGGCGCCGCTTCCGCTTGCGGACCCGCGTGAAGCCTTCGCCGGCAGCCTGCGCCTCCATGGCCGCGGGAGGCTCCGCGACGCCGCTCTCGCCGGCAGAGCCCTCCATGCCCAGTCCGAGGGACACGCCGAAAGGAAGGGGCGGGGCCGGCGGCCTCGGGAAACGTCATCACGTCCGCGACGCCACTTCCGCCGCTCTAGTACCCCCCTTTTCGCGCTCTCTATCGTCTTGGGGCCTCCTCCTCCCCCCCCCCATTGAATAGTAGTAGCAATAATTAACAACAACAATAGTAGAATCGTGCATGTCGAAGAGACCATGAGGGTCCTCTGGCCTAACCCCCTGAAGTAGGGCTCAAAAACCCTGAGAGTCGCTACCAAATGAGCTATTAACCAGGCATAGGCAAACTCGGCCCTCCAGATGTTTGGGGACTACAACTCCCATCATCCCTGGCCACTCGTCCTGCTAGCTAGGGATGGTGGGAATTGTAGTCTCAAAACATCTGGAGGGCCGAGTTTGCCTATGCCTGCTATTAACTAACAACAACAACAGTACAGTACATCCAATTTCTACTCTGATCTAAAAGGGGGCATATATACTGAATGAAGGGACGCGGGTGGCGCTGTGGGTTAAACCACAGAGCCTAGGACTTGCCGATCAGTAGTTCGGCGGTTTGAATCCACACGATGGAGTGAGCTCCTGTTGCTCGGTCCCTGCTGCTGCCAGCCTAGGAGTTCGAAAGCATGTCAAAGTGCAAGTAGATAAATAGGTACCACTCTGGCGGAAAGGTAAACAGCGTTTCTGTGCACTGCTCTGGTTCGCCAGAAGTGGCTTAGTCATGCTGGCCACATGACCTGGAAGCTATATGCCGGCTCCCTTGGCCAATAAAGCGAGATGAGTGCCGCAACCCCAGAGTCGGCCACAACTGGACCTAATGGTCAGGGTGTAGGGGAACAGGTCCCTTTACCTATACTGAATGAGGTAACTGTTAGGTGGATTTGTAGCTGGTTGACTGACTGAACCCAAAGAATGGTCAGTAATGGTGTGTCATAATCCGAGGGGGAGTGACAAGCTCATCCAATTTGAAGATGACACTAAAGTGGGAGGCGTAGCTAATGCTGCAGAAGACAGAATCTGGATCCAAAATGAACCTTACAGATTAGAGAGCTGGCCTCAAACTAACAAAATTAATTGCAACAAATGTAAAGTTCTGCACTTAGGCTGGAAGAACCAGAAGCACAAATACCAATCAATCAATCAATCTTTCTTACGGTCCAGAGACCCGACAAAACAAATACAGTGGTACCTCGGGTTAAGAACTTAATTCGTTCTGGAGGTCTGTTCTTAAACTGAAACTGTTCTTTTTTTTTTTTTAAAGATTTTTATTGTTTTTTTACACGTACAAAAAACAATACAAAACAAAACACATACATCAAAAACATACAACAAAAAATTGACTTCCCCATACCTTCCTTTCACCACATCCTTGTTTTGCCATTTTTTAAGCAACCCTTCGGTCAGTTTTTAATCTAATCTCTTTTAAATTTACTTAAGGTTTAACATTTACCGCTGTAGTTCTTTGTTTCTTACCCCTGACATCTTATCAGTCCGCAATTTTACAGTAGTTTTTAAGATATATTTTAAATTTTTTCCAGTCCTCCTCCACTGTCTCCTTCCTCTGGTCACGGATTCTGCCGGTCATCTCTGCCAGTCCCATATATTCCGTCACCTTCGTCTGCCATTCTTCCAGAGTAGGTAGTTCTTGCATCTTCCAATACTTTGCCAACAGGATTCTTGCTGCTGTGGTTGCATACATAAAAAATGTCTTGTCCCTCTTTGGTATCAATTGGCCGACCATGCCCAAGAGAAAAGCCTCCGGTTTCTTTACAAATGTCCACTTAAGGACTTTCTTAATTTCATTATAGATCATTTCCCAGTAGGCCTTAATCTTTGGGCAGGTCCACCAAAGATGGTAAAATGTGCCTTCAGTCTCATTACATTTCCAGCATTTATTATTGGGCAGATGATAGATCTTTGCAAGCTTGACTGGGGTCATGTACCACCTATAGATCATTTTCATTATATTTTCTTTCAAGGCACTACATGCCGTAAATTTAATACCGGTGGTCCATAACTGTTCCCAGTCAGCGAACATAATATCATGACCAATATCCTGTGCCCATTTAATCATAGCTGATTTCACCATTTCGTCCTGTGTGTTCCATTTCAGCAGCAAGTTATACATTTTAGATAAATTCTTAGTATTGGGTTCTAGCAATTCTGTTTCTAATTTTGACCTCTCCTTCTGAAAACCAAGCTTCCTGTCCTGCTTAAATGTCTCATTTATCTGACGGTAATGTAACCAGTCTCGAACTTTATGCTTTAGCTTCTCAAAACTTTGAAGCTTCAACTTTTCACCTTCTTGTTCTAAAATTTCACAATATTTAGGCCAGTTAGAGTCCATATTAAGTTTTTTCACTGCCTTAGCTTCCATTGGTGACAACCACCTGGGGGTTTTACTTTCCAATAAATCCTTGTATCTATTCCAAACATTATACAATGCTTTCCTAACAATATGGTTTTTAAAGCTTTTGTGCACCTTTACCTTGTCATACCACAAATATGCGTGCCAGCCAAAGCTATTGTCATATCCCTCCAGGTCCAAAATGTCTGTATCCTCCAGAAGTAGCCATTGCTTCAACCAGCAAAATGATGCTGATTCATAATAAAGTCTTAAGTCTGGCAGGGCGAAGCCCCCTCTATCTTTCGCATCGGTTAAAATCTTAAATTTTATTCTGGGCTTTTTGCCCTGCCAGACAAATTTAGATATGTCCTTCTGCCACTTCTTGAAGCAGTCCATTTTGTCCAGGATTTGCAATGTCTGAAACAAAAACAACATTCTCGGCAACACATTCATCTTGATAACAGCAATTCGGCCTAACAAGGAAAGTTTCAGCCTAGACCATATATCTAGATCCTTCTTCACTTCTAATCAGCATTTCTCATAATTATCTTTAAATAAGTTCACATTTTTAGATGTTAAATTTACCCCCAGGTACTTGACCTTTTTTTGCTATTTCCAACCCAGTTTCACTTTGAAACCTATCTTTTTCTTCATTTGTTAGATTTTTCTCCAACACCTTTGTTTTCTGTTTATTTAATTTAAATCCTGCTACCTGGCCAAATATCTCAATTAATTCTAAAACTCTTTTGGTACTAGCTTCTGGCTGTTGCAAGGTTAACACTAGATCATCTGCAAATGCCCTTAATTTATATTGTTTAGCTCCGACCTGTATTCCTTTTACCAGCTGGTCCTTCCTAATCATATTTAACAAAACCTCCAGGACAGATATAAAAAGTAGAGGGGATATAGGGCATCCCTGTCGTGTGCCTTTCTCTATTGGTATTTCGTCCATTACCACATTATTCACAATTAGTTTAGCTCTTTGTTCAGAATACACTGCACCTATACCGTTTTCGAACCCTTGACCTACCCCCATCCCATGGAGATTCTTCTTCATAAAACTCCAAGAAATAAACTGAAACTGTTCTTAACCTGAAGCACCACTTTAGCTAATGGGGCCTCCTGCTGCCACTGCACCGCCGCTGCACGATTTCTGTTCTCATCCTGAAGCAAAGTTCTTAACCCAAGGTACTATTTCTGGGTTAGCGGAGTCTGTAACCTGAAGCGTATGTAACCCGAGGTACCACTGTATAAGATAGGGACACCTGGCTTAATAGTGGCACATGTGAAAAGTATATGGGGTTTTAGCAGATCACAAGTTCAACAGGAGTCAACAGTGTGATGCAGCAGCAAAAAAAGCTAATGCTATTCTAGGCTGCATCAACAAGCATAGTGTCCAGGTCAAGGGAAGTAATAATACCACTCTATTCTGTCTTGGTCTGACCCCACCTGGAATACTGTGTCCAGTTCTGGGCACCACTGTTTAAGAAGGATGTTGACAAGCTGGAACATGTGCGCAGGAGGGCAACCAAGGTGATCAAGGGTTTGGAAACCAAACTTTATGAGGAGCACTTGAAGGAGCTGGGTATGTTTAGCCTGGAAAAGAAGAGGCTGAGAGGAGATATGATAGCCATCTTCAAATATCTCTAGAGCTGTCACATGGAGGCTAGGACTCGAACCAATGGCTTCAAATTACAAGAAAGGAGATTCCAACTTGACATCAGAAAGAACGTTTGAGAGTGCAATGGAACTGCCTCAGAAGATGGTGGATTCTCGAAAGGGGTCAGGTTCACCGCATGTACTGTGTTAAAGGAAAATATAATGAAAATGATGTACAGATGGTATTTGACTCCTGTAAAATTACCAAAGATATATCATAACTGCGATAATCTATGTTGGAAATGTAAAGAAAAGGAAGGAACATTTTATCATATGTAGTGGACCTGCCCCAAGGTGAAAGACTTCTGGGAAAAGATATATAACGAATTGAAAAAAATATACAAATTTACAAAAAAAATATTGAAATATACATTTATAAAGAAACCAGAGGCCTTTCTTCTTGGAATAACAGGTTTGGAATTGCCCAAGAAAGATGTAAAATTATTTTTGTATGCCACAACTGCGGCTCGTATTTTATTAGCTAAAAAGTGGAAAAACCAAGAATTACCAACAATAGAAGAATGGCAGATGAAGATGATGGATTTTTCGGAGCTAGCCGGCCTGACTGGAAGAGTCTGCAACCAGGAGGAGGAGGAGTACCAGGAAGAATGGATAAAATTTAATGATTACTTAGTTAAACATGTTAAGTTAAACTAACTGAAAACAGCTTGCAGATACAGTGGTATCTCGGTTTAAATACTTAATTCGTTCCGGAGGTCGGTATTTAACCTGAAACTGTTCCTAACCTGAAGCACCACTTTAGCTAATGGGGCCTCCCCCTGCCGCCGCGCCGCCGGAGCACGATTTCTGTTCTCATCCTGAAGCAAAGTTCTTAACCTGAAGCAATATTTCTGGGTTAGCAGTCTGTAACCTGAAGCATATGTAACCCGAGGTACCACTGTACTTAATTGGCTTAGGATTTTATTCAAGTTAAGTGATGAATTAATAGGTTTAATTTCATAATGTGAAGATCTAAGGATGTTAATGTTTAAGTTAAATTATTTTAAGAACTATGATTTGGAAAACCATTAAAAGGACATGCAATGAAATTCAACCAAGGGGAAGCTAGGAAGTCACTTAACAATGTTAATAAGTGTAATTTTTAATAAGGTTATGATTTATGTTTGTTTGTTTATAATGTTGTGAAAATTAATTAACAATTTTTTTGGGAAGAAGATGGTGGATTCTCTTTCCTTGGAGGTTTTTACAGCAGGGGTTTTACAAAGCAAGGATGCTTTGGTTGAGATTCCTGCATCGGTGACTCTACAAATGTTATGATTATAACACATGCAGCTTTCCCTTTAACTTTCTATGATGCTGTGATTCTGTCGCGAGTGCTTTGCCCTTCCCACTCTGAAAACGCGCCTTGCGCGAATTGAGTTTGAAAGCACCTGGCAACACACACAAGCCCCACCCAGCCCCACCTGGGGGCAGCTGCGGCCCTTTAAGAGAATAGGCCGCGCTGCCCCGGGGGCCGACGGGAGTTGGAGTCCCCTGAGGGACTCTTATTGGCCAATGAGGAGCGGCGGGGAGTCCAGCGCTGCGCGCTTCCGCGCTGCGCCCGCTTCCTCCCGGTGGCCCGGATGTTTCCGTTGTTGGGGCAGCCGCAGACGCGTCGGCTTTGAACGGGGCTCCGCTGCGGCCGCCATGTCGTCTCCGGGAGGCCCCCTGGAGAAGCCGCAGATCATCGCGCACGCGCAGCAGAGCCTGAACTACACGGCCTTCGAGTGCAAGTGGGTGCCCAGCAGCGCCCGCCTCGTCTGCCTGGGCAGCTTCCCGCGGGGCAGCGGCGTCGTCCAGCTCTACGAGCTGCAAGGCGGCCGCCTCCACCTGCTCCGCGAAGTGAGTGAGGCCGGGCTCCCGCTGCCTTTCGCCGGCTGCTGCTGAGGAATTTGGTCATGTTTATTCAGGGGAGGGAAAGGGAACGAAGAAGGGGGGGAGGGAGGAGCGAGAGTTGATAATAATAATAATAATAATAATAATAATAATAATAATAATAATAATATTTTTAAAAAAATTCAACTCTAACCGTTCTCGTCTCCCATCTTGTGAGAACTACGCCCTGAGAACTACAGATGAAGGTGTACAAATTTAATAAATTATAATTATTCACAACAATTACAGTGGTACCCCTGGATGCGAACGGGATCTGTTCCGGAACCCCGTTCGCATCTAGAAGCAAACATAACTAGCGATGGCACGTCTGCGCACGCGCACGTGTCGCTTTTTGCCGCTTCTGCGCATGCGCGTGACGTCATTTTGAGCGTCTCTGCATGTGCAAGCGGCGAAACCCGGAAGTAACGTGCTTATTAAATTTTTACACCCTCATTTGTAGTTCACAGGGCAGTTCACAACATATACATATGTATATGTGTATATATATATATGTATATAAACACAAAATATGTAATAAAAATAAGAACAAAACGAAACTGATAATCTCCCCCCCCCCGTCCCACAACCCAGTTAAAAGGGTATATAGCAGAGGTAGGCAGCCTAAGGACCGGGGGCCGGATCCGGCCCATTCGCCTTATAAATCCGGCCCGCGGACGGTCTGCGAATCAGCGTGTTTTTACATGAGTAGAATGTGTCCTTTTATTTCAAATGCATCTCTGGATTTATTTGTGGGGCATAGGAATTCGTTCATTTCTTCAAAATATAGTCCGGCCCACCACCTGGTCTGAGGGACGGTGGACAGGCCCATGGCTGAAAAAGGTTGCTGACCTCTGGTATATAGGGTGATAATTTGCGGAAGGACTGCTAATAGAGGAAAGTTTTTACCTGGTGCTTAAAGATACAGTGGTACCTCGGGATGCAAATGGGATCCGTTCCGGAGCACCGTTCGCATCCTGAACAGAACGTAAGACGCGATTGCGCGGGTCGTGTTTTGCCACTTCCACGCATGCGTGTGACGTCATTTTGACCGTCTGCTCATGCGCGAGCGGTGAAACCCAGAAGTAATGCACTCCGTTACTTCCAGGTCGCTGCGGAGCGCGACCCGAAAATACTTAACCTGAAGCGTATTTATCCCGAGGTTTGACTGTATGTAATGAAGGCAATAGGCGAGCCTCCTGGGCGGGTGGGTGGATGGGTGGGGGCATTCCACAAGGAGGGAGCCATTGCAGAATAGGCCTGTTTTTGTGTTGCAACCCTCCGACCCTCCTAAGTTTTGCTTAGAAATGCAAGGAGAGCAAAATCCACCTAGTAAAGCATTGTAAGAATCTCAGTAACTAGCAAGTGCTGGTCAGCAAAGGAGTTGGGAACCCGTTGCCAGGCTCAAATCATCATCACCAATGGTGGGGGGGGGGGATGGGAGTTGTGCACCAGAAACATCTGGAGAGCCACAGATCTCCCACCCTCGCAGAAGTCCAATTTGCCTTCTCATGCCAGGATTATATGAAGAGTTGACAATACAGTGGTACCTCAGGTTAAGTACTTAATGCGTTCTGGAGGTCCGTTCTTAACCTGAAACTGTTCTTAACCTGAAGCACCACTTTAGCTAATGGGGCCTCCTGCTGCTGCTGCGCCACCGCAGCACGATTTCTGTTCTCATCCTGAAGCAAAGTTCTTAACCTAAAACACTATTTCTGGGTTAGCGGAGTCTGTAACCTGAAGCGTATGTAACCTGAAGCGTATGTAACCCGAGGTACCACTGTAGTGTGGATTCATGCTTTTAAGCAACAAGGAAAATGCAGACAATGTTAGGAACTATGCATTTGTGAATTGCAATTCATGGGAGTCAATATCTGGAACTGCTTTCATAAGTTACGGTTCCCTTTCCAAAGACACACCCCTCCTCAGCCCCATTTAAAAAGGAAAGGGGAAATGGGGGAGGAAGTCACAGGGTAGCCAGTCTTACTGGTGTTTACTCAAAAGTAAAGCCCGTCAGTCAGTAGAGCATAAGGCTCTTAATCTCAGGTTCATTGTTGGGCAAAAAGATTCCTGAAAGAGGATATGGCAGGATTGCTGCATTGTAGGGGGTTGAACTAGATGACCCTAGGGATCCTTCCAACTCTATCATTCTATACATCATGGGTAAGCAAACTAAGGCCTGGGGTCTGGATCTGGCCCAATCGCCTTCTAAATCCGGCCCGCAGATGGTCCGGGAATCAGCATGTGCTGATTCTACATGAGTAGAATGTGCCCTTTTATTTAAAATGCATCTCTGGGTTATTTGTGGGGCCTGCCTGGTGTTTTTACATGAGTAGAATGTTTGCTTTTATTTAAAATGCACCTCTGGGTTATTTGTGGGGCATAGGAATTTCTTCATTTTTTTCAAAATATAGTGCGGTCCCCCACAAGGTCTGAGAGACACTGGACTGGCCCTGCTGAAAAAGTTTGCTGACCCCTGCTTTATATGGCTAATATATTTGGTCACCATTGTTCACTCCCATGTATCACGTTCTGGCCATTGTAAGTAGTAATCTAATTGTATTCAGTGAGTGAGGTGCCTTAGGCCAGCTAAGTAAGTTTGTGACTAAGATGATATTTGAACTGGGCTCACAGGTCACATTCTTAGGTAAAGCTGCCTTGAGTCCCTGGTTGGGCAGAAAGACAGGATATATATAAATATATTAATACAAAATAATAATAAATAGAGACACATTGAGAGATGGGTGAAGAAGTGTAAATATTAAAAATAGCTTCAAGATGATAACTAATTTCAGTTTCAACTTTTAATTAGGAAGATTGATAGTGAGCTGTAAGCATATCCCCAAACAGGATCAAATAATAAGAGAATCATGTATGGATTGGCATGGATAAAATGAAGCAATGTAATGTTTGTTTTACTCAGCATTTGGCAAACTAACTTTCAGTAATCAAGCACTGTTTAGAAACCAATAATGATGGGGAAAACCATGCTGATCACCATGGTGATAACCATTAGCTTTGCTTGTCTACACAGCCCTTTGCTTCCCACACAGCTTTGGTTGCTGTAGCTATAGCAATGTAGGAGAACACAATGTTGGCCGCCTTATGCATTGAGGAGTAGATTGTGGAATAAAGTATTGAGGAGTGAGAGTCTTTTCATCCGATAGATTGGCTGGCCAGTTACATGAAATCAGTCATGAGGTATTCTCAGTGAACAACTACTACTCTTATTGCTTTCTACCGTTCAGAGAATGAAGTTGTTTTATTTTAGCATTGTTCCCAGTGACTAGCAGCCTATTTACAGCACTTGTTTAAACATAGGATTGCATCCAGCATTTTTTTTCCTGTTTGTGCAAGGATTTCCACCTGAACAACAGGACTTAATCTCTCTTTCTCCTTCCCTGCACCCCACATCTATTGTTATCCCCACTCCTCTGAAGCAGGTGGGGGTGGGAGTGGGGCTGCATGGAGAAAGGAGGCGGAGAGGAATCCCATTGCGCAGGCAGAACTCTTTGTGCTGGAAGGATGACATAAGTGGATGCAGCTCATAATTTTTTTATAATCTGCGTTTTGTTACGCAATCCTATCCCCAAAACATGTGGTATATAAATAATACTAGTTCTGATATTTGCTAATTTAAAAAAAATATGAAAAGGGGAGGGAGAAAATAATAGGCAAGTTGCAATCTACTTTTATGTTTGCAAACTATCAGCAGTTGCTAGGTTTACTAACTATGGACATCTCTGAAATAAATTGGAAAGAAGAATGACAGCTCAGTCTATGGATTCCGATCCAAGAATGAGTCCAACTGAATTCAAGCGGAATTTACTCCTAGGCAAATGTGTATGGGATTGCAGCCATAGTGACTTAAAATATACTTATTAATGACAAATCTCTCCCATATTCACTTAGACAAATGAAATTTCATAACCAAAAATCAGACTAAAATCTGTGACTTGTCTGTTAATATCAATATTTCATGGTGCATGTTTGAATTTTGCTAAAGCCTACCAGCAGTAACTCTTCAAACAAGAGAAACTGACTTTTGACGTTTACTTTTTGATCAGCACTTAATACTAACAGAAACAGTCTGTTAGATTGGACAAGATAATAAATGTAAAATTATTAAGCCTTCCTCCTTGTTTTTCTGTCCTTTCCAGATTGAAAAATCAAAACCTGTTAAATGTGGAACCTTTGGTGCTTCTTCTCTGCAACAAAGATACCTAGCTACAGGAGATTTTGGTGGAAATTTAAACATATGGTAAGAACATTTTTGCTGGTTAATACTGTTTAAAGCTCCATTTCACACTTCACCTATTCTTTTGTTCTCAGCTAATTCAAATTTGTCACTTTATTTAAGTTGTCTTAGTTTAGGATCACAAAGGTTTTTAGGCAGTTGTAACCTAATTCAGTTATATAGAAAATTTAGTTAATTATGCCACCTCTGTCTGCGTGGTTTAGTGACTTTCCAAAATAATTTGTGATACGCAATCATAGGCTACTATTTTATTTTTTAAATATCAGTGAGCATATTTAGGTAGTGTTTTTAGATACTATTGTTTTATAAATTTCATAGTCTTTTTGAAGTGTTCCCTTCACAGGTCAAAAACTGCCAAAGATAATGGCACTTGGTTGTTGTTGTTGTCTTTTTTGGGGAGTGGGGAGCTTTCTTCATGCTTACCTTTTGACCCTTATTAATCATAGTTTCACCAGACAGGGAAATCCATGAATCTGTATACCTTGTTAACAACTTGCTTTTGTTTCCTGTACCAGTTCTCCTAATACAGTGGTACCTCGCAAGACGAAAAACTCGTAAGACGAAAGAGTTTCCCGTTTCCTTAGTTGCTTCGCAAGACGATTTTCCCTATGGGCTTGCTTCGCAAGACGAAAACGTCTTGCGAGTTCTTGCGAGTTTGTTTCCTTTTTCTTAAAGCCGCTAAGTACCGTTAATAGCCGTGCTTCGCAAGACGAAAAAACCGCAAGACGAAGAGACTCGCAGAACAAATTAATTTCGTCTTGCGAGGCACCACTGTACATGTATTAACTACATTAAATAAGAGTATTTTGCATTTTCTTCATTTATCCTGATAAGCAGAGGGTGTATGCAGGTTGTTGAATGATAGTAGCATTGACTAGCTAGAAAGAAGCACAGTGTCCAGATGCTAAAAGAAAAAGTAGATCTTAAGGGGAAAATAAAAACCCTAAAAAGAAAAGGATTTGCAAATATGGTAAGATTACTATTGAACTCACAACCCAAGGGGCACATTTTGCAACCTTCTGATTCTTGTTGTCCCTTTCTTGAATGATTTAGAAAACTTCAGATGTTCCTAGATGTCAGCAGCTAATACTCAGGCAAAAGTTATTTGCTTTTGAATTCCCCCACCCCTTAGGATTTCACCCAACCTTATGATAAAGCTATAAAAAAGTTAAAGGGACATATTTCAACCTCCATTCTCCCATTTCTTTTTCTTTCTTTCTATCTTTTACATTTTTGCTAGCTCTTACTATTTGAACCGGTTCTCATGTAGTACATTTAGTACCAGATAGCACAGCAGCAACAGGACTGGGGTGGGGGGAATCCTCCAGGAACCCGCAAATTTGCTTATTTGCACTAAGCTATGATTTGGCTTAGTACTGCATGTGAACTGGGCCTTTGCAGGCCCAGCATACCAATCAAAAAGTTGAATTGTAACCTTGAATTTTGTAGTTTGGATTGTGAAGGTGTTTCTTGAACCTTTGGAATTCCATCAGTTTTGGTGGGAAAAGAAAGAACACAGTTAAAAAAAATGTTTGCATCAAATTTGTCATTGTAACAAATACCAATGATAAAAATGTTGCTTCTTAAGGCTTGAGCAGGTTCAGATTTTGATTAATGGGTTGTTACTCCTAAAACCACTTTTGGTTTTTGCATCAGAAATTTCACAATTTTTTGCATATCATTTTCATTATCACTACTATTTGAAACTGAATTGAGAATAGTTTGTTTTAACCGTTGTGGTATAAAATATCCCTAATTCAATTTATTGAGAACCATAAAAGAACACAAACTAATTATGCCATAAGCTTTCATGGATTGAAGTCCAGTTCCTCAGGTGCATCAGCTTATGACATGATAGTTGTATTCATCTGTAAGTTGCCGTAAGACTCTTAGCTTTTTTTTGCTGCAGCAGACTGACATGGCTTCCCCTTTGGAAATCGTAAAAAAATAATTGTTCCTTTCTGGTGTTTAGGAATTTGGAAGTTCCAGAAATCCCAGTGTACTCTGTGAAGGGACATAAAGAAATAATCAATAGTATTGATGGCGTTGGTGGCTTAGGAATTGGAGAAGGAGCACCAGAAATTGTGACGGGAAGTCGGGATGGTGAGTTAGATCTACTGTAGTGTCACTGGTTAGAAGGAAAAGCGAAGTGGGTTAGGATAAATCCAGCTAATAGCTTCCAATGATTACCATTCTTCTGTCTTCATATGTTAGTGTTATGAACCAATTTAGTCCTGTTATCTACCGTATTTTTCGCTCTATAGGACGCACTTTTTCCCCTCCAAAAATGAAGGGGAAATGTGTGTGCGTCCTATGGAGCGAATGCAGGCTCCCTGGCTTCAGCTATAGCAAGGCAAAGCCTCCGAAGCCTGCGCTCCCTTCCGCTGAAGCCAGGAGAGTCTGCTCTTTGAGGCTGGCAGTGGGGAAAGCAGCGCTTCCCCCATCGCCAGCCCCAGAGGATGGGGGGCAGCAGGAAGGCGCGCGACGCCTTCCCGCTACTCTCCAACCCTCCTGTGGGCTTTTGCGGGAGATGGGGGAATTCCCCCACCTCCCGCAAAAGCAGGCAAAAGCAGCGCGCGCTCTTTAAAGAGGCTCCGTGGCTTCTGCTGGCTTTTCTAGGAGGTGGGGGAATTCCCCCACCTCCTAGAAAAGCCCGCAGGAGCCGCGCACCCCTTAAAGAGCGAGCGGCTCTTGGGGGCTTTTCCCCAAGGAGGGAGAAGGGACTGACTGGCCGAGTCAGTCCCTTCTCCCTCCTGCGGGCTTTTGCGGGAGATGGGGGAATTCCCCCACCTCCCGCAAAAGCAGGCAAAAGCCGTGCGCTCTTTAAAGGGGCTGTGCGGCTTTGCTGGCTTTTCTAGGAGGTGGGGGAATTCCCCCACCTCGCAGAAAAGCCTGCAAGAGCCGCACAGCCTTTAAAGAGCGCACAGCTCTTGGGGGCTTTTCCCCAAGGAGG
>JAXCMG010000095.1:1774530-1789205 GCA_034642415.1 Podarcis siculus | reverse complement strand
GGAGGTGGGGGAATTCCCCCACCTCGCAGAAAAGCCTGCAAGAGCTGTGCAGCCTTTAAAGAGCGCGCAGCTCTTGGGGGCTTTTCCCCAAAGAGGGAGAAGGGTCCCGCAGGAGTCACGCGGGGCTCCTGTGGGCTTTTGCGGGAGGTGGGGGAATTCCGTCACCTCCCGCAAAAGCAGGGAGAAGGTCTTGGAGTAGCGCACAGGCTGCGTGGTCCGGTGCGTCCAATCGTGCGAAAAATGCGGTAAATTTAAAGGGTGTTTCCATCTACTCAGAGGTAAGTACTGTTCAGCTGAATGGGGCTTACTCCCAGTGGAGATTGGCATGCTTTCCTGTGAGTAAGCCTAATTAACACAGTGGAACTTACAAGTAAACGTGCCCAGGATTCTGTCACCTGTCTTTACCATAAGATAGTTTCTGAGACCTAAGCAATTCTAAAACATTGTCTTTTCACACTAGGACAGCTATGTAGGGATATTGAGAATGGGAAAGTGAGAGGATTGAGAAGCATGGGTCCGGTCGTGGCCGACTCTGGGGTTGTGGCGCTCATCTCGCTTTATTGGCCGAGGGAGCCAGCGTACAGCTTCCAGGTCATGTGGCCAGCATGACTAAGCCGCTTCTGGAAACGCCGTTTATCTTCCCACTGGAGCGGTACCTATTTATCTACTTGCAGTTTGACGTGCTTTCAAACTGCTAGGTTGGCAGGAGCAGGGACTGAGCAGCAGGAGCTCACCGCATCACGGGGATTCAAACTGCCGACCTTCTGATTGGCAAGTCCTGAGCTCTGTGGTTTAACCCACATTGCCACCCACGTCCCATAATCTGTACTGTTTGTGGCTGTCTTACAGTGTTTGCATATCCTTGGGCACATTAGCTATTCTATAAACTAGTAACTGATAGTTTTAAATAAGTCCATGTCTTGTGTACATTCCAAGCCCTGTTGAAGTTAGTGGCACAATATCTCTTGTTTTTAATAGATTTAATAGATTGCCACCAGATGTCAGAGCAAATCAAGTTTATTTATGTATAATAGGAGAGTAAAAAAGAATGAAAATAAGAAGAGTCTTTTTCTGATTTTCCCACCCTTAAATCATGTTGAGCTTTCGTTAAAACTTATTGAATTATAAGCTAATACTATAAAGAAGCTTTTTCTATTATTCTGATTCAAAGGGATGTCAGATGAGGACCAGGCCTTTTTGCGGGGTGGGATGAGCAGGATATAAAAAAAGTAACGCAGCAATCTAAAAACAAAAATCTGTCAGATTTTTAAGACTTGGAAGAGGACGCTCTTACATCTCTAATTAATAAGACTACACCTACTGATTAGTCCAGTCTATCATTGCTTACCCATAGTTGTCCTCCTCGCCCCCTGCCCAGCTAGTATATACTTGGTAACAGCAGTCTTGGCCAGCCTTTTTCCATTCTAGGTTCCTCCTCAGCTGCCATATGATATGGTTACAAGGGTACTGCAATCAGATCTACATATGCTGTATGTTCTATTTTGAGTCCCACATAGAACAGGGTTTTCACATAAGTCATTAGAGGGCTGTGGCAAACTGATATCTGCATATATGAGGATACAAAAAAAAGAACATAAAGCAAGACAATTGCAGAAAGATCTGTATAATTTACATATAAAAATGTGTGGTATTAGTAGGCCTGTCTTCTTAACGGAGATTACAGCTTCCAGGAAACTGAAGCTAGTATTTTAGCTGAGTTGCATCTTCTTTAATTTATCAGCTAGTCTGATCATTGGATGAAACAGCTCATCCATCAAATTGTGAAAGCATTGAAACAAACTCTTTTTTTTTTTTAAGTACATTAAAAATGAATAGGAGTAAGGGGGACACTAATAGTGTTTTATTAAGCAAGTTGCTGGGGCCAAAGTGATAGAATAAATGTCAGCAGGTATTTTATCAGTAAAATAATAATCCATGATCCACTTTTGCAGGGACTGTGAAGGTGTGGGACCCAAGACAAAAAGACACTCCAGTTGCCAATATGGAACCAGCCCAGGGAGAGAGCAAGAGAGACTGCTGGACAGTTGCGTTTGGTAAGGTCTCTCTTGAGCTGGTTGATTTCTGATGGCATACAAACATATATCATGGCACTTGTCTTTGCTCCCATCGCTTTTGTACCATAACATGGAGTTTAAATGACTCTGTACAAAATGGAGTCTGTAGAGTGCTTCTTTTGGAAATACAGCTTCCAGCTGCTTCCTTTTCTCTTTGATCTTCTCCAGGTTCTAGCTTTCTGTTGCAGAAGCACCACTTCAATTGCTTCTGTCTCCAAGAATGCAGTTTTGACATTTTAAATAAAATAAGTAATACAGAAAGACAGTAGCTTGCACTAAATCTTTCCAGCTGTTGCCCTTGTCCTTTGTTAAATGCCTTTATCTCTTCTTGAATCTGAGGAATAGTAATAACCTGTCATTCCAGGACTGGTTTTCTACCAGAAATGCATTATGCTTTTATAACAGAATAGGTGCACAAATGTGACTTGTTATAAAAATTGTTGGTCATATGATTTTTTAAGCAGTGCCTCTTTTTTTTCTAACTAGGTAATGCTTACAATCAAGAGGAACGTGTTGTATGTGCCGGCTATGACAATGGGGATGTCAAGTTGTTTGACCTTAGGAACATGACACTGCGGTGGGAGACCAACATCAAGAATGGGGTAATGTTTCACAAATGTATGTCTAAATGTCCCATCTTTTTTAAAAATTATTTTTTGCAATACAGATACTTCTGGTTTGGAAATTATGCTTAGTGTGATTAAAGTTAAGCTGCAGATTTAGTTATTTTTTCTGTGCGCTTTTCTGGGGGGTATGGCAAAAAAATATTACTTTGTCTGTGACAGTAGTCAGTACAAGTTGCTAAGTTTGCATTTGTCCTTAATACTTTGTAGTTCAGGCTTTTGAAATGATATTGAAGGATGTCTTTGTTACAAGACAGATCTGTAGAGGAATAGAATCTACACGGTGAGAATGAGAAATATACCGTATTGGCGTCGAGCCTGCCAATCAGCCGGTCGGTGGGAGCGCAACTTCCCCTGGTGCTGCAGCGAGTGTGAAATGATCTAGGGAGTTTTTCCTGCCTGCAGCTGCATGGGGGGGGGGGGAGAGAAGCTAAACAACTTTGGGCCATCTCCCCTCATTTTCTTAAAACTGAGTCTCAAAAATGGGGGGTGGGTTTCTTATACATGGGGGCATCTTATAGACGGAAAAGTACGGTACTTCACTAAATGAAAAGTGCACTTCTATACAGAGTTCAGGGTACCCAATCCTGTTGGCTGGGATTCCCTCCTTTCCCCTGAAAATCACGCAGTAGGTCTTGGGCCTGTGTTCTGGAATGGCAAGCCCCCTTGCTACATGTCAAAACACTTCTGAAACACTTAAAAAAAAATTTTTTTTTCAATGCAAAATTATAACAAAAATTACAAACATTGAATCCAAGACAATACTATACAAACAAGAAAGAAAAACAGAACACAAAAAAGGAAACAAAACAAAAGAAAAAGCACACATCTACAAATAAAATCATATCTTCATTCTAATCTAGTCATTACATACATATACACATATTGACTTTCTTCCTTTGTTCCTTTTACTCTTTCTAAATTGTGTCTAATGTAGATTACTTCTATCTTTATACTTTTTTACACCATTTTTCTTTTTCTTTAACCCTGTAAAGCATCATTCATTACATACCGATATGTTTATTCCAGAACAATGTTTTTTCATATACTCTTTAGCACATCCCCATTCTTTTAATAATTTCTGGTCTGATTGTCCCCTTATGAATGCTGTGAGTCTTGCCAGATTTATATATTCACAAAATTTAATTTGCCATTCTTTCATTGATGGAATTTTTCTCCCTTTCCAAGTTTTTGCTATAAGCATCTTGGCAGCTACCACTTCTGAAACTCTTGTAGTCTGAAAGCCAGATTGCAGTTGATCATGGAGGTCTGCTGTTATAACAGGAATCCCACGAGGCATGCCTAAGCTTTTGGATTGCTCCCAAGGTCCCTAATTATAGTATTTTTTGCTCTATAAGACTCACTTTTTCCCTCCTAAAAAGTAAGGGGAAATGTGTGTGCGTCTTATGGAGCGAATGAAGGCTGTGCAGCTATCCTAGAAGCCAGAACAGCAAGAGGGATCGCTGCTTTCGCTGCGCAGCAATCCCTCTTGCTGTTCTGGCTTCTGGGATTCAGAATATTTTTTTCTTCTTTTTCTCCTCCAAAACCTAGGTGCGTCTTATGGTCTGGTGCGTCTTATAGAGCAAAAAATATGGTACACTTCCCTTGGCAAGTGTATTTGCTGCCCCCTGTCAGAAAATCCCGAGTTGTGTAGCTAGAGAAACAGCTTGAGGTTCTCTTTACTGTTGCACTGTATTTTGGAGGTGCTCAGAACGCCCCCAGAGTGCAGTGCAACCGCAGTGAAAATCCCTTCCCCAGGGATAGGAAAGGAAGGCACAGAAGCACACCTAGAAAAACAGCAAGGCCCACTCTTTTCATTTTGAGCTGAAGACTTGTTATGCTTGCCTCTACGCTTCTGTGGTGCTCCAATCACCTGAGAAGGTAAAGAAGAAAATAAGCCCCAGCCTGGTCTCCAGTTGGAATTCAAGGCGTGGGGCAGCATCATCCTAGCATTGTGCTGGCTTATGAGGCTGCTTCTTAAATTGCCCTACGATTCAGGAATATTCCCCCCTATTCCAAACTTCAGAGTAAGGGAGGATAGCAGGTGATTGCCCATCACCCTGGATTGTATTGTGGAAATTGGGCAAGGACCCTTGGAAACGGGTCAGGATCCCAGAGACTGTGTAGTTTGGGTTGGCTTCTGCTGCCAGCCAAAATTTGTGAATCCCCGTTGAGAAGGAGGAAGAGGGTGAGAGGGCAGCCACAAATTCAGGGCCTGTTCCAGCTGGACTGTCTTCCCACTCTACCCCACCCCGGTCAACTTTACATTTTATATCATTTATTTTAGTCCTTTAAAATTGTAAGCTGCGTTTGGTGCCTTGGCAGAAAGGCAATATATAAATGAATGAATGAATGAATGAATGACTAAATAATATGCATATATAACTATACCCCAGAAGCATCACTTTGATTCTAGCCATACCTAAATGTACATAGGAATGGGCTGCATGCCTTTCCATCTTGAGCTCTTTCTCAGTGGGACTTGCTTCTAAATAAACACAGTTAGGATTGCACCGCAGTTCTGCTGAAGTCTTCATGCTTGCTTGCTTTATGCTCCTAGGTTTGCAGTCTTGAATTTGACAGGAAGGATATAAATATGAACAAATTGGTAGCAACATCACTTGAAGGAAAGTTTCATGTTTTTGACATGAGGACTCAGCATCCAACTAAAGGTTTTGCTTCAGTTTCAGAGAAGGTACGGTATAAAACACAGGCTGTTCATAGTTCTGACAGAAAATATGCTACTCTTGCCATGGGGAAGAGGCAAAGCAAAAAGTTTAGGTCGAACAGATGCTCATAAGGGTACTATGACTGGGGCCCTAAACCTCTGGAAGACTTTCCCCCCTGAATACTCTCATGGGGCAGTAGTCAAGTAACTTTTTGCAGTGGGGAATTTTTTTTTGGTAAACTTCTATGAATAGGTTCTCCCCCCCCCCCCAGTCGTATATAAATGTTCCCTCGCTGCAAGAAGCCAAGTTACAGGAAACCAGGCAGAGAGCCTTCTCGGTGGTGGCACCCGCCCTGTGGAAAGCCCTCCCACCAGATGTCAAAGAGAAAAATAACTACCAAACTTTTAGAAGACATCTATATGCAGCCCTGTTTAGGGAAGCTTTTAATGTTTAATAGGTTATTGTATTTTAGTGTTTTGTTGGAAGCCGCCCAGAGTGGCTGGGGAAACCCAGCCAGATGGGTGGGGTATAAATAATAAATTATTATTATTATTATTATTATTATTATTATTATTATTATTATTATTATTATATTATCTTCGAGCGAAGAAAAGGCTAAGTTTGGAGTGTGGTTGGATGGTGCCTTGTATGCCTCCTTCTAGCAGCTCCTCCAGCCAAGCTGGTGCCAAATGTCTGAGCTGCCCCTCCCTGCCCCAAAGGAGGTGCCTCCTCACACTGCCCCACAGGGGCCTGGGAAGCACCCCCTGGCCAGCCCCAGAGGCACCATTTGCCAGGGCTGCTGCAGCTAGCAGTCACACAAGCCTTTGGGAGGCAGAGATGCGAGAGGGCATCAGAGGAGGGAAGGAAGGAAAGAGGGACAGGCCACTGTTGCCCGTGGCACCCCTGACCAACATTCAAGGCATCCCAGGGTGCCATGGCACACGGGTTGAAAAACACAGGATTAGACTAATGTATGTACAATTTTTGTATAACTTTGTTGTTAGGCCCACAAATCAACCATGTGGCAAGTTCGGCATCTTCCACAGAACAGAGATATATTTGTGACTAGTGGAGGAGCCGGAAACCTTCACCTTTGGAAATAGTAAGTATTTACTGTTCATCTGGGGTGTGTGTGTGTGTGTGTGTGTGTGTGTGCAGAGGAGTAGGACCAGGTTTGTCTGAGTAGCCCTAATTCTGTACATTCAGTTACGGTGATGGTAGCTTTTCATGTCGTAGGAGAGCTTTCTGTTAAGACTGAATTATTAGAAGTGGCTTAGCTTTGCATCTGCAACCTAACATTATTATTTTTTTGGCAGTGGATATACATTGCAGGGGGATGCGGGTGGCGCTGTGGTTTAAACCACAGAGCCTAGGGCTTGCCGATCGGAAGGTTGGTGGTTCAAATCCCCATGACGGGGTGATCTCCCGTTGCTCAGTCCCAGCTCCTGCCAACCTAGTAGTTCGAAAGTGCAAGTAGATAAATAGGTACCGCTCCGGCGGGAAGGTAAACCGCGTTTCCGTGTGCTGCTCTGGTGTCTCCAGAAGCGGCTTAGTCATGCTGACCACATGACCCGGAAAAACTGTCTGCGGACAAACGTCGGCTCCCTCAGCCTATAGAACGAGATGAGCGTGCAACCCCAGTGTTGTTCACGACTGGACCTAATGGTCAAGGGTCACTTTACCCTTTACCTTATATGTTGCAGGAAACTTAAATAATTTTGCCATCACTTTGTGTTCAAACACAGCTGTACATTCCTCTGCCAAATGAAAATATACAATCTTTGTTCCATAGATTCCTTACTAGTGTTCCTAACAATGACTGTCCTCCTGTAATATGTTAATGCTAACAAGTCCCTGAAATAATACTTAACCAACACAGATTTGTTTCTAGTCTCCCTGTAAGTCTGTACAAGGAACACACTGTCCGGTGGCTTAAGCCCTTCTCTGCCTGGCTCCTATAAACTGACATAATTTCATTCTCCCTTACTCAAGGGTAGCTAGTTAGAACTAGAGTATTAGGGGGAAAGTTTTGCTGAGCTGCTAGGCTCTTCCAGTCTGTGAATTGGCTTGATGTTTATATGAGCCTTCTTGCTCCAGAAGCAGTGTGCTTTGCTCCAGCACAGATGCCATTTAAAACTAACTTCTGAACAGAACCACAAACTCCTTCTGCTCTTGGGTGGGACAGACAAGAGAAGAGGCTTTAGCTCTTTTAAATGGCTATATTGAGCACATACTGAATATAATAAAATTCAGGAATAGCATACATATTCTGTTTTTAATGTCTGTCTTTATCGTTGTTTTTAAAATTACTCCAGCTAGAGGTTTTTTTGTAAGTAGCATACACGTCTTGATAAATAAATTTCAGCATACATATTTATGTATTTTAACATTTTACCAAGGAGCTTTATAGAACAGAAAGCTTATTGACACAGCCTTGATCAGGCATAGGCAAACTTGGCCCTCCAGATGTTTTGGGACTACAATTCCCATCATCCCTGACCACTGGTCCTGTTAGCTAGGGATCATGGGAGTTGTAGTCCCAAAACAGCTGGAAGGCCAAGTTTGCCTATGCCTGGCCTTGATGTTTAACATCCTTCTGAGCTTTGGTTTGCCAAAGGCTGCAGTATTCACTTGCCTGGGATTATGCCCCATTGAATTCAGTAGGACTTCTGAACAGACGTGCATAGGATTGTACTGTAACTTAGCATTATTAAAATTCTGGAATCTTCTGCATTTCCTCTGTGATATCTCCCATCTCCCACAATGTCAGTATGATATAGTTTCTGGGGGTTGGATTTGAATGTGAAGAAACCAGGTTGAGTCACTTGTGAGTTGCATGGAGTGACCTTAGGCAAGTCACGATCTTAGCCTAAACCAACTTAACAGGATTGTTGTGAGGGTAACATAAGATACCCATTGTAAGTGACCCTGAACTCTTTGGTGGAAATATTGATATAAAAAAGAGCATGTGGTGTGTGCTTATAACAGGCTTTTGACATACCTTTTTTGATCTGTTTTCCAGTGAGTATCCTGCACAGCGGTCTAAGCAAGATTCAGAGGGAAATGAGATGGGAGTAGCAGGTTCGGTTGGCCTTTTACAGAATGTGACGTTGTCAACACAACCTATTTCAAGCCTTGACTGGAGCCCTGACAAAATGGGTCTCTGTGTCTGTAGTGCCTTTGATCAGACTCTGAGAGTACTCATCGTCACTAAACTGAACAGGATTTGACAAAGGACTTCTAAGGAGGAAAAAATGTATGAGTTCCAGAGCAAGAACCTTTTAGAAATGTAATGGAATCTCTGACCTCATGCTACAGAACAAAATGTGAACCATTTTGTCCGGGGTACTTTTCACCATTTTGAAGTGTAGCATACATTTCTACAACCTGTGCCTTCAGTTTTAGCACATTAAGACCTGTTTGTATGTGACACACTTAAGTTCAAAGTTTCTTATGGTTGTGGCCTTTTTTTTTGTACAGCAGTAAAAATTTGTTGACATTTGTTTAAATCATTTTTAATTATTTTGTGTGTCTGTTGCCCACAAAACTCAACCATATCTTAGAAACCAACTTCCAGAACCAGCAAGTGTTTGTCCTTTAAAGTACTGCATTTGTTAGTATGTTCACCAAAATGGCTTGGATTGCACTTATTTTCTGCATTTAAAATTTGAACAGCTATAATAAAGGTTAATGTTTGTAGTGATATTTTTCAGTTATTGGCTGCTTATTTAAAATATGATAAATAAACATGAATGGAACAATATTATAATTTCTGCTTGATCACACCTATTTTGATATTAAAACCAACTCTGCTCAATTTACAAACATTTTACCTTTAAGATCAAATTTGCTTAAACTAATTTTGTGCTTGTGCTTAGAAAGCAGTTGAATATTAATCAAATTTAATTCCCCACATCAATTTGGTGTTTTGAACAAGCTTTTACAGTGGTACTTTGGGTTACATAAGCTTCAGGTTACATACGCTTCAGGTTACAGACTCCGCTAACCCAGAAATAGTACCTCAGGTTAAGAACTTTGCTTCAGGATGAGAACAGAAATCGCGTAGCGGAGGCATGGCAGCAGCGGGAGGCCCCATTAGCTAAAGCGGTGCTTCAGGTTAAGAACAGTTTCAGGTTAAGAACGGACCTCCGGAATGAATTAAGTACGTAACCAGAGGTACCACTGTATTCTTTTTCAAGATCAGTGTAATCTAAATCTGTAGACAATAAAAGCATAATAAAATAAGTTGAAAGGTTTAACAGATGAACAGAAAATAATATAAAATGTCAGTCAGTCTTAAAAGCACAGAAGAAGCAGTACATCTGAATCACTGAAGAGATTCCAAGTCAAATTTTATTTTGATTAAGTGAGAAACATCTAAGCTTCCAAAGTATGCACATACAGTGCACTGAGGATCACTTTGAACATGATTTTCCACAAGGTTGGAAAAATCCACACATGCCAGAACTGGATGCTTGCCTTGTGTGAAGCTGTGGACAGTTTTAAAATAAATAAAAATAAATAATAAGTATTTTGTCATAGAAGTGATATGTGTGACCAGTCCTGTGAAATAGTTTGCAGTCTTGAAGATGTTCATTAAAAATAGATTGTGCAGTAGAAATGTATTGCAAAGTTTCAGATAAAACAAGAGAATTGTAAAACTGATTTCCAGAACTTTTCAAAACATCACATTATTACTGCATCATATTCCAGGCCAATAGAACGATCTACTTGATGACTTTGTGTCAAACATCTTGATTTCTGTGTTGTGCAGCATGGATCTTGCTTGTTTTGGAAGTAAGCCCCACAGAGTTAAAAGGGTCTTACAAGTAAATTGTACACAGAACTGTAGCTGCGTAGTGTCAGCCTATGCATGTCTACTCAGAAATAAATTCCACTGAACTCAAGAGGAAGTACTCCCAGTTAAATGTGCAGAGGCATGCAGGCATAAGAAGTTCCAGACAAGGAATGACTGCTGGGAGGAGCACAGAAAGAAAGAAACATGTTGCATCTGCTGCAGCACAACCAGGCACCGAAACTCTCCCAAAGGTTTGACTTCAACCCCAAAGGCGCACTCTTCCACTGTCTCCCAAGACAAAGGTATGTCAACTTTTAAAGTGCCTCAATCCTTTCTGTTTTAATCTTAACACTGTAGAGCTGAGAGCTTCAGTAAGTGAACCCTAAAATATATGGTAAAGGTAAAGGGACCCCCGACCATTAGGTCCAGTCATGGCTGATGGGTTGCAGCGCTCATCTTGCTTTATTGGCTGAGGGAGCTGGCGTACAGCTTCCGGGTCATGTGGCCAGCATGACTAAGCCACTTCTGGCAAACCAGAGCAGCACACGGAAACGGCATTTACCTTCCTGCCAGAGTGGTGCCTATTTATCTACTTGCACTTTGACGTGCTTTCGAACTGCTAGGTTGGCAGGAGCAGGGACCAAGCAACGGGAGCTCACCCCGTCGCGGGGAATCGAACCGCTGACGTTCTAATCGGCAAGTCCTAGGCTCTGTGGTTTAACCCACAGCGCCACCCGCGTCCAAAATATATGGAGGACCGCCAATTTTGCAGCTAGAAATCCTAAAACTAACTGGGGAACAGCAGGCCTCCGTTCAGGGTGGAATGTGGGGCAGGTTTCCCGTGTTTTCACTGTACCATCTCTGAGCTGCCTCTGCTGATGGGCCCAAGGATTAGGTCCATCAAGAAGTCTATATCGTTTTGTTTCAGGGCTTCCTGGAGAAAAATGCCAGCAGTAGTTTCCCATGCAGCTAAACACAGTGGGGGACTTTGCAGTGGCAGAAGGCCCCCCCTTGCTGATGGAGGGGCACTTCCAACATGTCCTCATCCCCCTTCAACAAAGATCAGGACTTGAGGGCTGCAATGTTAAAATGTCTATAAACTGAGCTTACAGAAAATTGTTGTTGTTTAGTCGTTTAGTCGTGTCTGACTCTTCATGACCCCATGGACCAGAGCACGCCAGGCACTTCTGTCTTCCACTGCTTCCCACAGTTTGATCAAACTCATGCTGGTAGCTTCAAGAACACCATCCAACCATCTCATCCTCTGTCGTCCCCTTCTCCTTGTGCCCTCCATCTTTCCCATCATCAGGGTCTTTTCCAGGGAGTCTTCTCTTCTCCTGAGGTGGCCAAAGTATTGGAGCCTCAGCTCAGAAAATTAGCTGTACATAATATGTCCATCCCAATGTTATGCAAGCTAATAATAATAATAATAATTTTATTATTTATACCCCACCCATTCTGGGTGGCTTCCAACAAAGTATTAAAATACAGTAATCCGTCAAACATTAAAAGCTTCCCTAAACAGGGCTGCCTTCAGATGTCTTCTAAAAGTCTGGTAGTTGTTGTTCTATTTGACATCTGGTGGGAGGCCGTTCCACAGGGCGGGTGCCACTACTGAGAAGGCCCTCTACCTGGTTCCCTGTAACTTGGCTTCTTGCAGTGAGGGAACTGACAGAAGGCCCTCAGCACTGGACCTCAGTGTCTGGGCAGAATGATGGGGGTGGAGACGCTCCTTCGGGTATACTGGACTTAGCCGTTTTGGTCTTTAAAGGTCAGCACCAACACTTTGAATTGTGCTCGGAAATGTACTGGGAACCAATGTAGGTCTTTCAAGACCGGTGTTATGTGGTCTCGGCAGCCGCTCCCAGTCACCAGTCCAGCTGCCGCATTCTGGGTTAGTTGTAGTTTCCGGGTCACCTTCAAAGGTAGCTCCACATAGAGTGCATTGCAGTGGTCCATGAAATGACAAAATGCCAACCCAGTTTGGCCAACTGACCTGATAAGAGTTAAATTACATGTGCCATACAAATTCCAGCAGCATGTCTCATAGTAAACAAAATAGATATGTGTCTGAAAATGTAAGTGAATATGAGTCTGGGACAAGCTGCACAAACTATTAAGCAGTCTAGTGTGGAGGCAAGTCTAGATCTTGAATGCCCCTCTCTAAGATAAAATGGGTATTTCACTCCCCCTGGGAATTCCAATAGCTGCAGTGCATTGCTTTTTGTGTTTCATATGAATAAAAAAATTAATCTAGATCCAAGAGTGAATAAAACCAGACTAATATTAGCATTGTTAAGCAATTTCAGTGTTGAGTTGTATTGTCACATCTTTTTTTAAAAAGGCTTAATCATTTGATAGGAAACAAGGAGAATAGCTCTGGGTTAAGGAAGCTGTGAATTAATACTTCTTGTTTCAGCTAAATGGAGAACAATGGCCTTGTCAATATATTTGATTTGAGATTATGTGCCTGCAACTTAAGCATTTTATTTCAGAGTAGGTGCAGGATTTCCAAAATGGACCATGCAGTAAAAACCCTGTCTAGCTTACGAAACAGTGGAAGGTATTCTGACCCTGTCCTCTAGTGGGGAAATGTGAACATTGCAGAAGGTGAAGCAGTGTTTTCCAAGCAAGAGGAGAACTAAACAAAAGTTATTCAGTACAGTATATCGGAAAGGTACAAATCAGAACTGATTCAAATGTATTATGATTTCCAGGCCTTTTGAGGAACCTGAACAATCAAGGAGACCTTGTCGCTGTGACTTACATGATTTCATTTTAAGACTGAGTTCTACAGCACGCAGTAGATTCCTACAGGCTTGTAAGGGTTGCATGTATCTGGGCAAACAGAAGGCAGCTTCAAAGATTTTGGAATCCAGCTGCTCCTCTCCATTGCGTAAGTGGTTTAAGTGCTAAACAAAAGGAGGAGGGATTGTCAAACTAATGCACTACACTTAATTGTCTTTTCATTAAAGTTGTTGGTTTTTTTTTTGCATCAGACAAGTCTGTTTCATTGGAAATCAGTGCTTCTAAAACCTGAACTTTTCTCTGGGAGCCATGCCATGCCTGAAGGCAGCAAAATGTTCCAGGTGACAAGTTCCTGTGTCACTACCCTGTGTGTGTGTGTGTGTGTGTGTGTGTGTGTGTGTGTGTGTTTTGGCCAGGGGCGCCGACTTATAAAAAATATTGGGGGGGGGCCCATACCGGGGTCCTGCCCCAGGAAGTTTTCTAAGTTCCAATGTCAGCGGCGCCCAGCAGAGCAGCCCTCTCGGCCACGGCAGCCCGGCTCTCCCAGCCCCCGGGGGCCGCCCTCCTCCCTCGCGCACCCGCAGCGTTCCCGCCCGGGGAGGCGGCGCCCCCAAGGACTCAGGTTCGGTTGTACCTGAGAAGCCGAGCACCTTGGCTCCCAAACAAATCGGCTTCTGAACAATCGAAACCCGGAAGTGAGTGTTCGGGTTTTCAAATGATTTTTGGAGGGCGAACATCCGGTGCGGCTTCCGATTGGCTGCAGGGGGCTCCTCTGGCAGAAGCCGCACTCTGGTTTTCAAATGGTTCCGGGAGTCGAATGGACTCCCGGAACGCATTCTGTTCGAGAACCAAGGTACAGTGGACGCTCGGGTTGCGAACGTGATCCATGTGGGAGGCACGTTCGCAACCCGCAGTGTTCGCAACTCACATTGCTGCGTCTGCGCACACACAGGTTGTGATTTAGCGCTTCTGCGCATGCACAAGTGCCGAAACCTGGAAGTAACCCATTCCGGTACTTCTGGGTTTCAGTGCATCCATAACCTGAAAATGCTTAAGCTGAAGCATCTGTAACCCGAGGTATGACTGTATGTACCAGTCCTAAGGAACTGGCCAAGTAAGGCAATCAGCATCTGCAGGTCCCTTGACAGACAGGAGAGAAGCCACACTCTTGGATTTCTGTTGGTAGATGCCTCTTCCTGAGATGCTTGTATTATGCTAATCATAGAATCATAGAGACAGAAGGGACCCCAAGGTCATCTAGTCCAACCCCCTGCAATGCAGGAATCTTAGCTCAAGCATCCCTGACAGATGGCCACCTAGCCTCTCCCAGGGAGCAGAGACCGTCTGAACAGCTCTTATTGTCAGAAAGCTCTTCCTGATGTTGAGCCGGAAAAGTCTTTCAAAGCTGCTGCACACCTTTGTTTGGGGTCCTCCCCTCCTTGCAAATGTCAGTGGGAAGGAGGGCTCTGTTTCAACAGAAAAATAAAGATTCCCCCTTTCTTCCAGCTTCCACTCATTCGTCTCCGACTGATAATGGACTTGGGAGGCTTTGAGCCCCTTGGGGAGCTGAGCTGTAAAGGACAACCTCCAATGTTCATGCATCAGAAGGAGCCCAGGAGCCCCATCGGGGCTTACCCTGCGCAGGCTGGTTCCCCCCACACACAAACACACACACTGGGTTGCAATTTTGTGGGTCAGCTTTGGCTGGGAGAGGCAGCCCCCCGTTAAGTCTCTGCCAGCCCAATAGCACAGCCCCCCCCCC
>JAXCMG010000095.1:1687684-1754530 GCA_034642415.1 Podarcis siculus | reverse complement strand
GAGATGTGCTATTCCTGTAGGTTGCCTGTAAGGAGTACTTCTGGACAGAAATATAAGGGTCACCCTTTTAAAATAATTCCTGCAGCATCATTCAGTCGTGCCTTCATTTTGCAGGAACTGGCCAATATATATTTGATTGAAGTAGTGTGCTTACCCACAGAATAGCTTCCCTTTTATACATTCCTTGCTTAGTGGCTCTGCAGAATGTTCTACTCTATGTCTCCCCTTTAAAAAAAAAAACTTTTTGGCCTTCTCTCAGAACTAGGATTATTTGGAAGGAAATTTTTGTTGCTGTTATGTGGAACAGTCGTTCGGTTTTGGCACAGGGCATGTGGCGGAAAGGCAGGCCAGAAACTGATCAAGTTTCTGCTTGTTGTATGTAGAAGTACCTTTTTTGTATAGTTTGAAGTAATTGTTTTGCAGATTAAGTAAGGGAAATAAACAAGGAGTCCAGGATTGCCTGTAGTTATACGGAATCATCCACATTGCTTTATTTCCCCCTTAGCAACTTCTGTTCCATAGCAGTTTGTGTTGATTTTGGCAACCAACTGTTTTGCTGAAGCAGGCAATGGTCTTATTTATTGAAGATTAAAGCTTGAACACAGCTGCTTAAAACTAGGGGTGTTGCCTGGAATCTTAGTCATTACTATGAGTTGCAACCGATTTCTGATTAAGTGATTAAAACACAAGTTTTAAGCCACCATTTTAAAAAGGGATCTGATCTCTCTATCTCCCTCTCCTTCTCTCTCACAGAAAAGCTGTGCCACTGACCTGTGGTCAATTTGGGGACACCTCTTTAAATGATCCAAACTTTTTAAGTTAAGTGGACCAATCAGTTGTCCAAACAATTTTTGAACTCTGCCATAGCAGCAGCACATTCTCTGTGGTCATGGTTGACAAAGTGTGAGGGCATACTCTGGCCTCTGCCAGCTCAGTTTTGTGTGTGTCTTTTTTGAGCTAATAAAAAGTAGTATTGATGTACTCCCCACCCTCCGCATCAATGGGGTGCACAATTTCTCAATGAGAGCTAATGGGGCACTCATTTGTTTTATGAATGTGCTTTCTGGCTGAGTCCATGTGATGGAAATGAAAAAAAGTTGCCGACCTTGCAGACATCCATGTTCCTGGCGCACGACCCTTTTCTTTTGAAACAAAAGCGCTATTCAGATGATATCTTTGCAATGTGGTTCCTGAACTCCATTGTCTGGTTCCCATATTGTTATCAGTAGAATATCAAATTATATATTACACGGGGTATTTTCATGCCAACATCAGCATTCTGGTTCCAGTGGTGAGCAGAGAGCAGCATGAGAAGTAGTCTTAACCCAAATCTAAATCTTTAAAATGGGCGGGGAATCTATGGCTCTCCAGATGTTCATCATCTCCATCTCTTATCACCCCAGACGATGAGCCATGCTGGTTGGGGTTGGTAGGAACTGGAATCCAAAAACATATGGAGGGCCATCTGCTTTAAATGTTACCAGTATGATCTAGGTCATGGGTAGGCAAACTAAGTCCTGGGGGCCAGATCTGGCCCAATCGCCTTCTCAATCCGGCCCGCGGATGGTCCGGGAATCAGTGTGTTTTTACATGAGTAGAATGTGTCCTTTTATTTAAAATGCATCTCTGGGGTATTTGTGGGGCATAGGAATTCGTTCATTTTTTATTTTTTCCCCAAAATATAGTCCGGCCCTCCACAAGGTCTGAGGGACAGTAGACCGGCCCCCTGCTGAAAAAGTTTGCTGACCCTTCTAGGTGCTGCACATTTATTAATTTTACTACATTTATATCTTTCCTTTCTTCTGTCATGGAACCCAAGTTGATGGTGGCTTTCTGTCAGGAGCTCATCCTACTCTCGAGTAGGACCCTGGCAGAGACACATGCACAACTGGCATGTTCCCTCCCTCCTGGTTGATCGTTCAGGAGCTTCAAAAGCTTTCTTCAGCCCGAACATCACAGCGACCGATGCCAACCGACACCGGCACACTTAGGGATCCGCAGAGTTTGCGCAGCTTGCGTAACAGACCTCAGCACCTCAGCATTTTGGCTGATCTACTTTATTTACATATAAACACACACGGAGCACTGCAACATGGCTCCCTCTCTCTCTAGCATCAGACAGCAAAGAGAAAGAACAAAGGACAATAGTCCCACTTCACGGAACACAGTAACACAAACTTCCTGTCTCCGTCACTTCGCACTCTGAGGAGTCAAAACATACACTGTCATGTGAAAGACAACAATCCCATGACTGCAAACATGGAGCAGGAATTCTAACACTTTCATGAGGTGCGTGAAAGTGGTACCTATGCTATCATGATAATATTTGAAAACCTGTTCAAAATGAAAAAAGTTGCCAACCTTGCAGACTTCCCTTGGTTATCTAGGACTCTCAACCCATAGGCTGACGTAAGTGATTTCTTTAAGAGCTCGCAGACCATTTCATGGGCCTAATGTTTCTGTGTTTATCTACCTGTACTTTAGGTAAACCTGTCCTGGTTCTTGTGTGTAGAGCATAATGTCGGAGAGTGATCTTGCTGGAGAAGAGTACCCAGCAGAGATCCATGATTACCTTTCGGCCTTTGATAAGTCTCTTGGTTTTGTGGATGAGATGTTGAAGACTATGATGTCTGTGTCGAGAAGTGAGCTTCTCCAGAAGGTAAGAAGCAGGTGAAGGCACAACAGTGTTTGTCTTTTAACTAATCGGTGGTGGAAGGGAGGGTCCCCAGCGGTTCTTTCATATTAGGGTGTCTTGTAGTTCATCCAGAAACCACAGTACATTCTCTGCTTGCCTTATTTCTGGAAGTGGGGGTTTAGAATAAACTCGCCCTAGAATGTAAAATCTAGGTGTTAAACTGCTACCGTACCCATTCCAGCTGTAGGAAGAACAGCTCTAAAAGAATATATGAAGTATCTTTTCTTTCTCACTTTCAACACCCAGAAACCGCACAAGGCACGGCCTGAGGCCTTGGTACATGTATCTATGTACCTTAACATTTAAAATCCAATTTGTAATTTCTTTGGGGCAAAATAAAAACTCATCCATCAGGGAATTTCACCCCCCGAAGCTTTCCAAACATGAATAAATTATAAACACAACGGCCCTGACAACTCAGCTCTTTGACAGCATCCATGTTCAATCTTGTAAGCTGCACACTCATGTAACCTGAGTTTCCTGGAAATCCTGTAGGAACGAAATGATAGATTGGGTCTGACAGCCAAAAAAACCACACGTTTCTACCTTTTGGTGTACAGCTGCAATATCCCTGCATGCATTGTACAGGTGGCAGCGATCCATAGCCACCGGTGCCGTAGGACTCCTTCCTTGCTTGTGAAGAGAAGCGACTCTGCGAGCACCTGGGGCTTTCGTAGTTAGCTGTGAGGAAGGTCCAGAGGTTACCTCGTTGGGTCACTTCCAAGATTGACAAGTAGCTAATAAATGGGAACAGTGGTGTAGCATAATGGCTCATAGAGCTTCCTTTGGTAGTGATGTTGGTGGAGGAGACTGCTACTTCTGAAGCCCAGACAGCTTGCTGGGGGCTGGGGTGGAGTTACTATTTCCTACCACAGTCATTAAATATATATATATATATATATATATGGTAAAGGTAAAGGTACCCCTGCCCGTACGGGCCAGTCTTGACAGACTCTAGGGTTGTGCGCTCATCTCACTCTAGAGGCCGGGAGCCAGCGCTGTCCGCAGACACTTCCGGGTCACGTGGCCAGCGTGACGAAGCTGCTCCGGCGAACCGGCACCAGAGCAGCACACGGAACGCCGTTTACCTTCCCGCTATAAAGCAGTCCCTATTTATCTACTTGCACCTGGGGGTGCTTTCGAACTGCTAGGTTGGCAGGCGCTGGGACCGAGCAACGGGAGCGCACCCCGCCGTGGGGATTCGAACCGCCGACCATGCGATCGGCAAGTCCTAGGCACCACCCGCGTATATATATATATATATATATATATATATATATATCCTTCCCATTGACTGCAGCAGATTGAGGAGGATAAAATAGTCCAGCTCCCAGGCTGGCACAGTTTTGGGGTATTGGAATATTGGGGGAACAAGGATGCTTAGGATCCTGGCATGCCTTGTGTTGTCCTTTGACATGGATGGTTTCCCCTCCTGTGGAACAGTGATGCTTCTCTTTTGTGGGCTTCTCTTTTTCACCCACGGAAAGATCTGAAATAGCCACTCGTTTCCCTGGGAGTATACGCAAGCTCCCAAATTGCAAACTGTCAAGTCCTGTTAGAATCGGATCAGTTGGCTTTTGGGAAGCTGCCCCTCCACCTGCAATTCAGGGACAATAATACTAGCCTACCTTACAGAGTTATTGTAAATATTCCTGCAAATTATGTGAAGCATGTGAAAAAATGTGAATCGTTTTAAATGTTCAGAACGGGTACATAGATGCAGAGTTGTGTTATTAGCTTATTTCAGCATACAGTGGATGCTCAGGTTGCGAATGTAATCCGTGTGGGAGGTATGTTCGCAACGCACAGCGCCGCGTCTGTGCATGCGCGGGTTGCGACTTGGCACTTCTACACATGCGCAAAGCGCGATTTAGCCGATTAACCCATTCCGGTACTTCCGGGTTCGGTGCGGTGTGCAACCCGAAAATGCACAACCTGAAGCGTCTCTAGCCTGAGGTACGACTGTACTTTGTGGATTTCCTGACATTTCGTTGGGTTGGGTAGGTAATACTTTAATGGGACAGTTTTATTAGGTGTCTGAAAGTCAAGCCCCCAAATGCAGATCATGCCTACATAAATATTTCTTTCTATTCTTTAGAAATTTGTTTACTTGAAATTATTGGGTAGGATTCCATGAACGATTTGATTATTTTTTTAATGAACTTTGAATTCTGCGAAGTACTGTTTGATTCCTGATTGGGGGGAGTGTGGCCTTGACGCTATACTGTGATAGTAATTGGTTCCTGTAGCTGGAAGCCTTTTTTGATGTCTCAGTTAAATAATGAAATGCACACGATGACGTTTGTATCTTTTGTGTTTTAGCTGGATCCTCTTGAACAAGCAAAATTAGATTTGGTCTCTGCTTACACATTGAATTCGATGTTTTGGGGTGAGTGTGGAGTATGAAATTTATGGTGGTAATTTAAGCACTTTAGCATGTAACGGCGTATTTAAATATGCAACTCGGCAGCTAAGTATCCATCCTATTTCTAATGATGATTTTACAGCCACTATACTTTTATAAGTGACACTTAAAGAAAGGCTTAATTATTTAAGCCTTCGCCATTTTTGTAATAGCTGATCAATTCCCTTTTCTTGTTCTTTGGTTCCTCTAGCAACCCTTCCGATTCTCCGTAGAGCCTTTGATGCCATTTCACCCAGCTGTTAGGCGTTTTATATTATGACGAATACCACTGAGTTCAGTTTAGCAAAGCAGCTTTACAGTCTTGCAATTGATGTGTGCTTTTGCAATTTAGATGTGTAGTAAGGATTCTATTGCTAAAGTCTCTCACAACAACAATAATATTGAGTAATAAAATTCATTTTACAGTATATCTTGCCACACAAGGAATTAATCCAAAGGAGCACCCAGTGAAACAGGAGCTGGTAAGATTCTTATTTAAAATACAGTAAAAAATCAGATTCTTACTTAAAATACAGTACAAAATTCCTGGGATAAATGCTTACACAATGTTAAATCCCCCCCTCTCTCTGTGTGTGTGCATGGATGGATCCTCAATTATAACCTTATTTTATATTTTTATTTTATTCCAAGCATGTCAGGGTGATATTCCTGGTTCCTCCTCTACCCCAGTTTAACCTCACAACAACCCTCTGAGGTTGATTAAGAGTCACTGACTGGCTCAAGGCCACCTAGACCAGGCATCTCCAGCCTTTGGCCCTCCAGATGTTTTGGACTACAATTCCCATCATCCCGCCACTGGTCTTGTTAACTAGGGATCATGGGAGTTGTAGGCCAAAACATCTGGAGGGCCAAAGGTTGGGGATGCCTGACCTAGACCTTCATGGCTCTTTGCACCTTGATCTCCTGAGTCCTCTTCCAGTGCTAACCCAGCCTTCCTCAACCTTGGATCTCCAGGTGTTCTTGAACAACAACTCCCCTGATCACTGGCCATGCTGGCTAGGAATGATGGGAGTTGTAGTCCAGACATCTAGGGACCAAGGTTGAGAGAGCCTATGTTTTTCCCCCTTAAAAAAATACTTTATTTTTCAATTTTCAAAATAACTGCATTTTTTCTTTTGTATGTACATATCCAATCCAAATTTCCATTAAATGACTCCCCGCCCCCTCTGGTTTCCATTTCCCCCCTTTAATTCTTCTTGCATATCTCTCCAATTAATTATAACTTCTTTTTTCCTCCTAATTCTATTATTAGTTCACAAATGTTACATCAAACCTGCTAATGTTTTAACATTTTTACAGTATTCTTTAAAGTAATCTGTAAAATCTTCCCATTCTTGATTGAGTTTTTCCTCATCTTGGTATCTGATCTTCACAGTAGGTTTAGCCATTTCGGCATAGTCTATCATCTTAGTCATCCATTCTTCTTTCGTTGGGACATCCTCTTCTTTCCAATTCTGGGCAAGTAACATTCTAGCTGCTGTAGTCACATACATAAACAGTCTCTTTTGCTTCTTTGCACTTCTCCTCCTATTACCCCTAGTAAAAAAGCCTCTGCTTTTTTAACAAACGCATTCTTAAACATTTTTGAAATTTCATTGTATACCATTTCCCAGAAGCCCTTTACTTGCAGATGATGAATGAACTTTATGACGGTCACAGACCAGGATAAAAAACATCAACAAAAAAACAACAACAACATATAAACAAAATAGCAGTTAGATTTTTTTTAAAAAAAACCAATAATTGTTAGAGCAAATAAGGACAAGGAAACAAGCATAGGGTAAAACATCTGAATAAAATACAAGATTAAACACAGATAATGGATGGATAAAAACTGATAATTAAAACAGATAAGAACTAAAAACAAATAAAAACACGCAGTTAAAACAACTGTAAGAGGCTGCAGAGTAGAATAGAAGCCTCTGAAATAGAGGACACTCACAGCATTAGAAACTGATGTGCAAATATGGTTAAAACAGACAATTAAAACAATGTACAACAATAAATTTATAAACAATGTACAACAATGAACTATCCCAGGGAGTTGACTCAGAGTCACCCATGGAACCGAGTTTGGGGATTTTCATGTCGGACTATTTTGAGTTGGGCGATGGATTTGCGCCTACAGATTTGTACACAGAATCTGGCGACTATCCAGGTCATCTTCCTTTACTTTTTTTACACGTCCACCACATATGAAAAACTCTACCTTCTTTCTCCTTGCATTTCCAGCATAAATTAGAAGAATTTTTATACAACTTAGCAAGCTTTACTGGAGTCAAATACCACCGGTACATCAGAGAGAGCCTATGCTAACCACAGTTTTCCACACTTGCTTCAAATACAAAGCTTTTGCCTCCATGCGTTGGTGTCCTGCCTCCAGTGAAAATTTGCTGAAGCAAAGCCACCATTGAGTACGACCAGTTGTTCATATGATTTGCTCACCTTCCTAAGCTAGGAAGGAATTCCCAGGAGGCAAGCGTTTCTTTGAAACAGTCTTGTCTGTCTCTGCAAGCAGAAGTTTCAGTCTCGGTGAAATTCCAAAAGGGCTACGAGTTAAAAGTCAGACAATCCTTTCTGATGCCTCTCCCCTACTGAGAGTCGAATTTTGTGCCAGCCACCTTTTCACTTGTGGAATGGAAAAATGTTGCACATCTAATAATTATTTATAACTTCCAGTACAGTGTGTTTTCCTATAAATACTTGGACTTGTGTTAATCTCTGAGGCTACCTTTCCTTACTCCTGTATGACTTTAAAAGTATCATGTGGTTGATTTACTAGCAAAAACGGGAAAAGATTCTCCCTCCCCTTTTCCAATCCCTCCATTAATTCATTTTCTCAGCAGTAAAGAATCCAGTTCGGCAACAAAGCTAAAAGCTTTTTTGGCACCAGTTGTATGTATACTGTCCAGTAATTCTACATTAGTGACATATTTACTGCCTGCAATAAATCTTTTCGGTTTGTCTTTATATTCCATTTAGATGCATGAGTACAGTATATAAGGCTGGATATCTTGGAAATTCTGCTGACTTCAAGAATCAAATCAAATGATTTAGCTTGAAGAATAGAAAAACTGCAGATCAAATCTATCAGGATAGTTGTGACATATACATTGTATTATTCTATATACACACAGACATCGTTGCTAAAACAATGAACAGTGCGTAACCGTAAAAGCAGATGGTTGGCAGAACTAATTGCAGAATAAAAGTTACTATTGCATAGAGAACTATAGCTTCATCCCCATACATAACGTGTGGCTAGATTTGCGGTGCATTCTTTTAGAAAGAAGATTTGCATTTGTTCCAAGATCTTATCTGAACCAAATTGCCATTCAATTTTTCTTACCTCTTCCCAAAGCTATGTCAGTATAGCCTACAGAAAATATATTTAGTGTTGAAAATCTCAAGTGATGTGTGAATTGTTCGTTTTGCTGAAAGCTTGAACTCCCTAAGAGGAAAGGGATTATTTTCCAATTCTTCTAGTTCCTTGTAAACATTGTATAATGAAGTGGGGGGAAGGAGAGAGAGGTGGATGGTATTTCCTTCTGAAGGATGACATGATGTCTTTATCTTGCATATGGATGCTCAATCACTAGTCAACTGCTATCTTGCCGTATGTCTGGTACTTAGGACCAAAGGGAACATACATGATCGGTTCAGTGGAACTTTTCAATCAGGTTGTGAGAATCCATTACGTGTGTCATTGAATGTAAATCTCTTCATCAGCTCCTTTTACCTACGTTGACATATAGGCTTGCCATTTATTCTTATGGGTTGTTGGAGCATTCCTGAGGCCATCACACAACGTGTTATGATGGTCTTGAGAAAACGAGGTCACTATCTAATCAAACGTTTGTTGTAATGGGATTAAAGGGAACTCTGTATACTTGTAATTTTGGAAATCTTAATCAAAAGATCGGTGCCAGCCCAAGACATTCTGCTGCCTGCAGCAGAGACAAAATGGCAGCCACACCATCAGAACCCCTAGCAGGGCCAGCATTTTCTGGATCATTGGCACCAGTTCCAGCCTTTTTCTATGGTGACACCATGAGGTGAAGAGGCCACATAATTTACATTATACGCTCCACCAAAGTAGAATCCTTTTCTTCCTTGAACCACTGCTATCTGAAACGACATTTTATCTAAATGAAACAACTGTGCTGAGTGGATGCTTTGGAATTTACACAGCTACCCTTCCAGGTGATTCAAAAGAATCTGATAGTGTGTTCTACTAATAGTTGTGCAAGTAGAACTGCAGGTTTAAATAGGCTGGATAATCTGCAAGCAAGTTAAAGGTGCTTATGGGGCGTGGGGTTTTTTGGAGAGGCTATTTTGGTTCCGCTTTTAGTGTAATGGGGAATGAAAAGAAGATTATAGATCCTCCTTTCCCTCTAAGAGTTATGTTTAAAACAGTGTTTAGGGCTTTGTAGGTCAGTAGCAAAGTATAAAGTCAGATAGCCAGTGCAATTCTTCTAGAAGTCAGACCACACTGACCCACAGCACACAGTTAGCTCAAGACCCTTGCCCATGGTGACTGATGGTCATGGTCAGCCAGACAATTTCAGGCCTCCAGAGCTTCAGTGGATCCCACCAGAAAGGACTAGGTGGTTCCTTGGATACCCCTTCTGGACCTGTTACAACCACGGTGTCCCAACTTGTCATGGTGGCAAAGTATTTTGTCCACTAGGTCCCTAGAGACATGTCCCAGCAGGCTTTCGAGGGCTCAAGTACTTTGCTCACTTAGATATAAATAAACTTTGCATCACTTGGAATAGCTCTGCTGGCTGGCTTTCTGAGATGCAATTGGGGCAACCCACAATCCTCTCTTGCCTCCCCCTCTACTGCAAATAATGGACAATTACACATTCTTAATGCACATTGGTGCCAAACGTATTGCTCTGCTTTCCTTTGGACCACATCAGTGAGGCTATGGGGTGCGTGTCTTGTCGTCAGGGTAATTGGTCCAGGTTTATGCGCTCCCTTGCTTAGCCATGGCTCCATGGCCCTTTTCAGTGCAGGGCTGCCTTAGCTGTGGCCCCCCCGATATTGCTGAATTACAAGCCCCATCATCCTTGATCATTGGTCCTGCTGGTTGGGGCTGATGGGAGCTGGAGTCCTTGAGGAGGCTGGAAGGAGCAGCTTCTCCATCCCTGAGCTAAGCTAGCAACACTAACAAAAGGGTCTCAGACGTGAATTTTGCATTTAGCCCTTGAGAATTAGATTTTCGTCTTGGAGGAGAGTCTCCATTGTGAGTTAGTTTTTGGCGAAGTTGAATTCTGGAATGTGCAATCAAATAATAGTGTGGGGTGGGTCTTTAGTTTACCGTTTTACTTAACAACCCCTACACCTTTTTGATAGGAAGTGTGATCTTTCCATGTCTTCCAGGAGAGAATAAGGACCTACATGAACAGAGTCAAAGAGATAACGGACAAGAAAAAAGCCGCCAGGCTGGATAAAGGAGCCGCTTCGAGATTTCTGCGGAGTGCCCTCTATGAACCCAAACCTCAGAACAAGTCTGCAAAGAGAACTCCCGTTCCAGCCAAAAAGAAGAAAACACACTAGGATTTCCCTGTTTTCATTGGTATAGGCGGAATGAATATTTTAATCGAATGTTTCATATGCAGTAAAAATACATTTTGGTGAAATAAATTTATAACAAAAAACCATTTGAGATTTGTAACCTGTCCCCCACCCCCCCAGATCCTGTTGTTTATTTTGACTTTTGATAGAGAAGCTGAAATTAACTAATTGGGGTCTTCCAACCCACCTACTTTATACAAAATAGAACTTGTAGCTAATTTGTCTTTTGATCTGGGAAACACGACAAGGTATCCATATGCTAGGCAGCTTAAGAGCAACTACTGCAGAACAGATAGTTTGCAGATTGCACCGTACATGTTCAAATGTATCTGCTTGTCAGCATCTGACACTTGTGCGCAGCTCTTTCATGCTAAACCAGCTTAGCTGCTGCTGCGTTTTATCAAGTATCCTCTTGAATAAATCTGCTGTTAATAAGAATTGTTTCCTTCTGCTCTAGTTCTGCTGGTGCTCTAGTTCAGGAATGACGGAGCCTCTAGAAGTGGCCTCACTTCTGTACAGCTCCCACCAGCATTTCTGCCCAATGGCCATACTGGCTGGAGCGGAGGGAAGCTGGTAGACCAACATCATCTGAAGGGACACAGGTTCTTCATCCCTGCTCTAGCTCAACTGGTTAATGTTTTAGTTGGTGTTCTTGCTGGAGTGCCTCCCCCCCGTCAGTTCCATTTATGTTGTTGTTGGCATCTGTCTTTCTCAAGAGACAATGGAGTGCTCTTCTGGAGTCGCAATCAGACCGCTGGAGAATCACAGCGCCTGCTGTGGCTGCAGAGACTGTAACTCCTTACTGCTGCCTCCCACGTTGTTTTTTGCTGCTTTAGCAGCACTGAAATGACCTCTCCTGGGCACAGACCTGAGCAAAGTGTATATGGAGGTCCAGGGCTGCCCAGAAGACAAGACCTCCCTGCTCAGAATGATGTGGTCCAAAGGAAAGCAGAGCAATACGGTTGGTACCAGCTTGGCTGCAGGAGTTGCCAGAAGGAGGCGTATAAGACACTATCCAACCATCTTGGGGGCATCACTCCAGATTTGTGTAGGGTTTCCTCCTTAGCCTTTTCATCTCCCAAAGATGTCCTACAAGGCATCAATTAATATATGTGTCAACTAAACCACTCACAATCAGAACAAACTAGGTTACCCTTGACAGTTTCTTAGAATGTCAACTTCATCTGCTAATTTTCACCCCCCCCATAGTCTTTGAAAGCATTTTAGAATGTGAGAGGGGAAAGAGAGACTTCTTGGTGGGTGCCACTTGTGAATTTCTTTTCATGTCAGTTAAGCTTCCCATAACTAGTTTCAGTATCTACAGGCAGCAATGTATATTTTGTATTACAAAAATCAGCATTATAAATCGCAGTAACCTAAGGTCAAATTTATGGGACGTGGGTGGCGCTGTGGGTTAAACCACAGAGCCTAGGACTTGCCAATCAGAAGGTCGGTGGTTCGAATCGCCACAACAGGGTGAGCTCTGTTGATTGGTCCCTGCTCCTGCCAACCTAGCAGTTCGAAAGCACGTCAAAGTGCAAGTAGATAAATAGGTACCGCTCCGGCGGGAAGATAAACGGCGTTTCCGTGCACTGCTCTGGTTTGCCAGAAGCGGCTTAGTCCTGCTGGCCACATGACCTGGAAGCTGTATGCCGGCTCCCTCGGCCAATAAAGCGAGATGAGCACCGCAACCCCAGAGTCAGCCACGACTGGACCTAATGGCCAGGGGTCCCTTTACCTTTACCTTTAAGGTCAAATTTACAATGTAAAATAAGCAAATATGCATACATATCCTTACTGCAACGAGTGGAAAAGACTAGCACTATGGAAACCCTGGTTAATAGAAGCCCTGATCAGTCTCTTGGGGTTGGACTAATGTCCCTTGGAATCCTTTCTACCCCCTACAGTTCTGTGATTCTGTGCTCCATCCTATCTCCTACTCATGAAATTTCACCAGGCTGGGTTTGAAAATTTTCTAGTAGTCATAGGGGTTAGAAACTTGTTTTTTCTTTCAAGCAAACAAGCACCCTCAAGCATTTGCCCTGTTGGTTGCGGACTGACTCTGCGGGGAAGTCTGTTAGTCAAAAAGGGAAAAGCCAATTTGTACTAACTTGCATCCTATACCCAGTGAAAGTGGAACCACCAAGGGCCCAGCACAGAGCTTTCCAAACACTTCATGTTGGTGACACTTTTTAGACATGCATGATTTTGTGACACAGTAATTTGGTTTTACTAGCAAACCGGAGGTTAAACAAAACCCTTTCCAGCCCTGGGAGGAGCATGGGGAGTGTACATTCAACACACCTACACACTGCAGCCAACACACTTAACATGTCACGGCACACAGTTTGGAAAGCTCTGGCCTAGCAGATTGAATTAAGGTGTCTGTTTGCTATTGCAGTGAACATTCAGTTCACACTCAATTTACTCTGGGACTCTCGTTTTAAGCACAATTCTCTCTGAATGTTGATTTAAAATTGGGACATGTTAGATTTCCTCCGTTCCACTTGGTTGAGAGCCATCGTTCTCGTCGCTGTTCTCCAGATTTACTTCATAATGTGACTACATTTCGTCTAAGCTGTTTGATTAGTTTGAGATGCTGTCCCCACTGCTTGTTTCTGCTAAGCTGTTTCTTTAACCCTCATCTGTTTGCAAAAGCATTTTCCTAATCACAGAATCAAATGGAATATAGAATATCCTAATCATAGAATATAGTTTAGTCATATTTTTTTGGGTGGGGAGAGGGAATGATTTATTTGATAATGTCTCAAATTCAGTGTTTACACGTGAAATAATAAGGAATTTAAAAAAAAGAGATTAGAGGTATACAAGGATCATATTTTGGGAACTGTGCTGATATTTGTTAGTTCCTGTGGGACCGCAGCAATTGACTTAAGGTCTCTTCTTATAACTTGAAGTCTTCTGAAGGTGTGAATAAAGAAACCTGTCCAAATGGTTACTCCTTAGCTGCGTTCATGGATGTAAAGCAGCAAATGGATTAAAGGAGTTTTCATCACGTTGGGTATAATTTAGGCCCCCGTGTGGTACTTTCAAGTAAACATGAGGCAGGATTAGGCCGCATCTGTAGCACTCATGCAGTTCCTCTTCCGTAGCTGGAGGAGTAACACCTGCATAAATGTCTTGCAGCTTCAGAACCCGCCAGTCAGCCTCTCCTTTTTAAATATTTGAAAACTGTCAACATACGGCCTTCCTTTCAACTACCCCCCTCTTCACAGATAGAAAGTGCTATCTGTACACAGTTGCAGCTAAGTACAAGTACAGCAGCACGATCTATCTTTGAACGCTGTTGATTGGGACTGCTTTTGATTTTCAGTGAGTCGTCACAGACACTTAATCAAAACATTATTTAGGTACACTAAGCACACGGATAGCTGTTTAGACAGGAATCAGCCAAGGAGTTTTGAACTGCCAAGTGTTCCAAAGGTAGCAGGCTGCTGATTTTGCTTCAATAAACCGTTTTGTTGGCTTGGTTCTGCCAGCCGACCAAGGGAACTCAAATAGCATTGTGTTTGCATGCAGAAATAGTTACAGCACTTTATGTAGCTGTGCAAATCACCCCTCTACCCCCAAACTGGGATGGTTGTGGGAGAGATAGTGTTTCCCCTTTTATGTGCTGAAAAATAAGTTTGGAGACAGTCCTATTTCCTTGACGTTCTTCTTAAGAGAGAAAAAACCATGATTTTATTGTCATTGATGGTTAATTACTGACTGAGGAACATTGTCATTGCCTGTTGGGCAGATAATCTGAAAGTCTCTTAAACCTGTAATTGTGAGATGGGTAAAGGTAAAGGGACCTCTGACCGTTAGGTCCAGTCGCGGACGACTCTGGGGTTGCGGCATTCATCTCACTTTATTAGCCGAGGGAGCTGGTGTACAGCTTCCGGGTCATGTGGCCAGCATGACTAAGCCGCTTCTGGCGAACCAGAGCAGTGCACGGAAACACCGTTTACCTTCCCGCCTATTTATCTACTTGCACTTTGACGTGCTTTCGAACTGCTAGGTTGGCAGGAGCAGGGACCGGGCAACGGGAGCTGACCCCGTCGTGGGGATTCGAACCGCCAATCTTCTGATCGGCAAGTCCTAGGCTCTGTGGTTTAACCCACAGCGCCACCCGCGTCCCTCATGAGATGGCTAGGGAATGACTAATTCATGTGATTGCTAAGTTAAACATGAATGTAGATGGATGTGTTTGGTGGAAGAGAAAGAAGGCTCAAGGGCAAATGATACGGCACTTCTAGTCTGTTGCTGTTTCCACGTGGGATTTGGTCACATCCTGGCAAATGCACGCTATGCAATTAAAGCTGATGTGGAGCTCTTGTGAAACAAACATGCTTCCCCAAAAGATTACATTTCTTGCAATAAGGAAAGTGATGGGAAGATGCACTGGAAACCCATTCTTTGAAATGGCATCTAACAGCTGGGGAGGGTTGCAGGTAGCAGAAACAAAGAAGTGAGACTGTTGCCCGAGTGTTGTAGGGCCAGTTGCTATCTCTTAACCTGACCTTGTGTGCTTGTTTAAAAATGGGAATGCCCCAGGAGCCTTGAGCTCTTTGAGGAAAGGCAGGATACAACCGGGATAACTTGAATGGTAATAGCCAAGTCTTTCTAGATGTGGGTATTGAGAAAGGCTATTAAAGGGGATCAGATGGTGACAGCAGTCATGAAATTAAAAGACACCTGCTTCTTGGGAGAAAAGCGATGACAAACCTAGACAGCATCTTAAAAAGCAGAGACATCACCTTGCCAACAAAGGTCCGTATAGTTAAAGCTATGGTTTTCCCAGTAGTGATGTATGGAAGTGAGAGCTGGACCATAAAGAAGGCTGATCGCCGAAGAATTGATGCTTTTGAATTATGGTGCTGGAGGAGACTCTTGAGAGTCCCATGGACTGCAAGAAGATCAAACGTATCCATTCTGAAGGAAATCAGCCCTGAGTGCTCACTGGAAGGACAGATCCTGAAGCTGAGGCTCCAATACTTTGGCCACCTCATGAGAAGAGAAGACTCCCTGGAGAAGACCCTGATGTTGGGAAAGATGGAGGGCACAAGGAGAAGGGGACGACAGAGGACAAGATGGTTGGACAGTGTTCTCGAAGCTACCAGCATGAGTTTGACCAAACTGCGGGAGGCAGTGGAAGACAGGAGTGCCTGGCATGCTCTGGTCCATGGGGTCACGAAGAGTTGGACATGACTAAACGACTAAACAACAACAACAACAACAACAACAATTAAAGGGGATGGCTGTTGCTGATATGCAGATGCCAGCAAAGTTTGCAAACTTAACCTCCACCTCTGTCATATCCTACCAGCCTTCCAGCCTCCTTGCCAAGGTTGTCAAGTGATGGCCTTTAGTTAACAAAAGATTAAGCAGGTCCCCAGGCCTTTTCGTTGCCTGGATCAAATGCCTTTCTGCTTAGTTCTTTTGAACACTTCAATGCATTCACCATCTTTTGGCTTCACCAAAAGGCCTCCAGCGTTTTGGACAGTGTTCAAAATTTCATTAAGGGGAGGGGAGGCCCTCCTTATTTCCTAGAGATGTGATCCACAAACTCTTGCACTAATGCCCAGCATGAATGCAGGCAGCCTCGATCTAGTTTCTGCTGCTGCTGCTGTTCGAAAGACATTTGAGAGGTGGCCAACCACACGACTCAGCTGCGCTACAACTTCCCTGGGTCCCATCCAAGCAAATGAAATAAGTACCTCTTGCCTGGAATCTTGTGGCATTCAAGACCTCTGAATGAACACCGTATTTTTCGCTCTATAAGACGCACCAGACCATAAGACGCACCTTGTTTTTGGAGGAGGAAAATAAGAAAAAAATATATTCTGAATCCCAGAAGCCAGCACAGCAAGAGGGATCTGGCTTTTGGGATAGCCTCATGCTGTCCTGGCTTATGGGATAGCCGTGCGCAGCCTCTCCCGGGCAGCGGAATGAAGGCCCCCGCTGCCCGGGAGAGGCTGCGAGCAGCTAAGCCAGAAGCCAGCGGGAGGAAGGTTCCCCCAAGAGCCGCACTCCCTTTAAAGAGCTGCACACACGCTCCACGCGGCTCTTTAAAGGGAGCGTTGAGCAGAGCCTCCCCCCTGCATTCACTCCATAACACACACACACATTTCCCCTTACTTTTTAGGAGGGGAAAAGTGCGTCTTATAGAGTGAAAAATACGGTAAAATATTGGGGGTGGGGTGGGGGGCAGTGGCAAGGTCCTACTTGCTCCGTATGTTTTTATTATATTAAAATACAAATTGTAAGTGCCCTAAACCAGACACAGCTGCAGATGGCGATATGCACCTAGGTTAAGGCATTGCCGTTTGTGTTGCAGTATAGATGGAAATGTACACACCCAGCCATGCTGTGTAGTGCGACTGCAAGCAGCATTGGAGGACTCGCATCACGGTGAAAATGCACACCTGGACCCATTAATTGCAAAGTGTTCTCAATCCAGCACAGGAACCCCAGTCACAGAAGGGGCTTACCTCCCTTGCTGGATCGGAGCAAAACTGTAGAATTCAAAACCAGGATTTTAAGCCTATCACAACAGTCGCTTTATGATTGGTATTACCACAACTGTAAAGAGAGGGAGAAATGTATTGTTTACAAATGCAGAACATCTCAATGTACTACTGCATGTTATTTTGCCTTTCTATGAATTGAAAAACAGAAGACATAATTTTATTTGGAAACGTCTGCGTGCAGTTCTGCGTAGGTTCTGTTCCATGTCTGTATAATAGGAAGAAGAACGGCTTTGGCTACTTCATGGAACGGCTGTTGAATTCAAAATGGTTCATCTTTTTAGAAGAGCCGCCCCTCCCTTTCCGCCCTGGGTTTCAAGAACGGAATCTTGCATTAAACAGCAGCTTAACTGGTATACTTTCTATTCAGCTTAATTTTGAATTGAACATTAAAGCCAAAATATAAATCTCAAGTGATGCATTGCCAATCAGATATATTGTATATTACAAATATCACGGACTGATTAATCAAGGATTTTCCAAATTACTGCAGAGGTCTCTTGAACAATTTGAGCAACTATGTAGTCCTATCACACCCGTATCTTAACACTTAATTGCCTGTTGTAAAAAAAAAGGGTCTTATTTTTTGTAATAGCAGAGATTGAGCCCCCCCCCTCGGTTATGGCTCTGGAAAGGAGAACAAATGTAGGTGCAGTAGAAGGGGAGGGGGAGATTGTGAGAATGAGGATGTTATCAGCATTTGTGGAGCAGAACATGGAGTTGTGTTGTCTTTAGCAGTTAAGTCACTGTTTACAAGTTCTCCTGTTTCTTTATTAGACTCACGAGGACTTAAGCTTAGATTTTAATGAGCATGGAACGCTAGTTATAGAAGTTGGCTCCTTATGTAATGTTCCTGCATGCCGACTGCTCAGTTTTAGTTCGAATTTAACCCAGAGTGGATAAAGCACCTGGGTGACCCTTGTGGAACTTGCCCTTCCTCTGCTTCTCACCACTTTTCCATCCCACCTGAAAATACGTTTTCGTTACTCGCTAATAAGTTTTATTTCATTGAGAAAGAATTGGCTGTTGTTCAAAATCACATGGTTATCTCTTCTTATAAGCTGCAAGACGCAGGCGCCTTGCTGGTGAACGTGGTCAGGTAGGATATAAACAGTCTTTTAAATTTCTTGCCTTGGGCTGATGAAATCTCCTCCCCAAGAGAGAAGGAACGCCCAACAGAATGTTCTCCCCCAGGTGCACCTCCTAAATATTTTCTGGGTTTTCTCCCAACTCTGGAGCAGATTTTGGGGTGTGTGGGCAGCGGAGGAGAGGCAGGGTGGGGGAGCCCCCTTATGCTAGCAGTAACCCTTGTGTTCACAAAGTTATTTAGCTGGGACACCACCCCCAATTTTGACTTTGAAGGCAATTTTATCTGCTTTGCTGTATTTATATATATTTGTACTTTGTAATGGTGGTGGCTGATGTAAAAATCTATCTATCATCTATAGCTTTGTTTTCATTAAAGGGTCTGTTTTAAATTTGTTTAAAATGCTCCACTTAATCCCAGCCAGTTTTCTGAATCGCAGCAAGAGCCTTAGATCATTCCAAGCGTCTCGCTTGTTTTTCCTGTGCTGAGATGGTATTCTCCTTACTTCAAACATTCTCATGTAACTGCCAGCTTCTGTACCTTCTGGGGGTCAAACTATTTTTTAGACCTAGAGTGGGGGCCCTGAGACGGTCCAGATGTTGGACACAAACCCCATCAGCTCCAGCCAGCGTGGTCAGAGGTTCTGGGCATTGTGGTCCAAAAACATCTGGCGAGTCACAGAGCTTGCATCCCTGCTCTAGTCAGGGGGTTGTAGATTGGAAGGGGATTCCCCACACTTCCAAAACAGGTATATGCAAGAACACTCTTTCCAAGTACAGTGGTACTTCGGGTTACATACACTTCAGGTTACAGACTCCACTAACCCAGAAATATTACCTCGGGTTAAGAACTTTGCTTCAGGATGAGAACAGAAATCGTGCTCTGGCGGCGCAGCGGCAACAGGAGGCCCCATTAGCTAAAGTGGTGCTTCAGGTTAAGAACAGTTTCAGGTTAAGAACAGACCTCCAGAACGAATTAAGTTCTTAACCCGAGGTACCACTGTATATTCCAGAATACATGCTTTCTTTAGGGAGCACACAAAGACCCTTTAATCTGGGGAAGATCCCTCATGGAAAAGGACAGTCTTCATAAAGACAAATTGCTGCTTTCTGGTTCCAAATTCATGCCTGTGTCTTCCTTCATTAAACCAAAAGAAACAGGCAACAGAAACTGACTCTCTTTTGTATATATAACTGTTGAAAACTATCATTCTTTCTCCACAAATGAAACTTGGGGGCAAAACTGGTAACGGCATCACCAAACTTGGTGGGGGCAAAGTTCTTAACCTGAAGCACTATTTCTGGGTTAGCGGAGTCTGTAACCTGAAGCGTATGTAACCCAAGGTACCACTGTAGGTCCTGTGATGGGCCACAGGGACACCAAATAAACTTCCTTAAAACAAGCACGTTTTGTAGGCAGATGAATCGCTTTCCATAGCCTAGGGATAGCAAACTCGCATCCTGCGGGCCTGATTCTGCCCACCAAGTCCTCACCCACCAGCCTTCTGACCCAATTTGGTGCCACCACTGGGGAAAGAGGTCAGAGGAACGGTGGATTTTCATTCTCATTGTGCTATCACCCCCACCTGACTTTGAACGCTGGTTGGGCAGGGCTCTACATTGTCTGGGGTGCCCAGATGGGTAGAGCAGGCACTCAGCTTCAGATCTTTCCCCACCCCCAAAATGCACGTGGAGCATCAGGGATGCAACAATGGGGTGGTGTCAATGAGCGGGTGGCAGGGGCGTGGCTGCTGTGGAACTTGCTTTAGGTGGCATTTCTGCTCTTCCTCTCGTACGATGGAAATTGTTTGAGGCATAACGCCAAACACAGCTCAATAAACATTAGCCTTGGTCACAGCTCATGAGTTTTCAGCAATGGAACGGCAGTGGCTTGTCGAAGCCTGCCAAAGTTTACTGTCAGGAGGTTTTCCCTAGATGTCTACAGTGGAAAACTCAGCTCAGCTGAGACTTGTTCCTGCGGCTGGAGATACCCAAGGATATCCAAGCATTCTCAGGTTAGGCTAAACAGGCCTCCATTGTGTTAACTCCCCAAGCACGCATCTCCAAAAACTCAAGCTGCAAGTTTCCAACGCCACACCTTCTTCTCAACATACCAGGGCTAAATTGCACCATCGTTTGACTCCCTGACAGGCACACTGTTCTAGTCAGCATTTCTTAACCTGCTTCAGAATTAGCCTGCTGTACAACTGCTGCCATCTACCGTCTGCCTGCCCCACACTGACCAGCTGTACCTCAGTTGGCTCTTCACATCACATTGAGCCATGGACATCTAGTGGGACTTGTGAAGCCAATCTGGGCTGAACCTATGCATGGCAGGTGGCATCAGTCATGACGTAGGCCCCAAATATCACCACCTTTCCTGCAGCCCCTCAACAGGGGACCCTCTTGCTGGTTCCGTTTCATCAGAGGTTTGGTGTGTGGCCTAGGAAAGTGCATTATTTGGGGCAGCCCCCAGGTTGTGCAATTCCCTCCCCACAGAGGTGCAGCTGGACTCCAGTACCTTCATTACACTTTCTGTTGCATGTTGAAGGCTCTTTACTGCCTGATATATCACTACATGCCACCTGAATTTCCACAGCAGCGTGAGATTCCAGGGTTTAGAGCATGGGTAGGCAAACTAAGGCCTTGGGGCCGGATCCGGCCCAATCACCTTCTAAATCCGGCCCACGGACAGTCCAGGAATCAGCTTTTTTTTACATGAGTAGAATGTGTCCTTTTATTTAAAATTCATCTCTGGGTTATTTGTGGGGCATAGGAATTTGTTCACCCCCCCAAAGTATAATCCGGCCCTCCACAAGGTCTGAGGGACAGTGGACAGGCCCCCTGCTGACCCCTGGTTTAGAGTTAGGCATGCCTTACCCAGGGTCCATGTTTCCTTTGGAAATGAGGCACAGCAGAGACAGTCTTTATGATACATGGTTTATTTACGCAAATATACAACCTGAGTCTAGATAGATAAAGTTTAGACCCTTCACATTCCAAGGGGGTTCCCTGCTTCTCCCACAGGAACAGCAGACTTGGGTCCCAGAACAGAGAAACCTGCCAGGCTCCCTGTCACAGTCAACTCACTCTTTGCCTCCATCTTCCTTGTGGTTGCTAACAGGCTGAGGGTTTCTCCCTGGCATTCACCATCCCCAGACTGAAATCCTAAAGCCTTTTGGTCCCATTAACGCTTCTGGAGGAGGGACCCCACTGAATGTCCTGATGGCTCAACAACTTATAACAATACATAAAGTGCAGTAATCTACCACAGGGCCTAATGGTGAAGGGTGGCTAATACAACCCCCCCCAAAAAAAAGCACAACAACTTTTGTGTCCAGATTTTTACTTTTTGAAATATGGCAACCCTACTGTCTTTGGCAGTAAGGATTAAAAACTACGGCTGCTGCCGTGAGCTTATATAGTGGTTGTGAAAACAAGTCTCTGACAGAGACACAGAAGGGGTGTTCACATGCAACATCCCACGATGTAGATCTTTTTCATCATCATCAAACCTTTTATTGGCATCACATACAAACATCCAAAACAAATCAGTGCAGAATTACCACTTCCCCAGTGGCACAAAACATTTGCTAAAGGAAAGGAGGCAGAGCAGTCTATTGTCACATCTCTTGGTCTCCAGGGAGATCAGATGCCTGCAGTGTATTTCGATGACAAAAAAACCAAATAGAGATATTTAGCCACTAACTTGGTGAGCCCCTGATCATTCCCCAGTAATAGAAAATTTATGACCTCCAACTCTGGTTTCCATTTGGGGCTACAGAGTTGATCTAGAAACTGCTGACAGAGATCAGAATATAGTTTACAATTAAGAACTGTATGTGTAAGGGTTTCCACCAGGTGGTCTTCGCATGGGCAAGTTCTTTCTCCTTCCACCCTGCCTGAGAACCTTCCTCAAAGGAGGTTTGATGATTTGAATTAAACCTGGCCAGCGAAGATGCCCTTCTTTCTTGAGGGTTAAGCAGAAATTCAAGGTAATTATGGTTAGTTTCATGTACCCAAGAAAGTTGAAAATAATGAGGGGAACATGTTTTCTCTGCTACTACTGTTAGTTCTTGGTGTTCAATATCCCACAACCTAGTTTTTATTATAGCCTTGGCAGATGGTAGGGACATCAATCGCAAAAATTCCATTGACAGCCTGAGTTGCTATACCTTCTTGTTAAACTGTTGTAGCCCTGGGGAAAGAAAGGGGTCAAACAAAACTTCTTTTCTTTTTCATTGTAAGCTTTGTCTTATCTTTGTGTTACCACAGTGGTGCAACCTTGAGGAGGAAGTCCATTTGAGGTAATTTTGTCTGTCCCTGTCTGCCAAACATTATGGTAGCTGGTGCCATGCCAGTAGAACAAGGGCTTCAGTAACTGTGGAGAAATCAAAAAAGGTCTTGTTTTATATCGGCTCCCTCCGCTGTAGCAATTTATAAGGCTTTCTTGAGTGCCCTCATAAATCTTTCAATTTTTCCATTTGCTTGTGGACAATGAAATGTGATTTTTCAATGTTCTTTTAGTCTGAAAACTGGGCAAATTGCACACCCCAAAGAGGTGGCCCATTGTCACTTTTCACATTAGCAGGTATTCCGTAAAATGGAGAAAAAAAACCAATCTCCAATCTTGGGGTGACAGCATTTCCTGAGTTGTTGTTGTTATTTAGTCATTTAGTCATGTCTGACTCTTTGTGACCCCCTGGACCAGAGCATGCCAGGCACTCCTGTCTTGAGAGCCAGTGTGGTGTAGTGGTTAAGAGCGGTAGTCTCGTAATCTGGTGAACCGGGTTCGATTCCCCGCTCCTCCACATGCAGCTGCTGGGTAACCTTGGGCCAGTCACACTTCTCTGAAGTCTCTCAGCCCCACTCACCTCACAGAGTGTTTGTTGTGGGGGAGGAAGGGAAAGGAGAATGTGAGCCGCTTTGAGACTCCTTTGGGTAGTGATAAAGTGGGATATCAAATCCAAACTCTTCTTCCTCTTCTTCTTACACTGCCTCCCACAGTTTGGTCAAACTCATTCTGGTAGCTTCGAGAACACTGTCCAACCATCTTGTCCTCTGTCGTCCCCTTCTCCTTGTGCCCTCCATCTTTCCCAACACCAGGGTCTTTTCCAGGGAGTCTTTTCTTCTCATGAGGTGGCCAAAGTATTGGAGCCTCGGCTTCAGTATCTGTCCTTTGCTGAAGTAGTGATGACTATTTCATCCTCTGGGTAACAGCTGTAGTCACCAATAACAACCAAAAGATGTCCTCTGTTAGGGAGATCACAGAAACAAGACTGTTTCAACCCATGGTGATGGTTGGCTTACTGGGAACAGGGGTTGGTGAACCTAGGGGTTGGTGAAACTGGCCCCCACCAGAAGCACAAGCACAAGGTAAACCAAAGGTCCCCCCCTCCTTAACTTATTTTACCTTTTGAGGAGGCTACGCCCACAGCCCTCTCATGAGGAAAGCTTGAAACTGAAAACAAGAACCCCAAGAGCAGGGGCAGGAAAGGAAGAAATATTCTCACGAGAAACCATGCACCGCTCAGAAGAGTGAGAATTTGAATGCAACTTATCTTATGCCTATTGAGTGACTAATTGATTAAGATAAATAAGGTCAGAAATAAGCCTTATGATTGTTAGAGGTACAGGAGAAATTCAGGTGCTGGGGTTTTGATGGGCAAGCCTAGCCTTAAAAAGTTGCAATACAAGAAGAGGAAATCCAATAGCTAAAGCACTCAAAGCCACATGGCTGCTTCCTCAATGTCCTTCCTCCTTTTTTCCTGTGCCATCAAAAGCCAACAGTCAAAATCCAGATTCTGTGCACTTCAGAGGTATCCTCCTCTCACCCCATGCTCTTAAATGATTTTTTACTTATCTTTTGGGATTCCCCCCCCCCCTTGTTTCACACCTAATCTCTAGCCTCTTGGCTGATCTGAACTGTAAACTCTTCAGTGTTGAGGCCTGACCGTTCAGAATTTTGACTGGCAACAGCAAACTTCTAAACTTCCAGAGGCTAAGCTTGGCCAGAAAAATCTGTTGCTTGCAAATTTGCTGTTTCATTGTTTTTTTTAAATTAAAAAACCTTACAAACATGGGCAAAAACACATACTAAGCCATGCCCCTAATGCAATACAAATGGAGAAATATTTATGGAAAGGCCATCCTAAAGTCTATGGAAGAAAAATGCACAATATCTGCTCCAACAGACCAGCCTCAAAGCTTCCTTCTCCACATTACCAAATTTCAAAACAAATCCTTAAAACATTTTCCACGTTGCAAGTTTTAGAACCTATAGCGCCCTCCCATGATGGAATGATTCAGGGAACCCGCTCTTATTAATAATGGGACCACAACTGCGGCCCTAAAATGAATAAATATGTTTCCATCTCTTCTCTCTGCCCCACCACTGTCCCTTTCTGTCCCTCACACAGCTTTGCGTTTGTCATTTTGAAAACAACAGCCAACATCCTTTCGACTTGGAAATTTAATCAGCACTCAATTTTACACGTGGGTTTTGATGCACACAGTTGGATCATCTCATGAACGGCCACTGGGTGGCAGCAAAGGAACACCAAAGGCTGTAGCCAAGCTGCAGTTATTTGCGTTGAAAGATCCTTTTACAGGTATGTCGTCGGCATAGCGGGGTGTGGGTGAAATAGTTGTTAAAATAGAAAATTCTTACACAAGTGCAATAGGTGAGATCCCTGCAGATACAACTTTTCCCACCTAGCAGGTTGCCATAGTTACAAATCCAAGAACCTCCTTTCTTTTAATATCCACCCCCCTTTTATAGACCATAGTTGTTTTAATAGACTACTGAGGTTTGTAAACTCATTTGCCAAATATTTTCCCAGTAGTTTTCTATTTGTCTCTGCAAAGGCAAGTAGTGGATTTTGGATGGTGTGGATAGACTACTTATGATATTATTTATTTCTTGCTACTTTCACTTTGGGTGATGGTTGCAGCAAAATTTTCTTCAGACGCTGTTGCAGTTTAGCCTTTTGCTGTATTTTCATACTATGTCTCTCTTAGATTTTAGCATGTCATTTCATTACTGTTTCCCCCCCTTGTAAATCGCTTGGATTACTGCCCCCACCCATAAAACGCGCTCTCCCCCTCTCTCACTGTGGTATAAAATGAATGAACGAATTGTAACTTTGCCATAAAGTATATATAAGAAACCAAACAGCATCATCTTAAGGAACAAAGGGCAGGTTCATTCCCCAAGCCTTATAAATACTATAACATGAAGTTTTAAACTTTGGCTTTGCTCAGCTCAGTGCAGGAGTAAGAAAGTAAGAAAGACCTGGAAGCAGCAAAGCCTTTATGCTCACACCTTCCCTGGAGACCATAATTTGGCTTATTGGGACAATCAAAGCAGTCCACGGATCCCTTCTAAGAGACACAAGCCTGGGCACCTGCACATCGAGAACTTCTCCTTCCTCTGAATCGCATGATCTGTCTCTTCAAGGATTTCTGTGGCCATCGCCTGACGCTGGAGGGCTCATAAAACGCCAAGCAGGAGTGCTCTTTGTGCAACGTGCTTCAGAATGAGTGAAAATCCAGCAGATCTTACTATTTATTTATTTATTTATTTATATCTACATTTTCATGAAGATATATCAAGGCTGTGCACAGCATGGAAGAATAGAACCAACAAACATCCGTAAAACTTGCTAGATCAGGGGTTAGGCAACCTAAGGCCTGGGGACTGGATGCGGCCCAATCGCCTTCTCAATTCGGCCCACGGACGGTCCGGGAATCAGTGTGTTTTTCCATGAGTGGAATGTGTCCCTTTATTTAAAATGCATCTCTGGGTTATTTGTGGGGCCTGCCTGGTGTTTTTCCATGAGTAGAACGTGTGCTTTTATTTTAAAATGCATCTCTGGGTTATTTGTGGGGCATAGGAATTCGTTCATTTCCCCCCCTTCAAAATATAGTCCGCCCCACCACATGGTCTGAGAGACAGTGGACCGGCCCATGGCTGAAAAAGGTTGCTGGTCCCTGTGCTTGTTGTTGTTTAGTCGTTTAGTCGTTGTGTCCGACTCTTCGTGACCCCCTAGACCAGAGCACGCCAGGCACTCCTGTCTTCCACTGCCTCCCACAGTTTGGTCAAACTCATGCTGGTAGCTTCGAGAACACTGTCCAACCATCTCGTCCTCTGTCGTCCCCTTCTCCTTGTGCCCTCCATCTTTCCCAACATCAGGGTCTCTTCCAGGGAGTCTTCTCTTCTCATGAGGTGGCCAAAGTATTGAAGCCTCAGCTTCAGGATCTGTCCTTCCAGTGAGCACTCAGGGCTGATTTCCTTAAGAATGGATAGGTTTGATTTTCTTGCAGTCCATGGGACTCTCAAGAGTCTCCCTGTGCTAGATTGCTTTAAATGCCAACATCCTTCAGTCCAGGGATAGCAAGTTGTGGTGTCCTTCAGGTGTTGGACTACAACTTCCATCAGCCCCCGTTAGATTGGCCAAAGGTCAAGGATGAGAAAGGTTGTAGTCCGGCAACATGGCTAATCGGACCATTGCAAGTTGGAGTTTGAGTTGTTCTGTGAAGGCTAAAATGGATTGTCTGAATGCAAGCCATGTTTCTTTAATGGGGTTTCTTGGTTTAATGCAGGCAAAACTCTCTGTGCAGAAAGACATGTGGAACCAGGTCCTCGAATCTATAGAGACACCATGCATTTTTTTTTTACCCCCCCCCCCCCCCCAGTGCATATGAGTAAACCTTATCTCAGCAGTTTATCAGCAGACTGAACCTCTTTGAATGAATTCATTCAGATAAAGTTACAAGGAATTATTTCCAAGGCAAAAGGCTTTCTGTTTATACTGCATACTTCAGAGTAAAGATGCAAAACCCTGAGCTCCCAAAGCTGGGCTAGTTTATAGTCATCCCGGTGGAGATTTAATCTGTTATTTTGGTCAAAAAATGTAAACCAAACCAAAAAAGGGAGCTGGAGATCATCCAGAACTTCATTTAAGTTCCCCACGTCTTCTTCTTTCTTTGTAATGCTTGAACAATTCGTTATAGCTCCCCCCTCTTCCTTTTTTGTTCTGTTCAAGCGTACTGCTGTTTAGAATAGAGGCAGGAATTGGAACAGAAAACCGATCCAGGAAGAAGGAGACATTCCCGATGAGTTGCCTTTGCATCTCTAAGATCTGGATTCAGTTCCATATGGAATTCCTCAAATAACCTTACATTTCCACACCCAGCCTCTAAAATTAGCCTTGGGTCTTAGAGGCATTGTGACACACACACACACACACATGCACAAATACAGAATTTAAATATACCCATGCAAAGTACATTAACACGGGGTAGCTATGTAAATCTCTGGGCAATTCTAGCTGCAAAAGTCCAGCATTTCTTCAAAAGGAAGTCAGATGAGGTTTTTGATACTTTCTGGTTGTTTCCTCTAGGCAACTGATTTTGTGTTTTTTTAAAATATTTTTTATTAGAAATTTAAACAAAACATATTATCCAAAAACTTGTCATCTTTGGTCCCCCCCCCATTTTCCTCCCCCCTCCCATACAACCCCCACCCCCCCAACTTCCCTCAGTTCCAATCTTTGGTTTCTCTGTAAATGCTATTCTCTGCATGTTACAAAGTTGTGTAAATCCTTAAATTATCTAACTGATTATTGTCAATAAAGAGTTTGTGAGTGTTTATTCAAAACCTGCCAAGGAGTCCAATTCACTTTGTTGCGTCTTCAAATACTTTGTAAAGGGTTCCCATTCAACTTTGAAGTCACAATTATCCTTGTCCCATAGCTTATGTGTCAATTTTGCCAGTTCTGCATAGTCCATCAGTTTCTCCTGCCATGATTCTTTAGTTGGAATTTCTTCAGTCTTCCATCCTTGTGCTATTAAGACTCTTGCAGCCGTTGTCACATACATGAAGATGTTTTTCAGCTTTTTTGGCAGGCCTTTCCCTACAATCCCTAACAAAAATGCTTCAGGTTTTTTAACAAATGTTAAGTGGAACATTTTCTTCAATTCATTGTATATCATTTCCCAATTTTTTTTGATTACATTACAATCCCACCACATATGATAAAATGTCCCCTCCTTTTCCTTACACTTCCAACATATATTTGAACTAGTTTTGTACAGTTTCCCTAAATGCACTGGTGTCAAATACCATCTATGCATCATCTTCATATAATTCTCCTTCAACAGGGAACAATCTGTAAATTTTAAATTGGTTTTCCATAACTTTTCCCAGTCTTCCATCATAATATTGTGACCTACATCTTGTGCCCATTTAGTCATAACTGATTTTACCTCTTCAACTTTTGTCTCCCCTTCTAATAGTAGGCTGTATGCGGCCTTCAGTAATTTCACTTTCCCTTCGATCACTTCTGTTTGAAACCTAGATCTTGTATAGCTGAACCCTTTCTTACTGTCTTCTTTATATGTTTCGTGTAATTGTCGATAATGCAACCAACTCTGAAAGTGATCTTTAATCTCATCATAATCTCTTAATTTCCATTTTCCATCATGGTCCTTTAATAGATCAACATATGTAAGCCATTTTCCTTTCTTTCCAAGTGGTTTAAGCAATAGTGCTTCATGTGGTGGAAGCCACCAAGGCAACTGATTTTGGAGACCATTCAAAACCTTTGCAGAGACTCCAGCCTGGATAATTGTAGTTCCTATGGAATTAATGTCTTCGTCCATGCCAGCATTCATCAGGGCTTGGGTCTGTTTTGAGGGCTGAAGCACATGAAAGGGGATTAAGAGACGAAAGAGCCCCTCAACAGGTAGAGAGCAGGGGGACCCCTCAGTTCTGTGTCCACCCCAGATTATGAGGTGTTCTGGGGAAAGAAGGCTGCCATGTTTCTGAGTTTGATCATGCCCTGACCTGAGCTTCTGTGTGGCTGTGTGACTTGGGCTGTGCAACAAGCTTGTCGCTGTTCTTCCCGTCCCCATCCCGCCCCCCGAGAAAGGAAACCAAGCTGCTTAGGGAAACGTCCAGAGCGCGAGAGGGGAGAGTTCAGTAAGCACACTGGGGGAGCAGTCTTTCATTCGAAGACTCCCAGGTGCCACAGTTTACCCTTCACAGAGTTAGAATTCCCAGCAACCCCTCCACAACCAACGGTGCCCAGAACTCTTTGAAGGAAAGAATGTGCTTTGAATCATCATCATTGTTGTTATTTATTAAATTTCAGGAAGGCAGAAGTGTGGTACTCCTGGTAGGATGTTCCATGGTCAACTCCCATCACTGCATGCTGCAGCTCAGAGTCTGGGAGCCTGTGGCCCAATTTGAAAGTTTTCTGCAACCGTTCAGTCCAGACATCCAGCAAAAGCAACCCATCCCTTTTCCTGCAGCCCATTGCATGGAGAGGAAGAGGGTAGGAGGGCAAAGAACAGGGTCTTTAGACACACAAAGAGGTATCTCTGCTAGTTCTGGCCTTTCTAGCAGAGAGAAAGCATGTTATTTGGAATGCATTCAAATAACGATGCTATTTGATTTATGGTGCTATCTCGGGGGGCGGGGGGAACAACAGGAAAAAATTAAAATGGAAGGTCCTGGAGGAGGAGATCGGTACACTATCGTAAACACAACAGGAAACGGAAAACAACAGGAAATGGAATTGGAACATACAGAACTGGGCATGAACTAAAGGATATACAGTGGTACCTCTGGATGTGAACGGGATCTGTTCCGGAGCCCCATTCACATCCTGAAGCAAATGCAACCCATGTCTGCGCGGGTCGCGATTCGCCGCTTCCGTGCATGCTGTCATTTTGAGCGTCCGCGCATGCGTGAGCGGTGAAACCCAGAAGTAACACATTCCATTACTTCCGGGTCGCCGCAGAGCGTAACCTGAAAACGCTCAACCTGAAGCGACTTCAACCCGAGGTATGACTGTATAATAAGGAGAAAAATATGGAATATTATTCCAATATGTGACCACAGTGGAGAGATTTTAATATGGACATGGATGGAAGAATACCCAAGACAGTATGGAGGAATGGTGGTGGGAATTAATAGTGGGAAAGTTAATTACTAATAATAACAACAATTTGAGAATCCCTCGTGGGCTTTTCATGGGAAGAAGAAATGAGTGATTCTGAGACACTTTGACTTAAAAGAAATATGGTTTAACAGAAAGTGGAGACGATGGGTATTAACATGGGCTGAATGACTTAGATAACGTTTTGCTTATGTAACCCGAAGATGGAAAATTGGAAACTACTTTTCTCTATTTCTAATACTCCTTTCCCCTTTGTCCTCCCCCCCGCCGCTTCTATTTTTTCCTCTTTTCTTGTTCTCTTTCTCCCCCCGCTTCTTTCTTTTGGAGTCCTAGGTTTGGGGCCTTTGCTAAAGTCCAGGGATTAAGTACTCATGGGTGATTAATGGATTATCTTGGGTGGGAGACAGGGAAGTGTTGCTCTCCCAGGGAAGGAAAAGGAGAGACCCCAGGTGGGGACTGCAACCTTCTGTAGGTGGTGGGGCTGATAATTTTCTCTAGGAGAGGACTCCATATTCTACTTGTCCTGTTTGTAGTTTTGGAAGCTGTGAAGGGCGTGTCCTTCAATGCTGCCTCTACAGCAGCCTCTTGGTTGGGGGATGCCATTTTGTGATTCCCCTCAGGTGCCAAAATGGCTCAGGCCGGCCCTTCCCCTAACAGATTACCCCTGGCGGAATATGGCCTTCAGCAGAAAAGAAGTTGCCTGCCTCTCCCTGGAGCAGGCAGCAATACCAGGCCAGTTGGATAAGTTGAGTTTGCCTCATTATAAGGCAAGTTCCTCTGCTGCATAAAGTAGAAATCTAGCATTTTAAACTCCTGGAACTTTTTGGAGAGTTTTGCTTCCGACAAGGCAGCATGTGCCATTTCATTTCCAAGGCCCTTCCTGGCAGAGAAATGTATTGCTCCTAGTCTATTGAAGACAGTGTAAAAACTCCCACTGGCTTCTTCAGTGCTGTTGGATTGGTCCCATTATGATGAATGATAAGTGGAAGTCAGCGTACAGATGAGATGAAGGCAATAGCCAAAGGGGATGTGGAGTTTAGATTGTTAGGAGTGTTGCAAAGTGAGGCATACCAATGTTATCTACAAGTTAGGAGGACTGGAACGATCAACCGAGCACACAGGAAATATTCCTTTAGGGCTTTGGGCTTCAGCCAATAGCTCATGCTCCAGAAAAAAGAAAAAAAAATCCCAGCACAAAGCAACTTTGCCCTTATTTTTGCATATGTTTTATTGCACCTGGAGAAGAAAAACAAAACAAAAAGGGAAGCTCAGGCCCAGATTCTCCACGCTGCTCTTTTTGTGGGCAGGGCAAGCGGCAGGAAATAAATATTTCTGATCACAGCCATCCAAGGGCTGCCGGTCATCTCGGGCAATAGCCTGTCTTCCAACTGTGTCCAGCAGGTAATGTCTCAGAGGAGTGTGCAGGAACAGGGCGAGGCTGTCACTCCACAACAGAGGCTTTTACATATCCCTGGGTACTTAGCAGAAAATGGCCTGGGCTCAGATCCAGTGGCTGCATGTCCAAATTTAAAAAGAAATCCAACTTTCCATTTTGAAAACGTTTGCAGTTTGAATGATTGCAAGGGGTGTGAAGCTGGTAGGAAGAGGCTTCCTTCACCTGATTTTGCAGTCCCTCGGATTTTCATTCCACAGATCAAGATTCGAGAAGGGCTGCTGCCTGGGGCTTTCGCATCGGAGGGCTCTAATTTTAGGAGAAGGCAATCACCATCATAAAAAGTGGCTCCATTCAAAGGTTCCAAAACAGCTCAGCCGAAATGGGGTGTCATTAGAAAGCACAGTATGCAGGCAGTACCAATCTGGTTCACTTGCTGATCTTCAAATGGGATTTCAAACTCTAATGTTTTCCCACTCCTCTTAGCATTGGTTGCTCATCCCTGCTGCGGCATCAAAACTCACACCCTCTCTGCCTCCCAAGGCCTGCTGGGAAACAGAGTGCTTTCAGATAAGGACTTAATATTGCAAACGTCTCAAATATCACAAACAGGTCATCGGCAACAGGCTCTGTTTGTTTGTTTAAACTTACTAGATTGCCCCCCTTGTTGTTGTTTAGTCGTTTAGTCATGTCCGACTCTTCGTGACCCCCTAGACCAGAGCACACCAGGCACTCCTGTCTTCCACTGCCTCCCGCAGTTTGGTCAAACTCATGCTGGTAGCTTCGAGAACACTGTCCTCTGTCCATCTTGTCCTCTGTCGTCCCCTTCTCCTTGTGCCCTCCATCTTTCCCAACATCAGGGTCTTTTCCAGGGAGTCTTCTCTTCTCATGAGGTGGCCAAAGTATTGGAGCCTCAGCTTCAGGATCTTTCCTGCCAGTGAGCACTCAGGGCTGATTTCCTTAAGAATGGATACGTTTGATCTTCTTGCAGTCCATGGGACTCTCAAGAGTTTCCTTTAGCACCATAATTCAGAAGCATCAATTCTTCGGCATTCAGCCTTCTTTATGGTCCAGCTCTCACTTCCATACATCACTACTGGGAAAACCAGAGCTTTAACTATACAGACCTTTGTTGGCAAGGTGATGTCTCTGCCCCCCTAGTAAGGTTGAATCCATATTAAATGTTGGACTTAGATGAGCTGGCATTTTGATGCCAACGATGCTGCAGAAAATTTATATCGTAACAAGCCCCCCACCTTCAATAAATAGTAATCTGGAAGCCCCCATAGACTCTGGGCTCATCCATACTGCCACTTAATGTGAACAGTAAGTAGTAGAAGAAGAAGAGTTTGGATTTGATATCCTGCCTTTCACTCCCTTTAAGGAGTCTCAAAGCGGCTAACATTCTCCTTTCCCTTCCTCCCCCACAACAAACACTCTGTGAGGTGAGTGGGGCTGAGAGACTTCAGAGAAGTGTGACTAGCCCAAGGTCACCCAGCAGCTGCATGTGGAGGAGCGGAGACGCGAACCCGGTTCCCCAGATTACGAGTCTACCACTCTTAACCACTACACCACACTGTATTCTGTATTTCCATTGATTCTCCATTGTCAGTGGGACGTTCTCTTCCAAATCACTGCTTTCCCAGACTTTCTCCTCTCCCAGTCCAGATTTTTCTCATTTGAGGGATACTCTGCAAATGAGAGGGTGTCAGAAAACTGCACGATGGGAGAGGAAGCATGAGAAGGCAATATCAAATGCCTTATGGACAAGAAAGAATTAATGGAACAATATGGCAGAGTCTGCAGTTGCAGATTTGCTGCCTGGCTTCCGTAAAGTGGTCATAACAGCCATCTACTACACAACGAGATGAGGAATTGTTGGCGTTCCTGTCCTGACTCACGTGTTTGGATGACTGCATGGGGGCTTCAAGTGCGGAAGCCCCCCTCCCCAGCCTGTTCCCATATGATGGCTCCACTTCCACCCATTGTGTGTTGAGCATGAAGAGTTGAGCAGAGGCATTTAAAAGAATACGGCTCCCCCAAAGGATCACAGGCACTGCAGTTTAACACTCCCTGAGCTACAATTCTCAGCACCTGTGACAAATCACAGTTCCCAGGATTCTTTGCGGAAGTCACATGCTTACAGCACAAGGGTGTTCATGTAGTGTCCAACTTAGAAGTTGATTTCAGAGCTGTGTGCTGAATGTGGGAAGAATGACAGGGAAGCTGGGATGTGCTGGGATGTTGGGCAAGACCCCTAGTGAATGCATAGGATGAGCTACAAAATCTAAATAAACCAGAGCACTAGCTGTTGACTAAACAGTCCCCCCTGAGTTTTGTCTCACTCCCATTGAACTGGGGCTCCCCACTGCTTCTCATAGCAATGAGTTCCATGGGTTAATTAGCAGTTATTCTAATCCTGAATGATGTATTTGCGCACTGCCATTTCCCAGCCCCAACAGACAAGCCTGTTAGATTTCAATCTACTATGGAAGGACTGGCAGCAGTAGTTCAAGTTATATAATTTTGATTAGAGGTTAATTAAATCTTGATGATGGATGAGTTCAGGAAATTTACAAATACAGCCCAATGACACAAGGTTAGCTTGCTGGTTGTAGCTAAATATAATTTTCTAGCTGTCTTTAATGATTAGGGAGATAAGTCCTTAAAGCCATAGTATCTGATCCTCATCAGATGTAAATCAACAACATAATTCCCTGAAAGCTAATGGCTTTATGCTGATTTATGGCAGCTGAGGATCTGGCCTTTATTGTACTTTGTCACAGATGTAATTATTTTTTATGGTTGTTTTAGCTTTACTAGCAATAAAGAAAGGAGACGTTTATAATTTTGGGTTGGGGTTGGGTGGAAGGGAACTTTGCATCTATCCCTCAGAGAAAACAAAACAAAACATATTTTCTCTTGCTGCTTGCCTATAGCCCCTGTTTGATATTGCCTGGCCCAATATATGAAGGTATTTGGGTGAGAGCTACACAGGAAAAAGCAAGATGGCTGATCTGTGACATCATCAGGATGCGATGCATACAGATAGTTTTAGTTTCAGGGTGTGTTGTTTTTTTATAGCAGTGGAATGTGTTTGAGCTTAATGGCAGAGCCTATGCTAGCCATTTCCAACTTCCAGCAGCTCCCCAGATATTGCTGGTCTCCAACTCCCATCAGCCCCAGCCAGCATGGCCAAGAGGGTTGAGGGGAACTGTAGATCAAGAACATCTGGAGGCACCTGGCTGAGGAAGGCTGGCCCTTGCTTTGCACGCATCAGGTCTCAAGTTCAGTCTCTGCCAACACCAATTGTAAGAAATCTTTCAGGCCTAGGAAATATCCCTGACCTTGGTGAGCCACTGGGCATCAGCAACAATACTGGGTAGATGTAGAATAGCGTCCCCCAACCTGATGCCTTCTAGACAGGGTTGGCACCTGAGGCGAACCACAAATTGGTGACCCCCCTGCCAGGGAACAATGGGTAAGTGAACCCAGGAACAAGAGTGGGAGGAGACCAGCAGCGCCCTCCATTCACTGAGATGCCACTGTATCTCAGGCTGCTAAGGAGGCAGGTGATCTAGTCTCCAAGGAGGCTGCCAAGGAAGAAGGAGATCCAGCCAGGAGATCCAGTCTCCAAGGAGCAGCCACTGCAGCAGACGATACATTTCTTGGAGGCCAGATCTACTGCCCTTGTGGATCCTGCCACCTGAGGCAGTTGCCTCATCTTGCCTCACTGGTGGGTTGGCTCTGCTTCCAGATGTCATTGGGCTACAGTGCACATTGTCCCTCACTATTGGCTGGGCTGGGCGGGGCTGATGGGACTTGGAGTGAAGCAATATTTGGAGGGCAGAAACTGGGGGAGGCTTATATAAATCAACGGTCTGACTCAGGCATAGGCAAAGTCGGCCCTCCATATGTTTTGGGACTACAACTCCCATCATCCAGTGGTCAGGGATGATGGGAGTTGTAGTCCCAAAACATCTGGAGGGCCAACTTTGCCTATGCCAGGCCTAACTGCATAGGGCATCTTCATGTTGTCCCCATCTTCAAAAAGGGGGGAAAGGAAGGCCCAGGAAGACTACTGACCGGTGAGCTTGACATCAATACCAGGGAAGGTCCTAGAACAGATAATTCAACAGTCGGTCTGTGAGCGTTTAGAAAAGGATGCCACGATTGCTAAGATTGGGTTTCTCAGAAACAAGTCATGCCAGACCAATCCAATTTCTTTCTTTTTTTATGGAATTCCAAACATGGTGGATGAGGAAATGCTGTGGGCATAGTGTATCTTGATTTCAGTAAGGCTTTTGACAATGTCCCCCATGATATTCTCGCAAGTGAGCTCCTTTCTATTTCTGTGATTCAAGTCACATTTGCACATTGCAAATGGGATGTCTTGACCCAGCGCACATTACCTGTTTGGTTTCCCCACACCTGCACCCCCCCGAACTCCTATTCCTGTGCCATTAACGTCTCCTGCACAATGGCTCCTTTAAATGTACACACCTCTGCTTAACCATGAAGTGAATGGGGCTTACATTTTCAAACTGGGTGGAAGCTTGTTTGAGGGGAAAACGCACCAAGCACAACTTCCCAGATGTGTATTCCTTTTGTTGGTTTAGTGTAATGGAAATTGTGGATACTTTCAAATGATCCTTGATAGCAAAATGAATTCCTAACATGAACATGATAGGAGAAGAATTAAGAATACAGTGAAGCCATGTAGGAGAGAATGCGCCCAGATTTCTCCTCCTTCCACAGTCCATCTGACCAGCCTCCAGCTTTGCCTTGTTAGCCTCCCCTAATGTCAGTTCTGTTTACTCCTTCCGTAAATGTCTGATGTCACTTTAATAAATTCAAACCAATATGAAGCCTGTCATTTGATTATTAAGATTATATACTGCACGATGTGCAATGTATTTACCATTTAGGCTTCTGCTTGATTTAATTAGCAACATAAAACTCCCACAAAAAGCCTCTCCTTTCGCATCTCAAAACAACTGACGCTACTACTTTTGCAGTACCTGCTTTTGCCTTTAAAGACGGGAACACCGTTACCTTTCCTAAGGAAGACATTTCGCCAGTCAGAGTGTGCTTTCACACCTGTGTCTTCCAACTCCATTTCGCTCGAAATTTGCAAATGACAAAACTGTCCTTAGTATATTTACTTAAAAGTAAGTTGCACTGGAACTCACGTCCAGGTAGACATGATAGGACTGGTGCAACTCCTCAAAAACCAGGTGGCATTGCTGATGGGAGGCGAAGTCCAAAAACATCTGGAGGGCTGCAGGTTCCCCCCGTCCTGATTTAAATGAGGGTAGTAAGTCCTATGAGGGACGCAGGTGGCACTGTGGGTTAAACCACAGAGCCTAGGACTTGCCGATCAGAAGGTCGGCGGTTCGAATCCCCGTGATGGGGTGAGCTCCTGTTGCTCGGTCCCTGCTCCTGCCAACCTAGCAGTTCGAAAGCACCTCAAAGTGCAAGTAGATAAATAGGTACCGCTCCGGCGGGAAGGTAAACGGCGTTTCTGTGCGCTGCTCTGGTTTGCCAGAAGTGGCTTAGTCATGCTGGCCACATGGCCCGGAAGCTGTACGCCAGCTCCCTCAGCCAATAAAGCGAGATGAGAGCCGCAACCCCAGAGTCGGTCACGACTGGACCTAATGGTCAGGGGTCCCTTTACCTTTACTAGTAAGTCCTATGGTGGACAACTTTTACATGATTTGAAATGTGCTCACTCCCCGTGAAAATGCACCAGTAGATATTGGATTCATACCAGCCATGGTACAGACTGAGCAATGGTTCTCTTTTTTTTCTGGGCCACACTTTCAGAATAAAAATTTGCTTGTGCCACATAGTATTGTTTATGGATAAAAAATACATTGGAGGAAGAAGAAGAAGAAGTACCGACCAGAGAAGAGGGGCAGACCAAGGTGATGGAATATGCAGAAATGGCAAGATTGACGGGAAAGATCAGAAACCAGGAAGACCAAGTATTATTTTAAAGACTGGAATAACTTTTTAATATATCTGAAAGACTACTGTAGACAGTTGGAATCATTGGCAGGGATACTGTGACATGAATTTTGGTTACCATGATTATATAAAGTAGATGGATTACAGGAAAAGATGCAGGAAAAAGGAGAGAGAAAAAATGGAACCCAGAGAGGGAGGGAAGGAGGTCTGAAGGTTCGAAAGAACCTCTTTTTATTTTTTGGAATGGTTATGCTTATTGTCTACAACTTTATGTAAAACTAATAACATTTTATTTAACAAGAAAAGAAATACATTGGGAAACAAAAACAAACAACGCCCAGCAGCACTTGATTTATAACACAGAACACAACTACTTTATGATATGATCATAAGACATCATAAGAACAAAATATAATATTGATTGTCCTTGAATCTTTCTCCTGTCACACCAGTGTGGCACACCACACCACACCATTCAAGAACCGCTGAGATAGAGCAATAATCCAATTCCTTTTGAAGCCCTGAGATTTTGTGGTGTTGAGGTAGCGAACAATACAGGGCGGTTGGTGAAGATCCCTTCTCTCTGCTGTGAAAGATGAAATACCCTCCAAAGACATGTTCATATTTGGGGAATTAAAAGGCAGTGACACAAACTTTCTTCACATTTGGATGATTTGCTGCTCCCGTGAAATGAGTGAAAAGGATGAAATGTTGTTTTTTTTTACATGAAAGGAGGGGATGGTGTGGGACACACTCAGCCTCTATAGCACTTGAAGTATTAATGTTGGTGTCTGGGGTGGCTGTAGGGGGAGAAAATGAAACAGGAAAATGACACAGCAAGTGGATGAGGGAAGAACCACTCTTCACCTGTGCAGCTCGTAGGTGGCTCTTTTAGTGAAGGGCTTTTAATCAATTCTATCTAACTTGCATGGAGCTTATCATTCGTAAAGTACTCATTTCCTGAACTATTTGAGACATTATGCTAATGTTTCAGACAGTCTGCTTGAAAGGGTTCTACACTACCTTAAAAGCATTCTGCCACCTGAGAAACTGATCAGGCAATCACTGTGAATATGGGACCGTCGTTCGTCCTGGGATTTTCAGGCGTGACTTGATCCCAACATTATAATACAAGATGAGGCTAAGGGGCAAGACCAAAGACTTATTGCCAATCCTAATATAAAGGTAAAGGTAAAGGGATCCCTGACCATTAGGTCCAGTTGTGGCCGACTCTGGGGTTGCAGCGCTCATCTCGCTTTATTGGCCAAGGGAGCCGGCGTACAGCTTCCGGGTCATGTGGCCAGTATGACTAAGCCGCTTCTGGCGAACCAGAGCAGCGCATGGAACTGCCGTTTACCTTCCCGCCAGAGCGGTACCTATTTATCTACTTGCACTTTGACGTGCTTTTGAACTGCTAGGTTGGCAGGAGCAGGGACTGAGCAATGGGAGCTCACCCCGTCACGGGGATTCGAACTGCTGACCTTCTGATCGGCAAGTCCTAGGCTCTGTGGTTTAACCCATAGCGCCAGGTCTGCAAATGCCACCTGTGCAAACTTCTATAAACAAGACTCATGGCTTGAAAAGGTGTAACTTTTCTAACGGTAAGGTCAGGTAACCTGTGACTTAAGCTGCATACACCTCCAGAATTGAGGGAGAAAGATCAATTTCATGTTATTTTGCATATAACATAATAAATAAATGAAAGCAAATGCAGCCAGTCCTGGCAATGGGAGGAATGTATCCACGGCCAACCCACCCATGAGGCAGGTTGTGGCAGCTGCCCTGGGGGGGTGTAAGGCAAAGAGGTGGTGGCCCTGCAGGTGGGGAAACAGTGCCGGCTGTGGCTTCCAGTGAGATCTAGCGGGATCTTGCCAAAATCTCACATGATCTCACCAGAACATGCCATTGGCACCGCTGCTTTTTTGGTGCCACTGTGCAACCCAGGTAAGGGAGGCTTCAGGTGGCGAAATGGGACATGCCACGCCTGGGTGCATCCACACCTGGCTAATGACTTGTGAGTTGGTATATTCCAAGATCGCAACCACTACAGTACTTTCTTTTTCATTCACCTGGGACATGTGCAGGGAGGAAAAGGTGTTGATAGAAAGGGAGGGTTTTCAAACACATACCAAGATACCGCACCCACTGTTAAGTTATGGGTGAACATATCAGACGACACAGCAATTCTTCAAACAGCTCATTTATTCACAAGCCAGAACAGAACTGAACTGAAGGGTTCAGCCAACCTGCTAATATAGAGCTCAACTACAAAGCAACAGTAACAATTTTCTGTAACTATCCAATCACTGAACATCACTTTCAAGTCCTTATTTGCATATGTGGACCTGAGTGAAAACTATCTACAGTATCCCCCTGCTGGTCCAGGGTGAGAACTTCAGTACATAACACCCACCCTTGTGGATAGCCATTGACAGGGCCGTCTTATCCATAGGTGCCACAGGTGCGGAGCACCCAGGCGCCAGGCTCTCAGGGGCACCAGGCCGAAAGTCCGGGGCCTCAGAGTTGAGTCGGTCGGAGCGTCGTGGCGGCCTCTTCTGCTGCTGGTGGCTTTGCGCCGTGAGTTCGGGGGTGACCGAGCCAGCGAGACACTGAGGCGGCCGGCCGGCTCCGCCCTCCTGCGTGCCTGGGACTGGGCAACCTGGGGGGCGGGGTGGGCGGAACTTTGCACCCCGGTGCCACATATGCTTAAGACAGTCCTGGCCAATGATCAGGGATGATGGGATTTATCTTAAACAAGATCTGGAGGGACACAGGCACCCTATCCCTGCAGCAAGACTTTGTTCAGCGCTGCTGTCTCTGACAATCTGGAAGTGTTATAAGAAAGCAACTCCTGGTACTTGGAGTAAATTTCTCCGGTGCCATCAAACGCGAAGATAAAGTTAGGAAACTATTTTTTCACCTAGTACCATAGTTGGGTAGGCACCAGGGTTGGGCAACAGCAGGCAGAAACTCTGGGCTTCAGTCCAAGACATTGCGAAGTTTGAGACACGACAGTTACTAAAGTTGCTTGCTTGCAGCAAGTGCCAAGGCTCACTCACTGCAGTGGGTCTGTGTGAGCGGTGCCACATCCTGTCAGGAGACAAAGGCTTAATTGACAATAAAGGCCTTGACTTCATGATTCAGAAACAAGAAATGAAACCCTGCTCTTCTTAATTTGACTTGCCAAAATCCTCTCCTTCGTTGGTTCGAGGCGGTTCAAGGCGTGATCTCTCTGCTGGATGTGGGCAGACGATTACTTTGCAATCCCTCCTCCTCTCCCGTCTCAGACCCATGCTGGGGCAGCATTTCCACGAGCGGCTTGCCAAATTTTCAGTTGGCTTTATTTATATTGTAGCTTTTCATTTTTTGGATTTCTATCCCGTGGTCATAATAAGTGATTTCTGAAATCAGCTTGGAATTTAACCAGAATGCAATGCTCTGCCCTACAGTTCTATAAAATCTATAATTTTTATTACTCCACAGATTTCATTTGCTTCCGAGGGAATGTGCATAGGATTGCGTTGTGAATCACCGATTTTTCCAAACACTGAAGTGGCAAAACACCAGCTGTGCAGCGTAGCCAAAAGTACTAACATTTTGCGTTCGAAAAATGTGTTCTAAAGCTCACGGCGTTTTAAAAATGTGAATTTCAAATAGGAAAATTTTGAAGGCCTGCCAGGATCTGGAGGTGGTGGGAAAGCACAGTGACATCCTCTCATTCTGTACTGGATCCCGGCCAAAGTGCTTAACTGCTTCTCCATCCTTCAGATGTTGCTGGACTCCATCATCCTCAGCCAGCAGGGACAAGAGTCATGGCTGAGGAAAGTCCAGTAGCATCTGAAGTGGGTACCAGCTGGGAGAAGGTTGACAGAACACACTTGCGTGTCAATTCCCTTGTATTCATTGGAATTGCGGTATTGGAAAAGTTTTCTACTTAGTCAGGAATGCTGAAGCAAAGCCTTCACGTGACTCTTGGAATAATAATAATAATATAATAACAATTTATTATTTATTATTTATACCCCACCCATCTGGCTGGGTTTCCCCAGCCACTCTGGGCGACTTCCAACTAAGTATTAAACATTAAAAGCTTCCCGAAACAGGGCTGCTTTCAGATGTCTTCTAAAAGTCTGGTACACTGGTACCCTGGGTTAAGAACTTAATTCGTTCCGTAGGTCCGTTCTTAACCTGAAACTGTTCTTAACCGGAAGCACCACTTTAGCTAATGGGACCTCCTGCTGCCGCCGCACCACCGGAACCCGATTTCTGTTCTTATCTTGAAGCAAAGTTCTTAACCTGAAGCACTATTTCTGGGTTAGCAGTGTGTGTAACCTGAAGCGTATGTAACCTGAAGCGTATGTAACCCAAGGTACCACTGTAGTTGTTTTTCTCTTTGACATCTGGTGGGAGGGCATTCCACAGGGCGGGTGCCACCACCGAGAAGGCCCTCTGCTTGGTTCCCTGTAGCTTTGCTCATCGCAATGAGGGAACCACCAGAAGGCCCTCGGCGCTGGATCTCAGTGTCCGGGCTGAACAATGGGGGTGGAGATGCTCCTTCAGGTATACTGGACTGAGGCCATTTAGGGCTTTAAAGGTCAGCACCAACACTTTGAATTGTGCTCGGAAACGTACTGGAATCAGCCTTTTCTTTTTAAAGAAAATGGTATGAGAAAGACCTCTGGATTTTATAGCCATATTCAGCACTGAAAAGTGCCTAACACCAATTCATTTGTAAAGGTTAATGGCAGGGACAGGTCTTTTGTTAAGCTGTGCATTAGAAAGAGGCACAACCCTTTGGCCTTCAGTCTCATTTTAAAAACCTTGGCGCCGAAAAATGACATTCACACAATTGCATAAATGTTTCCCTAAAAGGGAGGGCGGCTGGGTTAGATTTGATTTCAAAGGGATTTCAGAAGGATATTGGGTTTAAGGTTTTGTTGTAGCCCAAGCAATCATTCCAGCCAAAAAGATTTCTAATCAAAAGGACCAACTGTATCTTTGCTTAATAACTAAGAAAACAATGGCCAAAGGGAAGAGATTTAAGCAAGGACCACAAGTCACTCCCGTTGGCAGAATAATTGGTAGGCCATTATTTGCCTTGAAAACAATATAATTTGTATTTCTAAATTTGCAAAATTACTTAATTAATAGCATATGCTTCCCAAGCCTGATTGCAAAGCAAGCCTTCCAAAAAGAAAAGGACAAAAGAGAACATTTAAACAGTGATATGATGGGATCATAGGCAGGCCCAAACGTTATTAGTTATTATTCCACAAAGAAAATAAGGCCAGCTGTATTGGAGTGACACCTTGACTGACTAGATGCAGGAGAGAATAATATCAACAGTTGGGCAGAGAGTATTTTGTCAGGAAAAACTCATTCTTATCATGGCAATGTGATGCCTTGGGGCATTGCTCCCTTTTATACAGCTCTAAGATGCAAAATGGGATGTGCCGCTTCTGCTTGCTGGCAAAACCCTGACTTTTATCAGTGGGTCTATGCTTGTGCGTGTTCTATTTTTGCCCTGGAGCCCTCTTTGTCCATGCTTTGGTTCTGCATAGTCCAGTTTTTCTGCCTTGCTCTGCCCTCTGTGCTTGCCAGGACTCAGAGAGACTGTTGCTAAGAGGAATTGCTAAGGGCGCTGTGGGCTTCTGGTCTGTGAACAGTGACCCAGCAGATGCCCAGGAAGATGAGGGCCTGCAGTGATGATCTCAGGCTCCCAGACTCCACTGGCATTTGGAGAGGCTTCTGTCATCAAGTAACTCATGTATGGGAGCTGTAGTTGGGCGATAGATGTCATGTCCAATTTGGTCCTAGTAATGCAGGTAGAAAACTCCTCAGGCATTCATGGAAGTGTGTTAGCTTCATACATATGGACCTCTTTGGATCCCAAACTATGTCTTGGTTTTGTATCTGCAAGCTCTAACACAGAGTTAGATCCTTTATTTTTACCTGTGGATATAAAGATCACTGCAGATGGTGACAGTAGTCATGAAATTAAAAGATGCCTGCTTCTTGGGAGGAAAGCAATGACAAACCTAGACAGCATCTTAAAAAGCAGAGACATCACCTTGCCAACAAAGGTCCGTATAGTTAAAGCTATGGTTTTCCCAGCATTGAGGTATGGAAGCGAGAGCTGGACCATAAAGAAGGCTGATCGCCGAAGAATTGATGCTTTTGAATTATGGTGCTGGAGGAGACTCTTGAGAGTCCCATGGACTGCAAGAAGATCAAATCGATCCATTCTGAAGGAAATCAGCCCTGAGTGCTCACTGGAAGGACAGATTGTGAAGCTGAGGCTCCAATACTTTGGCCACCTCATGAGAAGAGAAGACTCCTTGGAAAAGACCCTGATGTTGGGAAAGATGGAGGGCACAAGGAGAAGGGGACGACAGAGGAAGAGATGGTTGGACAGTGTTCTCGAAGCTACTAGCATGAGTTTGACCAAACTGCGGGAGGCAGTGGAAGACAGGAGTGCCTGGCGTGCTCTGGTCCATGGGGTCACGAAGAGTCGGACACGACCAAACGACTAAACAACAACAACATAAAGACTCACCTGTGCTTTATTCACTTTAAACCTACAGCAGCCTTAGTCTTCTTCTGTATCTTCCGTATCTTCTGGGATGCTGAAGACCATGAAGTCAGGGAACAGTGCACTTTTGATCATTTCCAAAGCTCTCAACATATGAAGCAGAATGTATTCCCCCCCCCACCGCCTTTAATATACTGATTCCCGGAGTTGATCTTCCTTTTGTTTTTTTCCTCACTCCAGTTTTATTTTCTGGTCCTCAAAGATCAAAACGAAATGAGCAAGGTGAGGCCTCCAGGCTCATTTTGTTTAACTTCTGCTGTCGGCCACAGGGATGACTTGCTAAAGTATCTCACAATGCTCCATGCCCTGGTTAATAAGTGAGTGTGTGTTCACCCACTACTTTAGTTACCGTACTTGATTAAGCATTGTTTCACACTGATGAAGTAGCCTGTTCCTTTCATGATTCCGATCCTCTTCATAATTCTATTTTTCCCTGTAACTTGTTTCTAAAGCTATAATTACTTCTTTCTGTGGAGTGCATAACCTAACACCTATATACGCTGAGTGCCAAGGATTTGGAACCAGATTAAGCAGAACCTTCTGAGCCATTATTTCCATCATTAGAGTACAGTTAATCCTCTGGAGAACATTAACATTTGAAAATGTGTCAACTTGGGTATGAAATTTGTCATGAATGTGGACCACCTGCCAACTCATTAAAATGCAACATTCTGATTTCCTGTTCTCCAATATTAATCTAACATTTGACACCTCTCTCTCTCTCTCCACCCCCTCCATCTATTCTCTGGTATCTATGCATTTTCTCGAATAATTTCCCAGGGATACATGCCTGGTGCCATCACTGTCAGTTTTTAGGTGCCAAGCTAAGACGTTTTTATTTACCCAGACTTTTGCTGGTTAATGCTTTTTAGCTCATACTTGTGTGATGGTGGGGCAGGATTTGTCCTTTAAACTGTTATTGTTGGATAAGTACTTCATGAAAATTTTATTCTGTGCATTCGTTTCCTTTTCCTTCAGCTTTCACATTATTTTACCTGCTTATGTTTTGTCTTTTTGTTAAGTTGCTGTGAGACATTTTTAAAAATAAAATGAGAAATGGAATCAATAAGAATAAGAATAAACATTTATATATCTATGTGCAAAATGCATCCAATCCACAATGTTGTTTTGATTCGTTTTATCAGAAGAAGCACAAGAGGCTAAACATTAAGCTGCTGAATGATCACCTTACTTGTTGGTAAAGCTCTGTCTGGGCTGCACCACTTTAGATCTCACTGGGCTCTTTATACCAATAACAGTGTAAAAGAACATGGTCCACAGTTTCCCTTTCCTCAATTCCACAGGGACAAAGTGTTCATTAGGCAGAATCTTATTAAATTGGCTAGTTAACAAAGCAGAAGGCAGAAGCATTAAATATTTTAATAATATTGTGTAAATAATACTGTGATAACTGTGAACTGTGAGTTGCATCACAGGAAGTAATCGTGAAACTTGTGTAGCTGGTAAGAAGGTTTCTTTCAAATAAAGGGCAGTGTTGGAAGGAGACAGTTAAAAAAAGGAACTTTCTCCTCATTTGTTCCTTCAGCACAACAGCACCCATTTGAACCTGAATGGTCACATCACAAAAGATACATTCTCTAAATGAAGGGTGAGCCCGAACTGCTAACGTGCTCCTCGACCTAAGTCAATAATTGATATGTGGTAGTATTGGGCCAGAGCTTGGGCCAAACCTGACAGGATTGTTTCCACAGGAGAAAGATGAGCTCAGAACTTTGAAGCTTTCTTTCTTGGTCAGCTTTCTTCTTCCAGCATTGAGTGTGCATCTCAGGCTGAGTGCAAATGACCCTTTCCTCTTGCACTCCCACCGCTGATGTTTGAAACTGAGTACACACAGCCACAGTCCATATAGCTCATTGGGAAATGCTGCTGTTTGGTGCACATCCCCTCAAACCAGCTGCCATGCCATTTGAAAATGCAAGCCACATTCACTTCTCAGTTAAACTGAGGTGTGTACAGTCCAGGCAGCTACTGCACATGTGCAGACGGCAGCTTCCTTGTGGTGGAATGCAAGCGTGAAGGGAAAAAACAGGGAAAGCACATTGGTCCTGCCCCCTCTCTGATGTTTACAACAACGTACAAATGAAACTTGAACCCCCACTGCAGTGGGAAATGACCTCACTGCATTTTAAGTCAATAATGTGTATGTAGCCTTAATGCAAAAAGGTAAAGGGACCCCTGATCATTAGGTCCAGTCGTGAACAACTCTGGGGTTGTGGTGCTCATCTCGCTTTACTGGCCGAGGGAGCCGATGTTTGTCTGCAGACAGTTTTTCCGGGTCATGTGGCTAGCATGACGAAACTGCTTCTGGCAAAACCAGAGCAGCGCACGGAAACGCCCTTTACCTTCCTGCCGGAGAGGTACCTATTTATCTACTTGCACTTTGACGTGCTTTCGAACAGCTAGGTGGGCAGGAGCTGGGACCAAACAATGGGAGCTCACTCCGTCGCGGGGATTCAAACTGTCAACCTTCTGATCGGCAAGCCACCCATGTCCCTTAATGTAGCCTCAGTCTAAACCACTGAGCATCTTGGGCTTGCTGATCAGAAGGTCGGCAGTTCGAATCTCCGCAACGGGGTGAGCTCCCGTTGCTCTGTCCCAGCTCCTGCCAACCTAGCAGTTCAAAAGCATGCTAGTGCATGTAGATAAATAGGTACCAGTCTGGCGGGAAGGTAAACGATGTTTCCATGCGCTGCTCTGGTTTTGCCAGAAGCAGCTTAGTCATGCTGGCCACATGACCCAGAAAAACTGTCTGCGGACAAACGCCGGCTACCTCAGCCTATGGAGTGAGATGAGCTCACAACCCCAGAGTCGTTTGTGACTGGACTTAACTTAACTGTCAGGGGTCCCTTTACCTTTACCTTTTTAGCCTTAATAAGGAACAACCAATTGATGCTTGTGAACGTGTGTGTATGTGTCACTGAAACCCCTTTCCTGCTCACTTTAGCTCACCCTTCCCTAATCTAGATATTGCTGGCCTACAGCTGAAGTCCCCAATAACATATGGAGGACACAGGGCTGAATGCAGGTAACTTTCAGTGGAACCATGATCCCCTCCTCCTCCTCTTTTACTATGATTTTACAGCCTGAATTTCTCACACTGCTTCCAAATAGTCTTTTGAGACAAACACACGCACACACAATCCCGCACATTTACTAGATGGTTCTAGAGGCTTTGAAATGGATTCTCTACTGTGACTGTTCAGAGGTATCGGCACTTCTGAGGCTATTTAGGCTGTGTACCAGCTGTTGTGCTTTGAAGAGTTAAACTCAACGTAAAGCATGGGACCCAAAGGGGTGAGCCCTTGAAAACACAGATGTTCTTTCAATTGCCAGACATTTGTGTTTTGGTTTGCTCTTACTTCAAGGGAGGTGGGGGGTGAAACTCATGGAAGTTCCGTTCAGACACTGTAAAATCCAGACACTGTAAAACTGGACATGCTGGGCATTCCCACAGAAGGAGAAACATCTGGCCGGGTGCGACTAGGTTGGAAGTTGCCGCTTCCCAAATCATGTGAAGATGGCAGGGAAGAGACGGAGTATCACCGACTGGAGGCAGCACCTGGCAACATGTGTCAAATCGTTGGGGCTTGAATCAGAAATGGTTGGGTCTGTGTGCCAATGCCCCGTGTTGCATCATCTGCCTAGTAGCCTCAGACCATAGGATGACCCTGTCCAGCCAGGCTGGCCACTGGATCCTACTGGACAGGAAGAACCAGAAGAGGCCTTGCTGTTCCAGTAAAATCTTGCATGATCATCAAGGTCTTCCTGAGCTCTGGTGACCATTTGGTACACCACTGGGTATGCATCCAATTGTTGTTGGCGATTGCAAGAGGGCAGAGTATTATTGCACTCATGTCCTGCTAGTAGGTTTCCATCGGGCATCTGTGAGAACAGGATGTTGGTGGGCCTTTGGACTGGTCTAGCAGGGCTCTTGTGTTCTTATCCTGATCTGTTCTCTTCAGTTATGACTTCCAGCTTGCATCTCAATCCTGCCTCCTGGTTTGTTTTTGGGTCTTGTCTATTGGCTTCATCCAATGGCTTGTGGTTCCCAGTTCCTGGATTACCTGAGGCTGCTGCCCATGGCTGAGTGCTGACAACAAGGTTGTGCTGGGACAGATGCTACATCCTGCTTGCTACTGCATCCATGTATATGTCTGGCCTGGATAATTATACAGTCTCCAAACTGAGCCACAATCCCGCTGGCTTCGAAATCATCATTGGCACAGTTAGTTCTTATAATTCTGTCCGGGGAGTGAAACTGAGCCTAGCCTTCTCCACCCCCCATCCCCCCATAACAGAACAGTGCTGTTTATTTTTCTACAAACAAAACAAATTTGAATGTTTATTTAAATGCTTGTGCTGAATCATACGTAGAAGGCATAAAATAAAATACAGGTTCGGAATAAGAAAGCGAGATATTGCCTTGATGGTTTGTAAATGTTGGGTTGTATTTGACGGAGGGCTTGTCAACATTTACCTTTCCTCTGCTCTTTCCAGGCATGGCCCAAGCTTTAAAGCTCAGTATCCAAGCAGCTTTTTATTTTTTCCTCCCCCCCCCCCGGAGCTTTCTCCAGGAAAACCTGCTCTTTAAAGCTCAGTTGGTGCAAATGTCAGTCTGCAGAAAACCCAAATAGATGTTTGCTCCGATTCAGCTTTAAAGAGTGGTTTTTTGTGGGGAAATCTCAGGGTGGAAAAATAATATAGAAATACTTGGACATGGAGTGTTACAGCGTAGAGCTCTGTCTGGAAAGAGCAGGCCAAAAGGTAAGTGTGGATAAGCCCTAGTTCCCACTGAAAACATCTGCACAGCATCTGCATAGTGTGCCTTGGTCTACCTCACCAAATCCAGCATTCTGGAGGTGATGAAGCAATGCTTTTGACGGAAATGCTGGAATACGCAAAGCCTGGTAAACACAGAGTCAATGAGATGGACTTGGCAGCAGGGAAGACGGCTGTCGCTCATCGCACTGTGTCTTTGCTAAGGATGAGCTTTGCTGGCGCAACACCAGGCCAGAGGAGGAAGTCAAACAGAAGAATCCCACCCTGGAAGGGTCTTGTGACATTATTCTTCCCCTGCAAGCAACTCAATTGTGGGGCTGGGGTTGGGAAAATGTCCTCCGATCAGGAGAATGGCATCGTGTAATGTGATAGCAGACGCTGCAAAGGTTATCAGTGATATTATCAAATCTATTTGTTGGACAAAGGGTCTTACTGTATAGCTAATTAAAACTGATTTCTGGAGCTCCCCCCGCCCTTTCACCGATTCCCATTTTGTTACTATTCAGAACCTGGCTGCAAAGCACTGGAGCGGAAACTTGGCTCTTGATATTTTAAGACAAGCCCCTTCCAAAACCTCTTATCAAAAGCCTGTTTCCCAAGCTGCATGAAAGCCTGGTGATGAAGCCATTTGCAGACAATTGCTGCCTGCCCATAAGGTCAGTTGCAAGGGGGGAAAGCAAAGGGTATATTGTATTCTTGTTCCTTACATTTTCTGCAGTAGAGGCTTTTCAATTTTGTCCATTCAGTCCACATCTGGACCCCAGAACATCCCAGCATGCTCTTTTCTTCAAGTTTGCAGACTTTATTGCTGCCTGAAAACTTCCTTAGGACCCGAGTAGACATTACATACTGATGCACCTAAGATCATACAGAAAGGGCTTATCCACACTTACTTATCTTCTGTGCTTTCGAGGTAGGCCGATGCTTTAAAGATCTTGGAGCTCGTCCACATTTCTGCTTGTTCTTTGCCTAGAGAGTATGGTTTGGAGCGCTTTTCTGCTTTACCCACAGTTTTTGAGGCATTTTGCCCCACTCCTTTCCCAGGGAACCCTGCTCCTTAGTGCTAAATCAGAGTAAACATCAATCTGGAGAAAACCTGAACTGCCGTTTGTGCTGACTGAGCGCTAAAGAGCAGTTTTCTCCGGGTGAAATCAGCAGGACAAGAGGAAGTGGGGATGAGCCCCAAGTCTGAGCACTCTTTTTGTTGCTCTGCAGATTTGGCGCATCAGCTTTGAAGGGGGAGTTTTCGTGGCGAAAGTGCCCAGACCCCCAAAAGAGCTCCGGAAAGTGTGGGGCAAAAGGTAAGCGTGGCTCAGCATGGATTTAATTCCAGGCCTTCCTGGGCCAAATCCAATACTCTTAAGGGAGGAGTCACCAACTCAGTACCCATGGGTGCAATGGTGCCAGTGAAGACTTTTCTTGGTGCCTGTGAGCACCTGGTTGGTGACCTTCATTATTTTTGAGTATTTCTTTTGAATTTCTTTTGTTTTTTTGCAGTGGGGAGGGAATGACTGGCACTATCTTCACCTACGAGGGGCTTATTCTGAATGTACCATATTTTTTGCTGTATAGGACGCACTTTTCCCCCTCCAAAAATTAAGGGGAAATGTGTGTGCGTCCTATGGAGCGAATGCAGGCTCCTTGGCTCCAGCGATAGCAACGCGAAGCCTCCAAAGCACAGAGGGAGCGCTCCCTCCGCGATCCAGAGGCTTCGCGTTGCTTTCGCTGAAGCCTGGAGAGTGAGAGGCGTCGGTGCGCACTGATCCCTCTCGCTCTCCAGGCTTCAGGGATAGCCGCCTGAAGCCTTCGGAGCGCAGCGCGAGTTCCAGCTGCGTTCTGGACGCTTCAGGTTCCTTTCACTAAAGCCAGGAGATTCTTGCTCTCCCGGCTTCAGCAAAAGGAACCCAAAGCCTGAGGAGCACAGCGGGAACTTGGGCTGTGCTCGAAAGGCTTCAGGGATAGCCGCGCGCAGCTCCTCCGGCAGGGAGAGGCTGCACGCGGCTATGGCTTCTTTAGCCCCGCGCAGCCTTTCCCTGCTGGAGGGGTTGCGCGCGGCTATGGTACAAGCCAAGACAGTGAGCAGGATCCATCCCGCTCGCTGCCTTGGCTAGTGCCATAGCCGCGCGCAACCCCTTCGGCAGGGAGAGGTTGCGTGCGGCTAGAGAGGAAGCCAAAACAGTGAGCGGGATCCATCATTGCTTCTTTGCTCTTTGGGGCTGGGTTCCCCCAGCAGCTCTGGGAGAAGCGGACAGGCTGCACGGGGGAAATAATATTTTTTTCCTTGATTTCCCCCTCTAAAAACTAGGTGCGCCCTATGGTCCGGTGTGCCTTATGGAGCGAAAAATACGGTATGCACCAAGAAAAGTCTAGGACCATCAGGATTATAATTTTACCTTTCCTTTTATCTTCCTGTGCAAGTAGCTGGGCATCAGCCAAATAAACCGATGCTTGGATTCATAGACTCTTATTTCGGATTCCGTCCACATCTTCGTTTCATGAACTGATAGCCCGTACTTTCAATTCTTCTCTGCATTGCAAGAGAAATAAATCCACATCCTCTGCTAATTCCATGATTTCAGGTAATTGCTCACTGTCGCTGTGGGGGCGGCAAGTCTGGAGGGGAGGCAGGGAGGGACTTCAAAAACCCTAATGATGAAGGACACTTCAAAATTTTGATTGAGGCCCCTGTGTTCCTCTATGATCCTGTCTTCCTCAGGGCTGAATACGACATGTGATGTTACTTAATACCTACTCTGCAGCACTCTGGCACAATCAAACAAGTCAAGAGTGGAATTTCCTTTCATTTATCATTCTGGGTTGCAACTATTAAGGCTGACCAGTCCATGGAACCCTTCCCATGGCCTGGTGTTGCGATTTGAGCTCCAGGAGTTTTCCGGCCAAGAATGTTTAAATCTCTTGAAAGGGAACAACAACAACAAATAAGGACTGGAGGGATAACCTTTCATGCGAAAACCACATTCCAGGCCCATCACAACCCCCTCCAGTCCTGAACTGAACTTGTCCTTCTAACAGAGCTGTAGATTGCAATGGCACTTCCAAATGTACCTAGCCCATGAGACACATCACACGACTCACAGATATTTCAAATTTTGCTGCTGCTTTAGAATAGGACGTCCACAGTATGGCAACATTTGAAAATCTCGCCTCTCTCAGGTCTAGGCTCCTTCGGTTGACTAAGAACTCTGCACTGCCAGCCACCAAGATAGATAATCTGATGTGTGAAGCCACAGTCGTCATCATCATCATTTAAATTTGTATACCACCCTTCACCCAAAGATCCCAAGATGGTTCACAACAGAAAAGTACAAGAATAGAAAATGCCCACCTCAGGGAGCAAGGCCTGAGCCAGGAAGGGAACAAATTGGACAAGGCAATGATCTGGGATTTTAAAACTTTATTGATTCCAGATGTAGGTTGGATTTGGCTTAGGGCAGGGGTCAGCAAGGCTTACCAGACATGGGCTGGATCACTCCCATGGAGATCCTCCGTGGGCCGAACCTGTGCAGCATGATGCCGGAAATCGAGTCTGCGCATGTCTGCGGTGCCAGAAATCGCTGCTGTGCAGGCACTATTTCCAGCGTCTGGGCATGCGCAGAAGCGATTTCCAGAGCCGCAGAAGAGAGTCCCCATGCCACTCCGCACCAGTTTATTTATTTATTTTTCAATCTTTTTTATTGATTTTCCAAATTTTTTAAAACAAACAAACAAACAAACAAACAAACATCTCAACTGTATTTAAACCAATCTTAGTGACATTGTTAAGTGACTTCCTCGAATCCCCCTAGCTGAATTTCAGTGTACAGTGGTACCTTGGGTTAAGTACTTAATTTGTTCCGGAGATCCGTACTTAACCTGAAACTGTTCTTAACCTGAAGCACCACTTTAGCTAATGGGGCCTCCTGCTGCTGCTGTGCCGCCGGAGCCCAATTTCTGTTCTTATTCTGAAGCAAAGCTCTTAACCTGAAGCACTATTTCTGTGTTAGCAGAGTCTGTAACCTGAAGCGTATGTAACCCGAAGTGTATGTAACCCAAGGTACCACTGTATATCATTGTAACAGTTTTCCAAAACCAACTTTCTCATAAAATTTACTTATTCACTTAACATCTTTCTTTCTTTCTATTTTAACTTTAAACATATTAATCTCTAACATTACATATTTAAATCCTGAGCCTATCTGATATTTGCAAGCTTTTCCAATCACTCTGCACTGGTTTAGCCCAGCACACATGGACTCGCCGAGAGGGCGGCTCGGTTCAGGGGCGGCTCATGGGCTGGTTAAACGGCCTCCGGCCCATAGGCCTTAGGTTGCCAACCCCTGGCTTAGGGTTTGGGTATATATCCCTCGGGACATGGGGAGCGTTGTGGGTTAAACCACAGAGCCTAGGACTTCCTCCCCTGGTCGAGGGCTGACATATGACAGGGTCACGCCCGAACTAACGGGTCTTCTGAACAATAACAATATCAAAAACCAACCAACCAAACATTTATCCTAACTGTTATAATTCCACTTTTGTTATCATTGTTTGGTGACTTCCTCGAATCCCCCTAGCTGAGTTTTCTAACATTATTTTCATACAAAATGTACTTGCTCAATTAACACCTTTCTTTCTATTTATTTTGACTTCAATCCATAATATTCTACAATATCACATATTTAAATCCTAGGCCAATCTGTTACTCACAAGTAGTTCTATTTAAGTTTTCATTTAACAAAGTAATCTTTTTTTCCATTCCTCTTGGTACTCCTCCTCCTCCTGGTTGCGGACTCTTCCAGTCAGGTTGGCTATCTCCAAAAAGTCCATCATCTTCATCAGCCATTCCTCCACTGTTGATACTTCTTGTAATTTCCAGTTTTTGGCCAGCAAGATTCTAGCTACAGTTGTGGCATACAAAAACAATCTGACATCTTTCTTGGGCAATTCCAAACCTATTATTCCAAGCAGAAAGGCTTCTGGTTTCTTAATAAATGTATATTTCAACATTTTTTTCAATTCATTATTAATCTTTTCCCAGAAGTCTTTCACCTTGGGACATAGCAAACAGTGGGGTTTTAATTGTTGTTTCCCTTGCATTCTTTTCTTTTAATTTTTTTTTCTACAGGTTTTCAGCAAGAAACATGGGGACCCCTGATCCTGTCTTGGAGGAGCAGATTCTGGATCAGGGCCCTGCGGCTGCTTTTCCACCCAAATGAAAGTGGTGCATTTATTTTCATACATCTAAATGACACAACACGTTGTTTAACTCAAAGGAAGAATGATCGGTGCGCCCATCAAAGCCTGGCTCCCAGGATTCTCTTGGGGAAACCATGACAATTAAGCAGCAGGTGTAACGCTAGGTATAGCAGCAGTTCAAACGTGTACCATAAATGCCCCTTTTGAAGGTAGGGCAGTGCTGTGTTGCTTTAGCACACCTACTAGGGAACTGCCAGTGTGGGGTTTTCTAACCGCTCTCATTTGTCTCAGCTGCCTGGTGAGTACCACAAAGGCTTGCGCACTGAACTCAGAAAAAAAGCACGACTACAAAGAACCTTACTATTTAAAAAGGGAGAGAGGAAACCTGGAGTGTGGGAATATGAAATCAAATGGGTCATGAAGTCATGTTTAGCAGAAGGGAATGACCCCAGCGGCAGGGCTGAAAAGTAAACAACCCTCCCCACATATCCTTGTATTACAAGAGAACATAATTTTTTGATCTTTAATTGTACTTGTTAGGTGCCAGTCATTTGCAGACTTCCTGCGATTTTTATTTTATTTTTTTACCTAATTACAAACTCAAAGGGGGTTGTGCAAAGTGAAACCCTAATTGAGGTGTAGGTGGGAGTGTGAGGTGGAGGCAATCATTCTTGAAGACAGAAAGTCAGACACGAACTAAATCTGTGACTTTCTTTGGGACCTCCTTGAGCCAGGGATTCTCTGAGTGTTAGAATGAGGCTCAGTGAAGACAGCTTCATGGATCTGGGGGGAAAACATGCAGTCTGTCATGGCTGAATGGAATCCTGTACCGTCCTCTTGGGTACATGAATCAAAATCAACTATACAATGCAATGCATATACATTGCTCTTAAGACCCAGGAAAGAGTTAAAGGGGGAAAAAGTGTGTCCAGTGATGCTTATACTTCTTGCTTAAGCAGACAGCATTGGCTCCAGAGAGCTATTTTGAAATAGTTGAGGGAGTCGAAAAGTTCTTGGTGAGTGGCACTCTTATTTTCTTTCTTTGTAGTTTTGTAAAGCTGCTGACTCCACCTCAGACCACACGTAGGATAGTCTTCTATCCACAGTGATCCACGTGAAGGGCACCTCCAGGCTTGACTACTGTAATTCGCTCTACATAGGGCTGCCCTTGAAGCTGTCCCAGAAACTCCAGCGGGTGCAGAATGCTGCAGCGAGGCTCCTCACGGGGTCTCTGCCATGGGAGCATATTCACCCAGTGCTTTTCCAGCTGCACTGGCTCCCGGTGGAGTACAAGGTCAGATTTAAGGTGCTGCTTTTGACCTTTAAAGCTCTTCACGGCCTAGGACCCTCGTACCTACGGGACCGCCTCTCCCGGTATGCCCCATGGAGGACCTTAAGGTCCATAAATAGCAACACCCTAGAGGTCCTGGGCCCTAAGGAAGTTAGATTAACCTCAACCAGAGCCAGGGCCTTTTTAACATTGGGTCCAGCCTGGTGGAACACTCTGCCTCATGAGACCAGGGCCCTGCAGGATCGGATTTCTTTCCGCCTGGCCTTTGGCCTGGAGTCAATTTGATTCCCTCCCTGTCTTTCTTTTTCCTTTTTCCTCCTGTTGATGAGGCTGCTTTTTAATGCTTTAATGTTGTGTTTTAATCTTGTTTTTAAGTTGTATTCATTCAACTTGTTTTTATTATTGTTTGTTAGCTGCCCTGAGCCCGGCCTTGGCTGGGGAGGGCGGGGTATAAATAAAATTCGGGGTATAAATAAAATAAAATCCTCATACAGGCAACCCTTGGGGTCCCTCCCCACTCTATAATTCTATGACTTTATGATCCAGGCCACTGGCTGTGCTGGCTGGGGCTGATGGGAGGCAGGGTCCAATGACACCTGAAGGGTCACAGGTTAGCCACCCCGGATGTGCAAAGGCATGTTTGCTATCTAAGTGATGACATTTCTGATGCTTCTCCAGTAATGCCCTGCTCTTTGATTAAAAGAGCAATGCTAATGCCATTTCCTCACCCCACATGGTCCCGTTCTACACAGCTGCTGAAAGATTAGATGACGCTCTAAGACAGGCTCCCTCAACCTCGGCCCTCCAGATGTTTTTGGCCTACAACTCCCATGATCCCTATCTAGCAGGACCAGTGGTCAGGGATGATGGGAATTGTAGTCTCAAAACACCTGGAGGGCCGAGGCTGAGGAAGCCTGGCCTAAGATGCCTCTCATCTGCAACGAGAGAAAGGCTTGGAACGTTTCATTCACACTTTTGCCTTGGGCAATTAAATTTATTAATGGCTGTCATTGTGCGTTCTCATTATCATCATCTTCATTATGTAGGCTGGGCCATTAGATTTTTATGCCTGGCCTGCTTAATTTTCATTATGCACCCGAACATGTATAATTATAAGCTTTTTAAAAGCTCATTTTTGGGTAGGACTCTGGAAGAGTGGCAGGCGTAATGACAGGAGGCAACTGTTGTTTGGAAACAGTCCTGGTTTTTGCATTCCTGAAGCCGATGGAGGTCACACTGGTTATCCGTGAGCCAAAAGGAAGGATATTGTGCCCTCAGTATCTGCAGTCACACGCAAAGTGGTTTTCCAGACATGGCACGCTGATCTTTGCTTTTAAAGGGCCAGTTCCATACTACAGCGGTACCTCTGGTTACATACTTAATTCATTCCGGAGGTCCGTTCTTAACCTGAAACTGTTCTTAACATGAAGCACCACTTTAGCTAATGGGGCCTCCTGCTGCCGCCGCACCGCTGCCGCACAATTTCTGTTCTCATCCTGAAGCAAAGTTCTTAACCCGAGGTACTATTTCTGGGTTAGCGGAGTCTGTAACCTGAAGCGTATGTAACCTGAAGCGTATGTAACCCGAGGTACCACTGTACTAGTTTTTATTCACAGTTTCCTAGATTTTCTGTGGCTGTTCGAGTTCTCAATGTGTTTTGGTTTATTAAGCTGTACTCCACTCTGGGATGGATTTTAATAAAGAGTGGGTTATAAATTACCTAAATAAATAATAATAAACACATATTTGTTAATAAACACTCCCTACCATTAGGGATGGGTGGCGCTGTGGTCTAAACCACTGAGCCTAGGGCTTGTCGATCAGAAGGTCAGCGGTTCGAATCCCTGCGATGGAGTGAGCTCCTGTTGCTCGGTCCCTGCTCCTGCCAACCTAGCAGTTCGAAAGCACCTCAAAGTGCAAGTAGATGAATAGGTACCGCTCTGGCAGGAAGGTAAACGGCGTTTCCGTGTGCTGCTCTGGTTCGCCAGAAGCGGCTTAGTCATGCTGGACACATGACCCGGAGGCTGTACGCCGGCTCCCTTGGCCAGTAAAGCGAGATGAGAGCCGCAACCCCAGAGTCGGTCACGACTGGACCTAATGGTCAGGGGTCCCTTTACCTTTACCTTACCACGAGGGAGAGTGCAGTAGCTGCCCCAAGTGGCAGATGTTGGATGCAGTGGCAGAAGCCCCATGGCTGTTTCTCTGGCCATTCTTCTCCAGAGGAAGGTGTACATCTCATAGCCAGTCTGACATCCCTGCACTAGCCTGCTTGCGTTCAAACGTGCTGGAAAAAAGTTATATTCTTGCCAGTATTAAAGTAATATTCAATTGTCAGCTCAGTCGGCATCTGTATATGAAATAGGGTGGCAGGGGAGGGGAATGTTGTCCTTTGCCTCAGGCAGCAAAATGCCTTGGTTCAGCCTTGCAGCACGCCCAGCTAACTTGGTTAATCTGATGTCTGGGACAGAAGGTCTAGCACAGTCCTGGCCCACCCGTGAGGCAAGGTGAGGTGACCGCCTCAGGCAGCAGGATCCATAGGGCCAGCAGATCCTGATATATTATTAGTGTTAATTTCATTTCTATACTGCTTTATACTTTGAAGAAAAATAATTCTCAAAGCCGTTTACAACACATTAAAACAACAAATAAAACTATTCAGAGTAAAATGTTATTGAAGAAAGTTGACCATGAAGTACTGAAGTTCTGGAAGTCCATTCTTAAACAAAACCATTTTTAAATTGAGGCTCGCTTTCCCTAATGAGGCCTCCCGCCGCCAGTGCCCTTCCACCATTCAGATTCCGTTTTTAGATTGAGGTAAAGTTCTCAAACTAAGACACTATTTCCGGTTTTTCTCAGCTACAAATCTTCGTTGCCTAACTGTGAGCATGATATCTCACCTGAAAGCTGTTTCCCATATACTGGGCTGCAAATGGTACCTTGTCTTGAAGTCATAGTTGATGCCTACTTTTCACCCTAGTGGTCTGTGGAGTTTGATAGCTGATATAGCTGAACCATGCAGCCTTTCCTGAGCCATTTTGTTGTTGTTGTTTAGTCGTTTAGTCGTGTCTGACTCTTCGTGACCCCATGGACCAGAGCACGCCAGGCACTCCTGTCTTCCACTGCCTCCTGCAGTTTGGTCAAACTCATGTTAGTCCTGAGCCATTACTAATTTACCTCCCAGCTTTGTAAATGTGTTTGTTGGCAACCCATAACTTCCTGGACTATACTCTGAGTTATTTTATTTATGTATTCCATGTATATAAAACCTTTATCTTCCAGGGATCTCAAGGAGGCGTACATGAAGAACCTCCTCCGCATTTCATTTCATCCTCACAATAAACCTGTGAGGTAGGTTAGGCTAAGAGATGGTGACTGGCCCAAGGACACCCAGTGAGCCTCATACCTGATTGGGGATTCGAACCCTGGTCTCCCAGGTCTCAGTCCAACACTCTGACCATTACACCACACTGGTTGTACAGGCACATTCTGACTCTTATTGTTTCTCAGGCAGCTGCTTACCAGCTTTGCTGCAGTTTCAGAGAACTTCTGCTTACTGCTCAACATTGCTGAAAGTTACTGCTCACCTGTGCAAGTAATGGAGTCACAAGAACGAGGAAAGGCAAGTTAATCATTTGGATGTGTGCCAGCCCAACCCCCTTAAAGCAGAAATCTCTTTGCACCTCTTGTGTCCCTCCAGCCTCCTAAACAAATAAGGGCTGGTTGGGTTGGGGGAGGGAAGTGTTGGTTATGTGCCCCACTTGCAAAGAGTGAGCAAGAACAAGGACTCAGGAAAACAGATTGTGTGCACTTTCAGGAGGGTCTGTAAATCCTCTGATGACACAATTGCAAACAGAGCACTACTCTACCAGTGAGAAAGAATCTGCCACGGATGAGAAATAAACAGACCCCAGGGAACATACAGCATATGGAAAAAGAAAGAGAAACCTAGTTTCACCAGGGCAGGAATTAAATTCCAACCTGAACGTGTCATATGGAGGCTAGTCAAGAAGCCACTGATAGACAACTAGACCAAACGTATTAGTCTTGCCTCACGTTGCAAATGGGAATTTTCAAATGCACAGTTTATGCATCATCCTGCTCTTTCCATGCAAGGTCCTGGACATTTATCTCTTCTAACAACTTGTCCACCCTTTGTCCAATGCCCAACATGCAACTGCCCCATTCAAGTCCACATTAGGTATATCTGCACAAACCCCAAAGCAACTCTCCAAACAATTCTAGGTCAACAGTGGCAATCGCAAATGTAAGTTACAAGTGTGGTCTCTGCCTGTTTTTGTCAACAGATTGCAAAGCCAAGCTGCACCAACAAGACGTCATAGGAGGTCTGTGATTTTGTAGGCACAGAGCTCAAATGAACAATTGTTGCTCATGGGCCCTAGGATTCAATTATTGCATTCCCCCAGTGCCCTTAGAATTTGGCTGCCTCGGCTTATATATTTATTTAGTATACTTTTATTCCACTTTGGAACTCCAAGCAGCTTAATAACAAGTCTCACAGTAAAAACAGCACTCACATCTGGTATCAGGAAATAGCATGGTGATCCTCTGGTGCCAGGATTATTCAGGATTATTTAGGTGGCATTCCCTGCCCACTGGTTACTAGGCAACAGTTCCCACCGGAGCTCCTCTGAGGCACAGGAAGGGCGCTGAGCAACTGGAACCCCCTCAGCCCATGATGGAGGCAAGTCTTCCCTAGTTGTTGCCTGTTGCCTGGTAACAGACTGACCACTCTTTCGTGCCATCAGTGGCTCGGCCTCTCTTGCCTGTAAAGCCAGCCTCACTGTAACATCTATGAATCAGAACTATTTACCGGAACTTTCATTTATTAAGGGTGTTTATACCCCTCTCCCTCGTTTGCAAAGCAATTTCCGCTGCACAGTACAACTCAAGTTGTAGAAACATCACTGAAATGAATTAAAGCCAATCATTTGTTTCCCCTAAAAATCTTATTTATTTCTTACCTGCCCTTCCCCATAAGATCCCAGGGCAGGATACAGCAAGAGGGTGTATCACTGTAAAAAGAGATGCAGCTGTTGCCACTGTAAAACAAGTACAGTGGTACCTCAGGTTAAGAACTTAATTTGTTCTGGAGGTCCGTTCTTGACCTGAAACTGTTCTTAACCTGAGGTACCACTTTAGCTAATGGGGCCTCCTGCTGCCGCCGCACCACCACTGCACGATTTCTGTTCTCATCCTGAAGCAAAGTTCTTAACCTGAAGCACTATTTCTGGGTTAGCGGAGTCTGTAACCTGAAGCGTCTGGAACCCGAGGTAGCAGTGTAAAGCAGTTCAAAATGGAACAGAATGGTGTATTCCTTTCCATAAATTAAAAAAGGAGATGAACAGGGAGAGAGAGAGAAATAGAGAGCCTTCTCCTCGTATGCTGCGAGGATGGGGGCTAGTGAAAGCATAGCTCTTTGGGGAACTTTCCTTCTATGGGGAAATGGGGAAATTTCATTTAAACAGGTGCATGAAACTGTGCAATACCTCATCCTCCAGCAATGTGCTCACAGGTAGAGGCACATTTGGAGTCACGTAGTCTGCTTTCCTGCCAGCATAGAGAACTCTCTGGAAGTCCCCCTCTGTTGACAATGATGGCCTTGGAAATTCAACCCCCCCCCCAAAGCAGGTGACATCAAGTCTCAGGTGGGATAGGATGGTGGGTAATTATGACATCATTCCATAGGGCTGGGGGTTGCACAAAGAATCAGTTTCTCAGTATGCATTTGACCCCCAATTCTGTTTCACAATTCTTTGCTTTGCCTACAGTCATGTTCTTTTTCCATAGTAGCAGGGAGGGAAGATTCTGAATAAATTTATCAGCAGGAAGAATGTTTTCCAGGTGACAGAAACAAAATTGCAGCTGAATGCCGATCAAACAGGAGAGTGTTGGAACACCTTGTACATTTTCTGTACCACAGATACCTGAATTTCACCTCCAAGGTGTGCCTCTGCCTTTTATCATCCTGTTTTCTAAACCTTGCAAGCTGAGTGGCAGCCAAAATGAAACAATTTGTGAAAATTCAGGTGGATTAAGATAAAGAAGAAGAAGAAGATGCCTCTCACAAAATGTGATGAAGGAAAACAAGCAACTCTCCTCTCTCTCCCTTCCTCCCCCACCCAGCAACACTTCCCCGTAACATTTTACGCCCTCGTATTAATCTGCTTGGATGATCAAAAGCCAGGAATAAGACAATTACAGCCTCTGCCAAAGCAAGAAATTTTAAAAGGAAAATAAAACCTTGGCAAAGTGAATGGCAGTCAAAGGAAAAAAGAAATAAAATCTTAGCCTTTGGCATTGAGGTGGGTTTTGCGAGTCTTTCTTTTCTTTGGCTTTTTTTTTCTTTTTAAATGACAATAAAGCAATTCCTTTTAACACGTAATAGAAAGCTAGTGACTATAATACTGTTTAAGCTCACCTAGAGCAACGGTTCAATTCTATTACTTCCCTGCATGGCAAAGGTCAGCCAGAGAGATGGAGAGAGACGTTTGCTGCTTGGCTTCACACTCTTTTCGTTGCGGCTACTGTTTAAGCCCACAGTTTCATTTTTTCCCATTTTTTTTTAAGGCTGCAAGATTCGAAGACTATCGACACAGGAAATAAAGGAGGAAAGACAATCCCAGCCACCTGGGCACAAGGTTAGAAGTGGGAAATGAAAGAAGGGGGAGAAGCAGCAAAAACCGCCACACACTTATTTTCTTTGGGAGTCATTTCACATTCGTTGAGGCCGCCTGGCTGGGTGCCAGGGCTTCAGCAGAAAGTGAGTTTCTTTTATTGAATCACATCCAGAGATATCATAACCTCAAAAGGCTAGCATTACTGAGAGGGTTTCAGAAGAAAGCATCCAAGCATGAGGTTTGAAATCCGAGTAGTCGCAATTGTCAGCCGACAAGATGTGAGGCCTGTCAAAAGCCCCTTTCCGAGGCAGAATCGTTTACATAATCTGACCTGATCCCCCTCTCTGCCTGCCCCCACCAATTTGACAACCTAGAGGTAAAAGGCTTTCCACTGCTAAAGCCCCTTCTCCCCCCCCCCCAAGCAGGTGCAGATGTTGGGAGTGGAGGTGAAGGGGAGGGAAAGTGCTCCCCTTTGTCTTGTCATGTAGGAATTAAACATCAAATGCTTGAGGTCTCGGCTGATGCAAAGTCCCAGGTCACTGCAAGACCTTTGGGATTCCGAAAGACACACCCAGTTCAGAGTTTAAGATGGCAAGGTGAATAGGAAGATAGCATGGATTACATCCAGAGAAGCCCTTGTGCAAACGGAAGACTTCTCTAACATGCCTTTTCTGACTTCGCACAAGCTTCTAGCTTGAGAAGAGAGATTCTGGAGATGTTCTACCACGGTGTGAGTGTCTGGAGGCGGTTGGAGGATGGATGGCGGCTAACAGATTGAGGTTGAATCCTGACAAGACAGAAGTACTGTTTTGGGGGGGACAGGAGGCGGGCAGGTGTGGAGGACTCCCTGGTCCTGAATGGGGTAACTGTGCCCTTGAAGGACCAGGTGCGCAGCCTGGGAGTCATTCTGGACTCACAGCTGTCCATGGAAGTGCAGGTCAATTCTGTGTCCAGGGCAGCTGTTTACCATCTCCATCTGGTATGCAGGCTGAGACCCTACCTGCCCGCAGACTGTCTTGCCAGAGTGGTGCATGCTCTAGTTATCTCCCGCTTGGATTACTGCAATTCACTCTACATGGGGCTACCTTTGAAGGTGACCTGGAAACTACAACCAATCCAGAATGCGGCAGCTAGACTGGTGACTGGGAGCGGTTGCCGAGACCACATAACACTGGTCTTGAATGACCTACATTGGCTCCCTGTACGTTTCTGAGCACAATTCAAAGTGTTGGTGCTGACCTTTAAAGCCCTAAAAGGCCTCGGTCCAGTATACCTGAAGGAGCATCTCCACCCCCATCATTCTGCCCGGACACTGAGGTCCAGCTCCAAAGGTGTTCTGCCGGTTCCCTTACTGCGAGAAGCCAAGTTACAGGGAACCAGGCAGGGAGCCTTCTCGGTAGTGGCACCTGCCCTGTGGAACGCCCTCCCACCAGATGTCAAAGAGAAGAACAACTACCAGACTTTTGGAAGACATCTGAAGTCCTGTCTAGGGAAGTTTTTAATATTTAATAGGTTATTGTATTTTAGTGTTTTGTTGGAAGCTGTCCAGAGTGGCTGGGGAAACCCAGCCAGATGGGCAGGGTATAAATAATAAATAAATAAATAAGAATAAGAATAATGATTTATTGGTTGATGTTGCTACTATTCTGTTTAAGTTCCACATCTTAATATCAAAGCAGGCAAGTAGATAAGCAGCCACATTCAGCTCCTTAAGGAATGGTGAGATATAAATGTTTTACTACTACTATTACTAATAATAAAGAGTGTTAACATCAGCATATTGATTTTAGCCTAGAAACTAAGTTCTGTGACAAGTGGATCTTCTTATATAACAGTGGTACCTTGGGTTACATACGCTTCAGGTTACATATGCTTCAGGTTACAGACTCCGCTAACCCGGAAATATTACCTTGGGTTACGAAGTTTGCTTCAGGATGAGAACAGAAATTGTGCTCCGGCGGCGCGGCGGCAGCAGCAGGAGGCCGCATTAGCTAAAGTGGTGCTTCAGGTTAAGAACAGTTTCAGGTTAAGAACAGACCTCTGGAACAAATTAAGTACTTAACCCGAGGTACCACTGTATTCCAAGCAGCCAGTGCTAGATTACAAGAGTGTTACTTGCCTCGTCTTTAAGCTTCTAAGTGTAAGGAACAACATTTTGAGACGGCTCTTTAAGATATCAGAACTAATGCCTAGAATTGCACAAATGCCCATTCCTTTCTAGAAAAGAAATCCCCCATTGTTCTGTGCCAGAATTACATCAACTACAATAGTTTATCACCACTTAATCTCAACAGGAATGCTGCTGTCCATTTATGGTCGGACACATTTACTACTCTTGTGTAGGTGTCAGCTGAAGCAGACTTGGGAGAGTCGGTTTGAAGGCACAAAGCAGGCATTTTCATTTTGTCTATAAAGGTATACCATTCCTACTGAAAATGCATTTCTCACAATTGGAAATGGTACAGGACAATTGCCCTTACAACAGCGGTGTTACACCTTGATCCCAGCCATGCCCTCATCACAGCTTTTCTGAACGTGCAACAAAGCAGAGCTCCCTAAGGAAGGAATGCCAAAAAGGGGCCACCACCAAAAAGAACTGTTTGCTAAAAAGGGCAAAGTCAACCATACAGTCTAAAATGTGGTGGAGAGATTTTGACACATTTTTGTCATTATATTACCTATTTAAATGGAGCTGACTTTAATGGGGTTTATTTCTGAGCAAATATGCTTAGGATTGGAATTTTAGATTGAAAGAAGCAAACAGGGTGTCTAATTCGGATAAAAGAAGGCCCTGAATGACATTCTCAAATCTTCACTATTTGCATTGTTAGGAGAAATGCAACAGATGAGACTTTTTGACCCTTACAGCTCCCTTGACTGATATTAAACCATGCTAGCATATTTGTGTGTGTGTATGTGGAGGTATTTTTAATCTATGAAGCTGATTTTATATGGGCAAGGTGTTTTGAACCTCCTGATTGTCTGCTATTGAAATCCTTTGAAAATGTATTCTCCCTCTCTTTAGAAATAGCTCCTCTGGGAATCAAAGAGACATTTCCCCTCTAAAATGAACATCCTCAGGTCACTAGGGAATTAGGTTTTACTTTCAACATCACCAAGGCAGCTTGCCCCTCATATTGCCCGTGATCAGTGCTGGCTCTGACCATTGTGGCCCCGCTCCTCCACCCTTCCCTTCCCTACTTACTCTACTTCTGGGGCCACTCCTCTGACTTGCTGTCAGAGGAAAGTGGAGGGAATGCCAGCAGCTAGAAGGAAACACTGGATTGTGAGAAAAAAGGATAGCCCTAAATTAAAGAGTTCTTCACGAACTCTCCCATCTCCACTGGCAGAATGGCACTGGCAGCTATTTCCCTTCCACGCGTGGTTCCAATTCATGCTGTCAGTCCCCCTGCCCAATTCTTGTGCCTGATTTTCTCCCATACATTGGAACATTTTTTCTTCAATAAATCTGAGTGTCAGATCTTTCCCCACCTATGTTTAGCACCATTTCCCCTCTAATGTAGGCATGGTAGATGAAACAATTTAGCTAAAAATTATTTAAACTTTTAAAAAAGGGCACCGCTGCTATCTATTCAAAAGGCTTTAATGCTCTAGTGACATTATAATTCTATCTGACAGCTAATGAGAAATGGCAAGGCTGTAAATATCGAAAGAGTGGTTGAGGAGCACTAATTGAATCAGCACAGAGGTGCGCAACATGTGGGCAACTAAGCCTAATGCGCTCCACCAAGTATATGTGGCAGCACAATCCCACCAGGCGCCTGATAAAACTATCTGTTTTGGCTGCCCACCTAGGACACGGTTGGCATCCGTCTGTTTCAAGAGACAATGGAGTGCGCCTCCAGGGGTAAAGTCAAACCATTGTGTTAGCAGGGACCTTCCAGGGGCACAAGTCTGGGCAGTGTGTTCTGGGCTGCCTAGACAACAAGACTCTTGACCTGGTTGATGTGGTCCAAAGGAAAGCAGAGCAATATGTTTGGCACCAGCTCAGCTGCAGCAGTTGCTGGAAGGAGGCATGAAAGGTACCATACAACTGCCTTACCCTGCAGTGGTGTCCAAACTTTTTTCAGAGGGCCAGATTTGATGAAGCGAAGGCCCGTGAGATCCAAACAAAGGGCCAACCAAAGTTATTAACCTTTTTCTAGGATTGAAGTTGTTGAGCTTTTTAAGGAAATAAACTGCCACAGGGGCCAGATTAAACTCACCGGTGGGCCGGATTAGGCCCCCGAAATGGACTTTGGACATACCTTAGGGTTGGGTTTGTGTAGGCTTTTCTTCTCCTGTAGGTGTTCCACCAGGCACCCGAGTTCACCAGAATCAGGGGTTTTGTAAAGTACTTTGTTGGCCAAGAGTCCTGGCTTTTGTGCGGCATTGTGAGAGCCAGTGTGGTGTAGTGGTTAAGAGCAGTGGACTCGTAATCTGGGGAACCGGGTTCGCTTCCCCGCTCCTCCACATGCAGCTGCTGGGTGACCTTGGGCTAGTCACACTACTCTGAAGTTTCTCAGCCCCACTCACCTCACAGAGTGTTTGTTGTGGGGGAGGAAGGGAAAGGAGAATGTTAGCCGCTTTGAGACTCCTTCGGGTAGTGATAAAGCAGGATATCAAATCCAAACTCCTCTTCTTCTTCTTCTTCTTCTTCTTCTTCTTCTTCTTCTTCTTCTTC
>JAXCMG010000095.1:1660606-1687674 GCA_034642415.1 Podarcis siculus | reverse complement strand
TCTTCTTCTTCTTCTTCTTCTTCTTCTTCTTCTTCTTCTTCTTCTTCTTCTTCTTCTTCTGGGGTGATGTTATGTACGCCTGAATTACACACAGCTCTGTAAGAAATAAAATAAAACCTAAAATAACGAGGGGCCTGTAACACAGTGCTGAGGTACATTGCTACCATGCAGAAAATCCAAAAAGTGAGTATATATGAAAAGTTTCTCTTTTAGATTTATCCCCCCCACCCCCCATTATTCATCCCAGGCTAAAGATCAGATGAGGCAGCAATCAAGAGACATATGCTTGAGTAATGGCCCCAAGGATACAAAGGTTAGAGGAATTCTCTGGAGTCCCTTCACCGGACGGGTCTTCAGATGAATCCAGGAAACATGGCTGCACACTGTGCATATATATGTATAAACACATCAGGATTAGGGTTGCCAGGTCAAGAGCATCCCACACCCTGAGATTTCAGGGCCCATACTTGAGACCTTGGGGCAGTCCTTGATGATGTCATGATGGTGGGCCCCTGGTGATGTCATTAATCACGACACAGTGAGCATTTACTGCAGTCACCGAGAAAATGTCATGTAAATGAATAAAAAGAGCCTCGCAAATGAGCAAATATGTCAGTGGTTGGAAATTAAGATAGACTGCATGCATGATGTCACAGGCCTAGGCTTCATCATTAACAGAGCTTCATCTGCATAACAAAATACATTGAGAGGTTCTAAAACCCTCCAATGGCATTTTCTAGTAGGTGGCAGGCAGCCAATCCCTGCTGCCATAGGGCCAGTGTTATGATTCGCTAGTCACAGCATCAGGCGACCTATCACAGGTGGGGAGGTGTGTTGCCTGGGCCGGCTTAAGGTGTCTACTGTATTTACTTGAATCTAATGTGCCATCAAATCTAAGGCACACCTCAATTTTCAGAACCTTGAAACCAAAAAACAAAAATAATGTATTTGCTGGTGAATGTAAATGTGCAGTCGAATCTAATGCGCACCTCAATTTTTAGAACCTTGAAACCAAAAAACAAAAACACAGTGGTACCTTGGGTTACATATGCTTCAGGCTACATACGCTTCAGGTTACAGACTCCGCTAACCCAGAAATATTACCTCGGGTTAAGAACTTTGCTTCAGGATGAGAACAGAAATCGTGCAGCGGCTGCGCAGCGGCAGCAGGAGGCCCCATTAGCTAAAGTGGTACCTCAGGTTAAGAACAGTTTCAGGTTAAGAACAGACCTCCAAAACGAATTAAGTTCTTAACCCGAGGTACCAAGTTACAGGGAACCAGGCAGAGGGCCTTCTCAGGAGTGGCGCCCGCCCTGTGGAACACCCTCCCACCAGATGTCAAAGAGAAAAATAACTACCAAACTTTTAGCTGACATCTAAAGGCAGCCCTGTTTAGGGAAGCTTTTAATGTTTAATAGGTTATTGTCTTTTAGTGTTTTGTTGGAAGCCACCCAGAGTGGCTGGGGGGACCCAGATATTATTATTATTATTATTATTATTATTACCACTGTAATGTATTTGCCAGTGAATGTAAATGTGCCATCGAATCTAATGTGCACCTTAATTTCCACAACGTAATTTGGCCAAAAAAAAGGTTGAGAATTAGATTCGAGTAAATACGGTACATGGGACATGGGTGGTGTGCTGTGGTCTAAACCACAGAGCCTAGGGCTTGCCGATCAGAAGGTCGGCGGTTTGAATCCCCGTGACAGGGTGAGCTCCTGTTGCTCGGTCCCAGCTCCTGCCAACCTAGCAGTTCAAAAGCACGTCAAGTGCAAGTAGATAAATAGGTACCGCTCCGGCTGGAAGGTCAACGGCGTTTCCGTGCGCTGTTCTGGTTCGCCAAAAGCGGCTTAGTCATGCTGGCCACATGACCCGGAAGCTGTCTGTGGTCAAACGCCGGCTACCTCGGCCTATAGAGTGAGATGAGCACGCAACCCCTGAGTCGTCCGCGACAGGACCTAATGGTCAGGGGTACCTTTACCTTTACCTTTAAATATGGTACATACTTGGCTGAGTGCCCCTGTTTGCCATTCTTGTTCTTCTTGCTCCTGATGTTACAATAAATCCTTTTTGAACTGAATCTCGGTCTTGGGCCATGCCTGAGCTCACTTACACTTCACATACCCTCTTACCTGCTTAGGGAGACTGGGGGAGAGAACATTTAATCTATCTGACTTGCTTCTGACTTGGAGGGTATAAGTGCCCACAAGCCAGGCAGCTCATGAGAAGGCAACTGCAGGAAGAGGAGATCCTAGAGTGGTGGTTTTACATGGAGACACTCAAGAGACAGGATAAGAGGAAACAGACCAAAATTGGTGGCAGTGGGGGAAGACAAAATACCACTGGGCTAGCATAATCAATATAGCTTTGTCTATAATCCAGATTTTAGTTTGGAAAAAAATAAAACTTCCTTCCCTTCCATTGTTTCTTCATCCCCATCACACCAACTTTGCCCTGAAATGGTCCATCTAGTTCTTTCCTCCACCCTTGTACCTACGGGACCGCCTCTCCTGGTCTGCCCCGCGGAGGACATTAAGGTCCACAAATAACAACACTTTGGAGGTCCCAAGCCGCAAGGTGGTTAGATTGGTCTCAACTAGGGCCAGGGCCTTTTCAGTACTGGCCCCGACTTGGTGGAACGCTCTGTCACAAGAGACTAGGGCCCTGCGGGACTTGACATCTTTCTGCAGGGCCTGCAAGACAGAGCTGTTCTGCCTGACCTTTGGTTTGGACTTAGTCTGACCCTCATGTTTCCCACCCCTTATGGTTTTGATTTATGGGCTACTATTAAAATGAGGCTGCATTTTAAATTGTATTTTAACCTGTATTTTAATTAACTGTTCCCCCCCATTATGCTTTATTGTAATTTTATTGGTGTTAGCCGCCCTGAGCCCAGTTCTGGCTGGGGAGGGCGGGGTATAAATAAATTATTATTATTATTATTATTATTATTATTATTATTATTATTATTATTATTTAAAGTTAAATAATAAACGCCCTCTCTAGTCCCCATTTGTGTCTCTCAAATGGAGAGACACAAAATCTCCCTGGGTCAATTTTTGTCCTTGCCTCCTCAGACTCTCTGAAGAAGAAGGAAAGGCCATCTAGGAGTGGCTGTGTGTGGCAGAGGAGCTTGACTCCTGCTGCTCCTTTTCATGTGCTCTACTCACTTTTGCAGCCCACACTCCTAACCCTCTCCTCCTCTTGTGCCCAAGACCAGTTCTTCTACTTCTTCCGCCCTCCTTCCCAGCACTGAGCCCTGGAGATAGAGGTTAATTGGGAGGAGGGAGCAGAGGAAAGCAGATCCTTCTCCCATCCCTAGAGTCTATGCAATAATTTGCAGCTGGCTCCTTAATATTTATTTATTTAAAACCATCGAAGTAATTCAAATACATACAATAAAATTAATAGATGTAAAGGAAGAGTGCAGCATATCTGGCAGAGACTTAAATCAAGTTGGTAGTCTTCAAAACACCAAACAACGACAACAACAACATTTTAAGGCACCCACATTCACTTGGAAATTCATGCCCTCTCACTGCCCCAGACAAACCTGTGAACTTTCAGGCCAGCCCTGGATGAAAGAATCCCGGAATTTATCTGTGGTTTAATCATTTCAGCAGATACATGTGGCTAGTCAGAGTTCACATGGAGCTATTATAGCAGCAGATTATAGTGCTGCTTTGCTCATAATTCAATACATTTGTGTAACTAATGATGATCTCAGCTGTTTGGGGGGACAAACTAATAAGCTGTTTATCAACAGCAGGCATTTCTCCAGGGCTCTCCTGATTTCAAATAGCTTTGCTTCTGGAGAAATATGAACCCATCACTTAAAGAGGACACACCTAGGTACTTTAATTTAGCTCTAATAAATTCTGTTTGAAAGCAGAAGTCAGGTAAAGGTGTGGCCAACTGCATTTTCTTGCAACCATTAAGTGAAGTTAACCATTGTTTTCTCATCCTTTCCAATACACTTAATTTGAATGAGGCCTGGAACTTGTTTGAAATGCAATATTGTTGTTGTTGTTGTTTAGTCGTTGCGTCCGACTCCTGTCTTCCACTGCCTCCTGCAGTTTGGTCAAACTCATGCTGGTAGCATCCAGAACACTGTCCAACCATCACGTCCTCTGTCGTCCCCTTCTCCTTGTGCCCTCAATCTTTCCCAACATCAGGGTCTTTTCCAGGGAGTCTTCTCTTCTCATGAGGTGGCCAAAGTCTTGGAGCCTCAGCTTCAGGATCTGTCCTTCCAGTGAGCACTCAGGGCTGATTTCCTACAGAATGGATAAGTTTGATCTTCTTGCATTCCATGGGACTCTCAAGAGTCTCCTCCAGCACCATAATTCAAAAGCATCAATTCTTCAGGGATCAGCCTTCTTTATGGTCCAGCTCTCACTTCCATACATCACTACTGGGAAAACCATAGCTTTAACTATATGGACCTTTGTCAGCAAGGTAATGTCTCTGGGTAGATTATCACTGGGTAACAATAACAATAACAACAACAACAATAATGTCTTCTATCAGTGGCTGCTAGCCATGATGGCTGTGTTCTCCCTCCACTAATAGAGGAGGCAAGGCTCTGAATGTTAGTTGCTTGGAATCATTCAGGTCCTCCTTGTGGGCTTTCCATAAGCATCTTGCTGGCCACCGTAAGAACAAAATCCTGTGCTCCATGGGGCCTTGGGCTTGCTCCAGTAGCTCCTTTTATGCTCCTATGATGGTGGAGATACAGAGGGTTTATTTCCTTCTACACTGTGCAACAATATCCAGTTTTCTGCATTTGCAGTTCGAGGGACAGGTATCCTGGACATATGCCCTGCTCTACAGAGGATGGCCCTCTTGTATTCCCATTTAAATAATTTGATATAAAATTAGCAGATGCAACTGGCACACTTTTTGTGTCTTCTTTTTGGTGATATATTTCTTTCTTGGCGATGGCGACAAAGGATGGCATTCAACTAAGTTTTAAGCAGAACAGACCTATTGAAATTAATGAACCTACCTTAGTTACACTTATTAATTTCAGTGGGTCTACTCTGAACTTAGTTGAACACTATGGCAAGGAGGCCTAAGCAAAACAGTGACCCACTGTAAGAAGAAGGGTCAGAAAAACAATCAAGATATTTATGTGAGCAATTGGGCAGAATATTGGCTTCATGCGTCATCTCATGTTGCCAGAAGTAAAAAGAGTTACAGACTTACGTTTAAAAAAGGGGAGGATTAAATTTCAGGGAAAGCCCTCACAAAAGGCCCTGTGGCTGTCTCTTCCAAGACCACATAAACACCATGCATTTAAACCACCATTGTACCATTTTAAGATTCCTGGGATGTGTAGCTTATTAAGGATGCTGAGGTTCCTGATCCTCTCATGGAGTAACAATTCCCAGAATAATTTAACCATCAATGGTTCTTCCCAGGGAACTCTGGGAATTGTAGGTCTATGAGAGGAATTAACAAACTTGTTCTTTAGTTGTTTAGTTGGGTCCGACTCTTCGTGACCCCATGGACCAGAGCACGCCAGGCCCTCCTGTCTTCCACTGCCTCCCACAGTTTGGTCAAACTCATGCTGGTAGCTTTGAGAACACTGTCCAACCATCTCGTCCTCTGTCGTCCCCTTCTCCTTGTGCCCTGTCCTTCCAGTGAGCGCTCAGGGCTGATTTCCTTCAGAATGGATAGGTTTGGTCTTCTTGCAGTCCATGGGACTCTCAAGAGTCTCCTCCAGCACCATAATTCAAAAGCATCCATTCTTCGGCGATCAGCCTTCTTTATGGTCCAGCTCTCACTTCCATACATCACTACTGGGAAAACCATGGCTTTAACTATACAGACCTTTTTTGGCAAGGTGATGTCTCTGCTTTTTAAGATGCTGTCTAGGTTTGTCATTTCTTTTCTCCCAAGAAGCAGGCGTCTTTTAATTTTGTGACTCCTGTCACCATCTGCAGTGATCATGGAGCCCAAGAAAGTAAAATCTCTCACTGCCTCCATTTCTTCCCCTTCTAGTTTCCAGGAGGTGATGGGACCAGTGGCCATGATCTTTGTTTTTTTGATGTTGAGCTTCAGACCATATTTTGCACTCTCCTCTTTCACCCTCATTAAAAGGTTCTTTAATTCCTCCTCACTTTCTGCCATTAAGGTTGTGGTCATCTGCATATCTGAGGTTGTTGATATTTCTTCCAGCATTCTTAATTCTGGCTTAGGATTCATCCAGCCCAGCCTTTTGCATGATGAATTCTGCATATAAGTTAAATAAGCAGGGAGACAATATACAGCCTTGCCGTACTCCTTTCCCAATTAACAAACTATGCCTAATAAACTTCAGATCCCAGGATTCTTTGGTGGAAGCCATGACTGCTGGAGTGGTATAACTGTGCTTTGAATGTATGATGCAGATGTGGCCTTAGTTGCCAGTTCTAGAGTTAGAAGTCTCCTTAACCCTTAAAATGCTGTACCTCTCTACCTTTAAGTCAGAGCATGCTAGCTCGCTTCCTGCCTGGGCTTAAACCTCTCCCTCCCTTTCTCTGTCCCCCAACTCAGCAGCTTCATTGTCTCAGTTAACAAACAATGAAGTTATTTGTCTTCAAAGAGCCATCGTGTGCTTGTGGATACAGTTTGCATACTAAGCATTTTGGTAATTGATCTTTTTGGCTTTTACTGTGCATTGCAGAAGGTTGTCAACTGCTCCTTTGAAGTTAACTAATGATTGTGGGAGCAAGGCATCTCAGGGAGGAGCTGGGGTCAGATTAGCATTGTCGAAATGCGAGCCCCACATGCAAACTCTCATATTACCTCACGCTGCATTATTTAGGTCAGCTTAGAAGAAAAAGGCCTCTCCTGAGTGAAGAAGAGACAGGGAAGTTTATTGTTACCAGACTTCGTCTCGTGCCTTTCAAGCTTGGACGCTGCTTCTCCTCCTCCCGTACAAATCAGGGCCAAGTGAGCAAAATCTGCAGCGGAAAAAGTAGTGTGGTGCTGCCAAAAAAAGGGGGAAATGGTCACTTCCAAATAGAAGGCAGAAGCTTTGCATGTGCTTTAGAAACAGTGACTATCATTTAAATACAAATCCATCTCACCACTAGTTGGTCTGTGTGGCTGCTTAGTCTGCTGTCCCGGTGCTAAGTACTGATGTTCAGCTTCAAGGCCCCGTTTCATTCTTCTTATAGTTCTAAACCAGACTTGGACTGGAGGAGGCCTTCCAGCAGAGGACTAAGGTCTGTAAAGTAGGACATCTGATTGTCCTATGAAACAGCTCTGGGCAGAGAGAGGTGCTTCATCCTGCTGTTGGCTGCCCCCAGCCACCTGGTCTAGGTTCAAAAGTTTTGGCAAAGGTATCTGGGACCCTGTAGGACAAAACAGTGTTGTGAGAATGATTTGTATTGGAGGGAGAGAGGATGGGTGGGTGAGTGGGGCAACAGGCAGGGAAAAAATTAAGCACCGGCCTCGTCTTCTACATCACTCCTGAAAATATTCAGTTCCCAAACTGGTTTTTGTTAATAAAGATGGCCATTGAGGCTGTTGCATATGCTTTACAGGTGATGCACAATTTGTCTCTAAAGTAGTCACACGTCTGAGTGTCCTTTCAGTGGATGTGGACATGGGATTGCTCTCTTGTGAGCCAAAGCACTAGTGCTGGGAGAAGCTAACTATAGACCCCATTAGCATGTCTCTTTGGTCTCAGCCGCCCTTCATAAGATTCTCACATTAAGTCTTGCTCATATGAATGCCAGATTCCCCCATCCCATCTTTTTTGTTCACAGTGCAATTATAAAGCAGAGAAATGCATGTCATCAGATGGTCACTTTTCACAACAAACTTGTAAATGGCTTTTTGTTGCAGTAGAGATGAGCAAATCAGCCAGTTTCTCATCCTCCCCCAGTTTTCCACATTTCCACATCAGTTTGCATTTTTTAAATAAAAAAAGTCCTCATGAAAATTCATCAGCATTTTAGTGTGAATTTCTCATAGCATATGAGTTTTGCAGTTTTGCCAATAGATATATTTCTGCAAGACAATTTATTCCAGTATAACACTTTATAGTAATAGTATAGTATAGTATAGTATAGTATAGTATAGTATAGTATAGTATAGTAAAAGCTATGATTTTCCCAGTAGTGATGTATGGAAGTGAGAGCTGGACCATAAAGAAGGCTAATTGCTGAAGAATTGATGCTTTTGAATTATGGTGCTGAAGAAGACTCCTGAGAGTCCCATGGACTGCAAGAAGAACAAACCTATCCATTCTTAAGGAAATTAGCCCTGAGTGCTCACTGGAAGGACAGATCGTGAAGCTGAGGCTCCAGTACTTTGGCCACCTCATGAGAAGAGAAGACTCCCTGGAAAAGACCCTGATGCTGGGAAAGATGGAGGGCACAAGGAGAAGGGGACGACGGAGGACGAGATGGTAGGACAGTGTTCTCGAAGCTACCAGCATGAGTTTGACCAAACTGCAGGAGGCAGTGGAAGACAGAAGTGCCTGGCGTGCTCTGGTCCAGGGGGTCATGAAGAGTTGGACACGACTAAATGACAACAACAAAAATACTTTAAAAAGATATATTTGGCTAATATGTGGCATTTTAATGCACATGTTACCCCAGTATATGCATTTTTGTACACATTATTTTGCTGGTGAATGGAATTGCAAAATTCAGAGAAGTGTGGATTTCAAAGGATGGCTGTGCTTCAGACCAATTATTGATTCGGAAAGGGCAAATTAGGTAGGTTCCCTATTTCCTTACCGACAGACGCCTGTCTCATACATTACATAAACACATATCCATATTGAATGGAGGCCCAGAAGGGATCTCCCTGTTGAGCTAGCATGGATGATATTCAGTGTAGGAGGGCCCTTGGGCCAGACATTCTTCATGGGCTCCCTTGCTTTGAGTGATTGTACCACCTCCCTGCCATTATCACCATCTGCCCCTGCTCCTCTTCTTCCTCATCACTGCTTCCACCTGCCTGCTTTTAAGGCAGAGGGCCAACCAGCAAGCAGACAGTCACATCTATGACTCCTCCTCGCCACCACTGTTTTCTGGGTCAAAGCAAGAGGCAGGCGAAGAAGCAAACAGGTTGCAAAGGTGAGCAGGAGGAGCCGGTCCAGAGGCGTTCTTGTCAATGGCCATTTGGCAGATGTCTGACCATGCTGACCCTTGACTTGGATACTCATCTTTGCATAGAATCAGCACTGGCCCATCCATGAGGCAGACTGAGACAGACGCCTCAGGCGGCAGAATCCAAGGGGTGCCTCCGGAGATGTTTTCTCTCTCTGCTGCCAAAGAAGCAAGGAGAAGCGGTTGCAGTGGCTTCTAGTGAGATCTTGTGAGAGCCCCACACAATCTCATGAGATCTTACCAGAAGCTGCAGTTGTGCAACCCCAGTAAGCAAGCTTCAGCAGGGGCAGGAAGGAGTGTTGGGATACTGCCAGGGAGGCAAAGCCATCAGGCAGGCCTACAAGTTGTCTCCAGACGATCACCGGTCTCCCGTAGAACAGCATCAGTCAATTAGCGACACGAGCCTCAGAGACATTCCAAGACTCATGCACACCCTTTTCAGCAGTCTCCACAATGAAGGTTTCAGACAGGAGAGCATATTTACAGCTTTATTCAACGTAGATCAGAACAAAGGAAAAACATGGCTGCTTGCCTTAGTGTCCAGGAAAACAGCTGGAACAAAAGCTATATACAAAACGGAAACTCCCAGTGAGCAGGAAGTAAACAGGCATGTGACACACAACGGCCTGTTCCCTTTTTAAGGTGGAACGGGAATATCCTAACAAGGAGGGGGTGGCCCGGCCCCCCTGCATATAGTGCTTGTTGCATTCACACGTAGGTGTACCTTTCATACGCATGAATAATGTGAAGTATCTCACAGAGGATGACTGTTCTTACTGAGAGATTGTGGGGTTGGATGGATGGAAATGAAGACCTTCTGCTTGAGAATTAAAAGGTAATAAGACAAACAGAGGCAACATCTTTCCCTCTTCCCTTCTGGTACCCATTTTATCCCTTGTCTCTGTCCCCTGCCCCCCATTCCTCTCTGTAGTGGCTTGTGGTGTGCTGTTTGCTGCCTGGCTCCCAGCTGGGGAGGGGGCTCTGATTCTATGCTCCCCAGCACACTTTGCTGATATTCAAAGCAACAGGTGGCGGATCCCCATCTCTTGTTCTCTGAAAGCCTTCAATCTGCAGCGCTAAGCATTATATCAAACCCACCAGCAGGCTAGTTCCTTTTCTTGTTGTATTAGCCAGTCAAGCATTTTGCACTGCTGAATGCCATCTTATTTAACATTTTCTTAAACAGCTTCTAAAGGTCTTAACTCTGTGACAGATGGGCCGTCGAAGGGGCACGTAATGGCCGAGAATCAGCGTGGTACGGTTTAGCAGTGTTTATTGTTGGTTAAGTATTGTTTAAGAAAAATTCTTTTCTTCCCATCATGGCTACAACCAGATTTGCACTCTGTAGACCCACAGCTTGCTCATTTGAGAGGGGATTTTTGTTTCTTTATTCTGTAGTCTCTAGGTCACAGTTTGGTCATGGACCATTAAAATACTGCCAACATAGAAGATCCTTCAAAATGCTGGACTGGACAATTGAAATAATGTATTAGATAAAAGTTGGAGAATTTGAAAAACTAGAAATGCATCATGATTCCTCAAGCTGTTGCAAAGTCTCATATGTGATTTGCAGGTAAAAACACATGTTATGTATATATAGTATTTTTTTTCGGAAGGCTTCATGGGCATTATATCAGGAGAAGTTTTGCAAAAATAATTTAAGGCAAGCCACTTTTTAGTGTTCCCATTTTACAGCTAAGCAGTTGAGGCTGAGATAAGAATGGCTAAAGGAACTTGAGTTTCAGGCTAAGGTTTGAACTTGGTTACCCCAAGCGTGTACTGAAGTAGCATCCTGGTTTTTCATTTAGGGGTATGAAATTTGGAGACATGGTAGCTCATACACAGGAGACTAACCCTGCCAAATTCCAGATGGGTTGCACTGGGGACTTTTGTATTAGCCACCTTTAATATTTGATTTCTCCAGAAATGCTTTTCTGTTATTTATAATCGCTTATTGATTTTTCCAAAAAGAAATAAATGCAGCCAAACAATACAAACTTAATCACAACTTTTTAAAAAGTGTTCCATATGTACAAGTAAGGGGGAGGAGTGAAAGCAGGAGTGGGCAAATGGTTGGTGGTCCAGACAAACTAGATCTATATAAAGCAGGCATGTCCAAAGTCCATTTCAGGGGGTAAAACCCTAAAAAAAGCTCAACAACTTTGGTTGGCCCCCACGGCCCTTCACTTCATCAGATCTGGCCCTCTCCGAAAAAAGTTTGGACACCACTGAAAAGGAGTCCATATATCAGAGAACTTCCTATCTTTCTTGTGTTTATGAAAGGTCATCTTATCATATGCTGACAGCTGAATCATGTCCTCTGTTCATTGTGTGGTCAGGGTGGTGGTGGTAGATTTATCTTTCCAGTATTGAAACATTAGATCATGGATAGTCAAAACTAAGGCCCAGGGCCCGGATCCAGCCCAATCACCTTCTAAGTCTGGGAATCAGTGTGTTTTTACATGAGTAGAATGTGTCCTTTTATTTAAAATGCATCTCTGGGTTATTTGTGGGGCATAGGAATTCGTTCATCCCCCCCCCCCAATATAGTCCGGCCCCCCACAAGGTCTGAGGGACAGTGGACCGGCCCCCTGCTGAAAAAGTTTGCTGATCCCCACATTAAGTGTTTAGCCACGATGAATATCCTCAGAAACAAGTTAAAATGCCCTTCTGACAGGTTCCAAAGGACTAGTACCTGATTTGATAAAATCTCATGAAACCATATTGTAATGGTTCTAGGGGTTGCTCGTGCGTAAATCGGTGCCAGCACCTGGCTGGGTTGCCTGAGTGAACCTTTCCTGTCCGGACAGCCACTCACCCGTGGCTGTCTCAATCGCTGGCAGAATCCGTCAGTGGGCGTTTCTTGAACTTCTTCCAGCAAAGAAGCTCTTTGACGCCTAGTCTCCTCCTACTCTCCCTGCACGGAAGCCTTCTGCGCAAGGAGGGCGTAGGCAGCGGAGGACCCTTACTCTCCCTGCTGGTCCCCGGCAAGGAGTCATGGGACCGCCTCGCCGATTCCCCCATCTGCCCCCCTTCTCCACTGGTGCTACGCTGATTCTCTTCCCCAGAAGATGGGCTGCCTCTCCCCATCCCGGGACGCTCTCTGGAATCCCTCTGGAGCTTGCTCTCTCCCTCCGGCACTGATGGCAGTTCCCTGACACATATTGATGTGGCTGATGACCTCTGACTTCAGCACAGGACTAAATTGTGTGACAGAGTCATAGAATCATAGCATTTGGGAGTTGGAAGGGAGCCTGAGGGTCATCTAGTCCTGCCCACAGCTGTTCTTAGGTGGGTTCAAACCACCAACCTTCTGGTTAACAGCCAGACACACTGGCACATTGGGCCATGACAGGACAGTAACAGCACTTGTCAGTGCTATTTGATTTTTTCCTAGAAAGACAGTGTGGAGACCAAGAAACTCTGAATACAATTGGGTATCAAACACAAGATAATATCTGTGAAAATCAGCCTGAGAGAGGCTGATGTTTTTTCCATTGCGATATGTGAACTGGATGCTCATTCTACCCGGAGTCCCTCCAGATCTGGTTTAGACTTGTCTCTTAGGGTTTGGTAAAGACATATTACTGGCTTAGGATGTTGTTGAGAAGCCTTTATGTCATCCAAGAATGCAGGGATTTCAAAGGCACTTAGTGCTTCAGGGCCAAAGTAGGCAACAGATGTTTAAATTGCAAATATTGCCAGTTTGCACCTGACGGGAGAGAGTGTACTCCCATCAGATTAGAAAAGGGGAGAAATTTGTTATTTCCCCCCAATTAGCCCGTTTCCCCCAAAGAAAGGTTCCCCACTAATTTTTTAGTTTAGGGTCACACCAGAGAGTCTGTTTACCAGGCATATGTGAGTCAAACCACAATTTCTGAGCCAACCTGCTCCATGTCTCACAAGCTAGTCAAGGAAATCACAGCACCTTCCAGGTAAACACAGACAAACTTCCTGGTGAGAGTCATAGCCTGGGTGGGAAGCAAAATAGTGAGAAAGAATAAAGTCAGAGTAGAGAGGAATGATGTGACCAAGAAGAAAAGCAGCCAGCTGGAGAGAAGGTCAGAGAGCAATTTTTGATGTTTGTTTGACTCCAATGCTGCGGTTATGGGAGAAACAAGACCCTTTTGAGGGTGCTGATGCTGTGAGCCACTCCATCATCTCACGTTGTAGATATGTGCAGATCAACCATATATCCTAAAGTCACCACAGTTTCCATTTCCAAAAGGAAACATGAACCCTGGGTGAGTGCTTACAACCTCACACCACTTGGAGATTGAGGCGGTGTGCAACAATATATACATATGTTTATTTTAGTTTGTTTCCTGCCCTCGAACCCCAAGGGTTATCAGTGGTCTATGGGAAGGATTCCAGAGAGAGGCAGGTGATGGAAGACCATTTCAGAGCCTGCCTGGTGTCAACTATCTCCTCCATCCACTAGGACATGCTACCACCAACTGCCCTGTGGGAAGAATCCAATGACAATTTTTACATGTGGATATTGTTTGTTGGATCTCACTCACTCACAAACTCACTCACTCACTCACCTCTAAGCTGCCTTGGAAATATTAGTACAGTGGTACCTCGGGTTAAGTACTTAATTCGTTCCGGAGGTCCGTTCTTAACCTGAAACTGTTCTTAACCTGAAGCACCACTTTAGCTAATGGGACCTCTTGCTGCCACCGCACCATCGGAGCACGATTTCTGTTCTCATCCTGAAGCAAAGTTCTTAACCTGAAGCACTATTTCTGGGTTAGTGGAGTCTGTAACCTGAAGCGTATGTAACCCAAGGTACCACTGTATCACAAAAGGCCAGATAGATATAATTGTAATAAATAAATGTGAGTTTTAAGAATAATTCTGTTCTGTCTTTCTGCCTCTGGGTCATAGTTCTTTCCTTCAAAGAGCTGCCTTTCTGAACATCTGATAGACTGAATAAACATGCCCATTAACCTCCAATTTAGAAATGCTCGTTCCTTTTCCCGAGCAAGAACTCTGCTGCATCTCAGTTGCTTCCTTTTGTCTTCATATGGGTGGCTGCCTGGAAAGTGTTTTGGATTTCCGTGGGTGGAATATTCCTTCAGGCAACAGAGCTGTTGATGGCATTTACTGTTGGAGTTACCTTCTCTTATGCCTTTTGGCTACGATACATTTCCAAACACATCCTACTGCGATAGGATTCAAAAATGCAGAGTCGCCCACTTACTAATCCACTAGGGTGATGTGTTTCGGTTGAGATTTTGTCTCCAACTCAACCTGGAAGCTATCTGAAAGACCCCATGTAACTGTAGAGTGAGTGGCTCAGAAGTCTTGCTTTTAGAGAACTGAAATGTAACTATGGTTTTGATGGTAAGGTTATAGGAAGATAAATATTTAAAAAGAAGTAGATGCTCCCATTTGTGGGAAGAAATATTTCCCATATCAATCCTCTTCTTTGTTCCCTGGTAAAATGGGGGGGGGGGACCTACTTCTTATTTGTGTGCAACAGAACAGGTTGGGTCGTCTCTGCACTGCTGTAGTAAAAATAACAGGATTAAACAGGGTCTGATTAATTTTAGGACTTTAAATTCTGCTCCTCCTTCAGCCCCGCCAACCTGAAAAGTGATTTGTGAAATAACAAAGTATTATAGTCAAGATCTTCTGATCGTTGCCCTTTAAAGTCTCTTTCTCACATGGCCGGGCTTCACAAAAAGCTATTTTACTAGAAGAAATTAGATTTCTGGTTAGTAGGAGCCCTAAATAGACATGAATTACAAGAACGTCCTTTGAAAACTCCATCCAGCACTTTGTTTCATTAAATCCCATGAAGCGACCTTAATTTAGTGGAACACTGAATGGGTTGTTCTTTTAACCTATTAGCACTTTGGCCAGTGCCATAAAGCATATTCATGGATGATTCCATCAAGAAGGACAACAGTGGGATTAATATTATTTCAGGATACAGTAAATGCCACAATGATGAAGCTGTTTAAGATCTGGTGCTCACTGTGTCACACTGAATGCGTTGACATTTACTCTGCTATCATTTCATTTCCAATGCTCCTTCCAAATCAGCCAGTGCTAATGCTTCCACATGCGAGTGTATATTGGCCTGGAATAGAGCACCTCAAGGCGGAAGAGAGGGAGGGATAAGCTTCCTCTGGAGACTTTGGCCTTTGCTCACTATGGAAACATCACAAAGCCTTTGTGCTCCCCACATTTTAGACAGCCCCATCGCATCTCCTGAAAGGAAGCTCTGTTCACACGTTCAGCTGGATATGTGTGTCCTTGAAATGTTTAATGAAGGACCCAAATAAGTGCTTCACAAAAATCAGAGGTAACCACTGTGGTCACCTCTCCAGATGTTGCTCCACCACTTGTGATCATTGGCCATGCTGGCAGACACTGATGGGAGTTCTAGTCTGTGGCTAAAATCCTATGATTTAGGAGTTAGGTATAATTTTCGGCTACTCCATGAACCAATGCATAGAACTCCATCTTCTTAAATGTGATTAATTTTTTAAAATAAATAACTGCAACATTCCAGAGTGGTTTACAAAATGTTGGGGAGCTGGTTTGGCGTTTTATAAAGATTTATGAAATATTATAAGACCACAGCCAACAACATATCCTGAAAAGCCTGAAGTAACAGAGATGGGTGCCCTCTGAGCTTTCCTGGAAGAGCTCCAGAAATGTTTCTACCTTGGGTGACATCTTGCCTTGCCACAGACCTGCAGGGACCTCAGATGGGGACCTTCTGAACTAGGGTTCACCAGGCCATTTAGGTCTTTGAAAGGTTAAAACCAGCACCTTGAATTGATGGCTGCTCTGCTTCATGTGACCGCACTCTGTTGAAGGGCGTTGCTTTTGAAACCATGCATGGAGATAATGAAAGTCCATTCAACACCTGGAACCATCACTTGGTGTTGTAGTCACCAAGTGATAAACTGCAGGTGTGAACCAGTCCAAACACCATCTAGTTTTTGGTTTCTTTATATATTTTTTGCCTGTAGCTTAGAGAAAAGCAGGCAATGAGGTGTTAAAAATCTATTATAGTCAATGAGAACATTGCCATATATGTCAGTGGAGTCAAGTCCGCCCCCTCCCCGAACAAGTTGCATATTGATTTAATTGAATTTTGGAAAGAAGTTGTGTTCTGACTTGCACACTGCAAGTGATTGATTTCTTAAGCTCTGATCTTTTAAAGCACTTGTGCTATTGGCATGTGTTTTGAGGGCCAAGCTTTCAGATTCCACCCCCCCAGCCCGTGACGTGATATTTGCATTGTTGTAGTACCAGTTTTCTTTCATGCTATATCAACTCAATCATCGTTGAGCCGAGGCAGCCTCTTTTAAAATAAACATCCCCAAACAATTCCACCAGGCCACTTAATTCATGTTTGAAATGCTAGAACCTCTTAAGCAGATGTCAGAATTTGACGCTGGCTTCCCCCTAAAAAGCGTGAGTCACAAAAATCCTGTCACAGAGTGTCTTTTGGGGGGTGGGTGTTGGGTTTTCTTTCTTTCTTCCTTTTTTTATTAAAAAAAAACCATTTCCCAAGGTGATATTCCAGCCTTACCGAGGTGGTGAAAAATGGTTTTGAGAGCCAAACAAAAGCCTTTGTTGCCTTTTCAAGACTTCTAATGCAGCCAATGACTCTTTGACAAGTCTGTGAGTGGGGCCTTTGCAAGGCTGTGAAGGAAGCACACAGGAAGCTGCGCTATCCCAAGGCAGAGGATTGGTCCTTCTCGCTCACTGCTGTCCACGCTACAGGTGGGGAACCTCAGGTCTTGGGGCCATATTTGGTCCTCCAAGCTGCTGCATCTGGCTTCCAGGGCCAAGTCACACCGCCTGAGCACTTTTGCCTGGGTGAAATGTGCCATTGAACTCAGTTAATGGCTCTTGCTTTCCTAGACAGAGGATAGAGATGGATGTGTGGGTGTCTGTAGAAACTATCCTACTGTAAAGGTAAAGGGACCCCTGACTATTAGGTCCAGTCGTGGCCGACTCTGGGGTTGCGGTGCTCATCTCGCTTTATTGACCGAGGGAGCCGGCGTACAGCTTCCAGGTCATGTGGCCAGCATGACTAAGCCGCTTCTGGCGAACCAGAGCAGCGCACGGAAACGCTGTTTACCTTCCCGCTGGGGCGGTACCTAGTTATCTACTTGCACTTTGACGTGCTTTCAAACTGCTAGGTTGGCAGGAGCTGGGACCGAGCAACGGGAGCTCACCCCGTCGCGGGGATTCGAACCACCGACCTTCTGATCGGCAAGCCCTAGGCCCTGTGGTTTAGACCACAGTGCCACCCACATCCCTATAAAATGTAATATAGGTAAAGGTGAAGGGACCCCTGACCATTAGGTCCAGTTGTGACTCACTCTGGGGTTGCAGCGCTCATCTCGCTTTATTGGCTGAGGGAGCCGGCATACAGCTTCCGGGTCATGTGGCCAGCATGACTAAGCCACTTCTGGCAAACCAGAGCAGCGCACGGAAACGCCGTTTACCTTCCCGCCGGAGCGGTACCTATTTATCTACTTGCATTTTGACATGCTTTCAAACTGCTAGGTTGGCGGGAGCAGGGACCGAGCAACGGACGCTCACCCCGTTGTGGGGATTCGAACTGCTGACCTTCTGATCGGCAAGTCCTAGGCTCTGTGGTTTAACCCACAGTGCCACCTGTGTCCCTAATCCTACTGTACAAGGATACATTTACATTTGTTTCTCCACTCACGTTGGCTCTAGCAAGTTCTAAATAGCCAAACATGTTGTCCTAGTCACTGGATGTCCCAACAGGAGCAGCTGCAGGCAGAATAGTCTCTTTGAGAGAAATTGTGATTCCACACAGTGGCAGACTTTGGGTTTTCAAATTTCAGTGGCGCTTTCTGCAATGCCAAAATTTGGGACCCGCTACATCTCGCCTTCCGTTCTAAGTCATTATTGCCATCCCCTCTGCGGTGCTCTGTAAGCTTGGCACCCAGTGATGGTGAACCCAGTGGCGAAGCTGCATGCTCCGGCACCGGGGGCAGAGAGCAGGCGGGGCTGTGGCATACAATGTGGGGGCATGGCGCCCGGCACGGTGGGGGGTGCACGGCATGTGTCTGGCCCCCCCACAATGGTACCCCCCTCCCTGATGGTGCCCAGGGTAATGCGCTTCCCCCGCCCCCTGTTCCTCCGCCAGTGGGTGAACTGGTTGCACTCCCCTAAATCTGCCTCTGCTTCCCAATGGGAATGGAAAGATCTGCCCATTTCAATTCTCTCAGTTTCCCTACTTCACAATCCATCATGTCATTCCCACAACTACCGTATTTATCGCTCTATAAGATGCACTTTTCAGAGTTCCAATAACAAGGCAAAAGCAATTATCACTCAGAGACTTTACGATGTCGAATTACAACAAGAAGACGCCCTACTCCCGGAGACGTATAGATGTTTAAAAGCTTGGCCTAATTTTGCAGCTGCCCCTTACTTAACTAACATCACTAACGAAGCTTATAGATGGGCTTTCTCTAGAGCCCACTTTGAGACAATGCCCTCAGCAGTGCTGTACGGCAAATTCACGCGGGTACCAATGCATGCGCGTCTCTGCCCCTGTATGTCTAATAAGGTAGAATCTGTCACACACATCCTTCTATTTTGCGAATTTTATAGTGAAGAACGAGTTCAACTTATTTGGCCGCTTTTATCAAAATTTATACCCCTACAACATTATTTGGAATCCTCCCCCGAAATTCTACTAAAATACCTTCTGGAAGATTCCTCAAGCTCAATATCATATGAGGTGGCCAAATTTTGCACTTTAGTAATCAGGAAGCATAAATCTCTGTTGAATGGCACACTGCGAAGTTCCCTTGTGTAATCCTTTTTTTCCCCTCTTCTGATGTTGTTGTTGATTTCTTTTTGTTTGATCTTGTGGTGTTTAGTGTCACTGGCTTTTGCCGCAATAAAACTTGAAACTTGATGCACTTTTCCCCTCCTAAAAAGTAAGGGGAAATGTGTGTGCGTCTTATGGAGCGAATGCAGGCTGTGCAGCTATCGCTGAAGGCAGAACAGCAAGAGGGATTGTTGCGCTGCCCTGAAGAGGCTTTGCGTTGCTTTCGCTGAAGCCAGAACAGCAGGAGGGATCGTTGCGCAGCAAGCCCTCTTGCTGTTCTGGCTTCTGAGATTCAGAATATTTTTTCTCTCGTTTTCCTCCTCCAAAAACTGGGTGCGTCTTATGGTCGGGTGCGTCTTATTGAGCGAAAAATACAGTAAGTCATAAGAATGCTTAGGGCAGAGAAAGGAGAGGAAAAGAGTGATGTGTTCATTTCCTTGTTGACATGCTTCTGAATTAACACTTGGGCAGGGGGAACCATGCTGCTTGCACATTTCTAAGCCTATGGGGCAGGGTGCCTTTGCTTTCACCACCCTTTGTTGTTGTTTAGTCGTTTAGTCGTGTCCGACTCTTCGTGACCCCATGGACCAGAGCACGCCAGGCACCTCTGTCCTCCACTACCTCCCGCAGTTTGGTCAAACTCATGCTGGTAACCTCGAAAACACTATCCAACCATCTCGTCCTCTGACGCCCCCTTCTCCTTGTGCCCTCCATCTTTCCCAGCATCAGTGTCTTCTCCAGGGAGTCTTCTCTTCTCATGAGGTGGCCAAAGTACTGGAGCCTCAGCTTCACGATCTGTCCTTCCAGTGAGCACTCAGGGCTGATTTCCTTAAGAATGGATGCGTTTGATCTTCTTGCAGTCCATGGGACTCTCAAGAGTCTTCTCCAGCACCATAATTCAAAAGCATCAATTCTTCGGCGATCAGCCTTCTTTATGGTCCAGCTCTCACTTCCATACATCACTACTGGGAAAACCATGGCTTTAACTATACGGACCTTTGTTGGCAAGGTGACGTCTCTACTTCTCAAGATGCTGTCTAAGCCTGTCATTGCCCTTCTCCCAAGAAGCAGGCATCTTTTAATTTTGTGACTGCTGTCACCATCTGCAGTGATCATGGAGCCCAAGAAAGTAAAATCTCTCACTGCCTCCATTTCTTCCCCTTCTATTTGCCAGGAGGTGATGGGACCAGTGGCCATGATCTTCGTTTTTTTGGCTCTTGTGGAGATTCATGCATAGCAGGGGGTTGGATAAAATTACCCTCAAGATCCCTTCCAACTCTACAATTCTATGATTCTATGTGGGGGCTTTCCAGTGTTTTTCTCGGTCACATGAACGGCTCTTTGCCTGTCAGACACAAATCATGAGTGTGTCCTCCTGCAATAAGCTCCTGGATCCCCTGCAAGACGTTTCTTTCCCTGACGTCAAGATAGCAAAGCAGAGAAGCTGAGGGAGGTGGAAAGGTTAGTGGACGAGGCCTTTCGCAATGATATAGCCATCTCCCACGGCTCCCCTTTTAGGCCTGTGTCCTGTTCTCACAGTGGCCAACCAGATGGCTCTGGGAAGCCTAAAAGCAGGACCTCAGCACAAGACCAATCACCTGCAGTTTCCCATGAGACAATTGGCCTAATCCAGCAGCCTCTTCTTGTGTTCTTAGAGACATAGGCTGTACTACACAAACAAGAACCCATCACATCCTGCTTTCAGTTGTTTCCCTTCCATTGTCCCCATCAACATGGTTATAGGACAGCAGTAACATTATCTTCTGGTGTGCATCTTAGTAATAAAGGGGTGCTGTGAGTATCCCATAATAGATGAGACAGTAAGGACAACCCTCAGGCTAGCTGCCGAATAGATGCAAGTTCCTCCAATATAATGAATGTTTGTATGTTATTTTCATTTACATGCATTTTTATCCTTTCCCGTGATATGTGCATTTAGTTGAAGAACTGTACCCCAACATTCAGAGAAGTGCAATTTTCAAAGGACAGCTTTGTTGTGGTTCCCATGTTGTTTTACATAGATTTTGTTCTTACGGTCTGATCAGTGTGATAGAGGTTTTAACAACCTCCCATTCTGACAGTGTGAAAGAAAGAATAACCTTGCAAATAGAACCTGCATCCCTTGTGGTTTTAAGAAGGCATAGAATCCCATGGATAACACAGGTTACCCCTTTGCAATGACAGTAAATTGTACTTAATGCAGCTGGGCAACTTCAGTGTGAATGTGCTTCAGCTCTGCCCGTCAGAAAGCACCATTCAATTTACTATCTCAGCTCTCGGAGGATTGGCCCCTTTGCCAGGTTGCGTTGCATGTATTTGTACGCCTCGTTTCTCAGCATCCACTGAGTCTGAGCAGAACAATGTGACATTTGCAAGCAAGCTTCCTGATATAAGAACCTCTTCATCTTGCTGATGGGTTTTTTGTTACCTCCATGTCGTCATGAACGCAGCAGATCCCGTCTGCATTTTTTGTGCTTTAAAAAAAATCCGCTGTGGTCGGAAAGCCCATGACGGCCGTTTCCTTTGTCTTCACAGATGTGCATAGATATATACAGTGAGATGGAATGCTTTTCCTTGTCAGGCAGCCAGCCTGCCCAGCTGGGGCAGTGTCAGATTGCAGCTGGCACGAAGACATTGTGCTCATATCAGCGGCAATCTGAAGAATTGCATCCAGGTCTTGTATACCATTATTCGCATGTCCTAGGGATGTTAGGAGAGCTGAGATCAGTTGCATGGGACCATAAAGCATCTTGACTTTATCATAATCTTTGTCTCCAATTAATAGGACGTTTACCTTTTAACCTGCAAAAAGAAGAAGAAGTCCTGCTCACCTCAGTACTTTGGCTGGCCATGATATGCATAAGACAAGGAGATTCACATCAGTTGAGCAGGGAATATGTTTTCCCAGGATATATTGGCTCGAGGCTGTTAATCACCTTCTCCTGGAGAGAGGTGATGTGACAAATAAATTAGGAACATGACTCCACGGCCACAAAGCTTGTGGGTTCATGTACTGCTTGTTCTTGCGCTGGGAGCTGACTCCAGGGCTGGAGACAGATGGAGGTAATATTACAGAGGCATTGTTACCTTCGTCAGATACATCCTGATATTGTCGCTGCTACACTGATTTTGCAGTTTTTGCAGTGTTACAACCCCCCAAAAAACCTGTTTAACTGGGGGTAAGAATGACACAGAAGTATTGTGTGTTGGCTTTTGATTGTTTGCATTTGGTTTGGGCAAGTACTCTTAGGTGAGTGAGCCCAAGCAGAGATTTAAAATCACAAAACATGCTGCAAAGTAAAGTGTGGAAATATAGGCTGTTAGACCTTCAAAATATCCCTTTCTAAGTCGCTTCCAAAGTTTCCCACTTCCTTTAGCATAGAAAGAGACCATATGTTTGGTAAGTTAAAATGGTTTACTTACAAAAGTTTAGATTCATTTGCTTTTCCATATAGCAGCAAGAAAAGACAGGCAGTGTGACTTAGTTTCAAAAAGGCAAGGGTTTCTAAATTATTTGTATAGAAACACAAATATGGCTTGCTAAAGCTATGCGGTCTAAGCTTGGATCATCCACCTTAGACCTCCTTACTGGTTGAATTCACATGGTGGAAAAAGAGAGAACAGAGTTTGGTAACCCTTCCTCCCAAGGTGAGGGTGTGTGACCTAGCTAGGCCTGGAAGGGCAGCTCACTCTGTGGTCTTATATTGACATGTATTAATTAGAGTTACGCATGTTGGTTATATGAGGCTGGATATATCCCACAAAGTGTGCATAAGCCAAGGACATCCATAATTGTATTACTCTGCTTTTATCCCTCTGCCTTGAAAATTGTTGTTAGTTGATAGTGCAATTCACCAGCTCCATATGAGATGTTCAGGGTATTATTAAAGATACAGTGATGAAGTCTGATAAGGTGATATAAGTGGGGCCAAGAGAAAGTACAAGAGGAGATAATCTTTAGGCTCTCCAGGCAGCTGAAGATTCCTCAGAAGTTTGAGGTCCAAAGCCTCTTCCAGATGACGTATTTTGTTGAGCATTCGTCCGGATTTGATTGCATATAGCTTCACATGGAGGTTAGACTATGGCCAAACTTTTCTGAGCAGTTCTGATTTATTTGTGGAGAAGTTATACACCAATGAGCATTCATCTTGCTTTGTTCTTCCTACTTCATTTGTGGGGGTATACATCTTCCCAGTTAATCACCCTTCAAGGCATTTTCCTTTCAGCAGGAAGTTACAGGAAATACACTGATTGGAACTGAAGTGACATGTCCACCTTGAAACTGTTACAAGCGCAAATGTTACTGTGCAGTATTCACAAGTAGATTACTATTATGTGCATATCTCGGCCAATGTTATGATGCATAGAAGCACCTCTGGCCAACCAGAGCCAGGCACCTGAAGCACATCTGGAAACAGCACATTAGCTGTAGCATTGAGGCTATTATTCTGTGGCACTTTCCATCCCCTAGAGCAGATATGAGGAACCTGTGGTCCTCCAGGTGTTGTTGAACTCCAGCTCCCACCCAGCCCAACATGCTAGTTGGGCCTGATGCAGCTGGAGATCAGCAACATCTGGAGGGATGCTGATTCCCCACCCTGTCCAAGTGCCCTCTATAAACTTTTATTTCTGGGACTTTCCACAGCATCTCTCTCACAACCCAATTTCTTTGAAAAGATTGGCTCTTTGTGGAACTTGTGTCTCCTGCACCTAACTAAAGGCAAACCATAAATAATGAAAACCTAAAAAAAAGGGAAAATCAAAATTAAATGTTCGCTTTGCTTTACAAAACAATCACCTGTCAGATTCTTGTTTGCTGATGAGCAAGCCATAGAGCTTTTAATACTCTGGAGAGTTTAAAAGTGGTCTATTTTATTGAGTAATTTAATGACAGACCTAGCTGAACAAGCACAGTAATTATCTCTAAGAGACTCAAGAGGGTAATTTTTAAAGGGGGAAAATACAGAGGGGGAAAAAAACTGATTTCAACAGATCAGGAGTTGTCAGACCGTTAAAGTTCATTGCAGCAGCCATCTGCATTACCTAATATTACATTAATTCTTTAAGGACAAAGTGATCAAGAATGGCATGCCATACCCAAAGCTGCACAGTGTGTCAGGTCTGGGATGTATCTGTGCTGCCCATCTGTGTGGACCAGCACTGGGAAACTGCTGGCATGTGGGCATAATTGGGCCTGGTCAGAGGTCCCTTCAAACCATGTACATTAGCCCCATGCTTGACATCATGTGTGATGGTAAAAGAAGCATGATCCTGACCACTGCTTGCCATGTGGGGCTTACTGACAGCACCTATCAGGGCGGAGAGTGGTCACGTTGAACTCATAATGGCATCAGATGATTGACAGGTGGGTGGCCTTCCCTATATGTCAAAGTTGGCCTGCAGGGGCTTGTGGTGTAGACAATACACACAGATCTACCTCTCCATTACATCTTCAGGTGTGGCAGTGGATGTGCTGGACTGTTGTCTTGCCTTAGTAATGGACTAGATGAGAGCCAACAAACTGAAGCTCAATCCATATATGGCTGAGGCACCATTAGTGGGTCATTCCCTAGATTGGATGGCTGGGAGATTTCCTGCTCTTGATAGGGTTACACAACCCTCTGAAGGAGCAGGTATGTAGTTTGTGGATACTTCTGGATCCATTGCTGTCGCTGGAGGCTCAGGTGGCCTTGGTGGTGTGGAGTGTCATCAGCTTTGGCTGGTGACCCACCTGTGCCCCTATCTAGACAGGGATAGCCTGACTTCTGTTGTCTATGCTCTGGCAACCTCTTGGTTAGATTACTGCAGTGATGGCCAAACTTGGCCCTCCAGCTGTTTGGGAACTACAGTTCCCACCATCCCTGACCACTGGTCCTGTTACCTAGGGATGACGGGAGTTGTAGTCCCAAAACAGCTGGAGGGCCAAGTTTGGCCATCACTGGATTACTGCAGTGTGTTAAACATGGGGCTGCCTCTGAAGATGGTTTGGAAACTTCAGCTGGAGCAGAATTCAGTGGCCAGGTTGCTCACTGGGGCAAAACGATTTGCGCGTATTACACCGACCCTGGCCCAACCTCTCCGGTTGCCAATTAATTTCCGGGCCCAATTCAGAGTGCTGGTTTTGACCTATAAAGCCTTAAATAGCTCAAGACTGCAATACCTCAAGGGCCACCTTTCTCCATATGAACCCACCTGGACCATGCAATCATCACCTGAGGTCCTTTTTCGTGTGCCTCCTCCACAAGAAGTCCAGAGGACAGCAACACAAAAATGGGTGGCTCCCCGTTTGTGGCTTGACACCCATCATTTTATATCTTAAGCACCAAGTAAAGACTTTCCTCTATAACCAGGCCTTTGGTCCCTGAACTAACTTTTAGAAGTGGGTGGGATGTTTTTAATGTATTTCGCCCCCACCCCAGGTTTTGAAGCATCTGTGTGGAGTTCTTGTTTGTTTGTAATTTGCTTTGGGCAGGATAAAGCAACTAACAAATTTAATGAATTAAAATAACAACACTCTTTAGCAACCATTCTAAAGCCAGTGAGGGAATGAAGGCCACGAATGTGGAAGCAGCTGGTTCTGCAGGGCCAGGGTACTATCCTGGTAGGTCACGACTGGGGTGGCAAACTATCCCCAGATCTTCAAAGCTTGCATCATGACACAGCTTATTTCTTTGTCCATATCAGAGGAAGGCTACAGATGGTCTATTGCTTTGGACAATGAAGCTGTACATGTTCAGTAGCCTAATGCTCTTGAGGTGATCAGCTGTTGATCCTTCAGGCTGTGTGCTTTGACTTTCGGTCCATCTTTATATCTCTCCAATTACTTTATTCAATGAAACTCTTCATTTTTTTAAAAAAAATAATAATTCTCAGAGATTGACTGCAAACTTGCCCAAACCAATGTGCTGTAGAATAATCTACCGGTCCCTACTTCTTCAGTGGTGACAGCTGACTCCCAATATGGATCAGTACAACCAGCAAATCACCTTATATATTTCTTTTAAGCTCAATGCTACAAAAATGTTTGTTTGGTGTTAGCAAGAAAGAAGGAAGCGTTGTTGAGAGCGATGCCACCATACACCCCGTTTTTGTTGCGAAAAGGACTTGGGCTACATTTTTATGAGCCATGAAAGTGATTCTGCTAGTCACATCAACTTTTCGGAGGCCTGTTGTTTTAATGCTACGTTCATATACGAAACCTGGTAAGGCATAGCCAGCGGCGGATGGTTGTTTGTTTTGAAAATGTAAAACTCCTTTTAAATTTTAAACAACAAAGGCAGTCACGGAATCACAACGGAAAAGATTTGCACTGTCCATTATATACAGAAAACTTATCCGGACATGCTTAGAAAGATATTACAAACTGCTGCAGGCAAAATACTTAAGCAGTGTAACCTTGTTGCTGTTACACACCACCTCATTAGGTGCTGGGCACAGGATATTGGAAGAAGGATCCTGAGGTACAACCTCTCCTTTCATTGTTTTCTAAAAAGCCTTTCAGATTTAGCCTGCTGAGATGCAGTGCTCCATCAGCATTTTAGGACCATCTGCTTTAAAATGAGCCAATCAGCTTGGCCGAGCAGCTGCTATTTTTGTATGTCATTTGGTTTCGGAAAGCCTGTTTGTGTGAGAGCCAAGGTCCACATGAGCTCCTTGCCAGAGTACAGGGGAAGCGTCGCAGGCAAACAGAACCCGGAATGCACTTTTCCCCCGCACGGAAAAAGCTCCTCCATGATGACACGGTCCCTTCATCCCCTAGATTTACACATCATTAGAAACCTAAACCTGCTCCCAACTTTTCAGGAGCTCGTTAGCTCATGTGGCAGAGAAAATGCACCCCTGCCTGGCAAGCTTAAAAAGCGATCTGTGCAGCTCTGTGCAAGCAAGTCCTGCTTTTCCTGATGCAGGGAAAAAAATATTTTGGGCTTTGCTCGGAACAGGGGCTTGAAGAGCAATATGATGACGAATAAATAAGGAAATAAAGATATATGTCTTGTCTCACAGAAACACAGAGGCCTGGACACAATGTGAACTAAAGCTAAGAAAGAGGAGAAAAATTATAGTATAGTATAGTATAGTATAGTATAGTATAGTATAGTATAGTA
>JAXCMG010000095.1:1620802-1646531 GCA_034642415.1 Podarcis siculus | reverse complement strand
AGAGAGAGAGAGAGAGAGAGAGAGAGAGAGAGAGAGAGAGAGAGAGAAAGCGCTCAGACATGGACTGGGAATGTGCAGTCTCTGTGCCTAGAAAGTGTGGGGCAGACGGCACAGCCCCTGCTTTGGTTGCAGAAGATCCCCTGATCCCTGGTTCATTCCACAGCAGCTCCAGGTAGGACTGGGTTAGATCCCTGTCTGAAATCCCCGGAGAGCTGCTGCCAGTCCGTGTTGGTCTTAGTGTGCTAGGTGGACCAGTGGTCTGGCTTGACATATGGCATTTTCCTAGGTTTCCATGAGAATCAGCACCATTAAAATTTGTCGGAATTCTGGTAAAAAACACACCCCCCCCAGGCTGTGAACAGTGGAAAAGCACCCTACTAAGGTTGGCAGAGAAAACCAGATGGTACATTAAATACATACATACATACATTTTTCTGTGTTTTTTTCTGTTGTTTTAAACTGTTATTAATGTTGTGCAATATTTGGCATGAATGTTGCGCTTTAATTGTTGTAAGCTGCCCTGGAACCTATGCCCCTGTACATTTGTTTATTTGTTTTTCATTACAGCAAATATTTAAAACACATCTAGATTCATTGGCGATGGGACGCGGGTGGTGCTGTGGGTTAAACTACAGAGTCTAGGACTTGCCTATCGGAAGGTCGGCGGTTCGAATCCCAGCGATGGGGTGAGCTCCCGTTGCTCAGTCCCAGCTCCTGCCAACCTAGCAGTTCGAAAGCACATCAAAGTGCAAGTAGATAAATAGGTACCTCTCTGGTGGGAAGGTAAACGGCGTTTCCGTGCGCTGCTCTGGTTCGCCAGAAGCGGCTTAGTCATGCTGGCCACATGACCCGGAAGCTGCACGCCGGCTCCCTTTACCTTTACCTATGCTGAGAACAAAAAAGATCCATGTTGCTTATTGGTTAAGAGTTAACCTGGACCTACCCACCCCCCTTTTTGGTCTATTTTCTTAATTAACTTGTAGCCGATCTCTAAATGACTGATCTTTGTTTAAGCTCCCCCGCTCCCCTTATCCTTTCGCTGTTGTTGCTTATCTCAATTTCAAAATATCCTTTTTCAATCCGTTAGAGGCAGGCACAGTTGCTGGCTGAAGTTAACTGCTAATTGTGTTCAAGCCCATCTTAGCAGCCAACAAGCGTTCCTTGGGAAAGTCCATTAGGGGAAGGGGGATGAAATTGTGGTTGGAATGAAACTAACTGGAATATACCACATATCAAATAACAAGGTAAGGGTAGTTTTTTTCTAAAGAGCTTTGCAACCCGACAGATTTGTGGTGGCTCCAAGAGATAAGAACTGGCACGCTCACACCTGGTCCTGTTCCTATGTGATTTCCCAGACAAGGAACATCTCTCTTAGAGCAATTCTTCCTCGTACGAGAGGCGTTTGGTTCTGCATTATTAGCAATCGCCCTTTGCATATTAGCATTCACCTGCTGCTAGTATACATTCCAGAAACACTGGCCCAGAGCCTGGAATTCCCCAGAGGACCCAAAAGAGAGCTCCGAAAGTGGCCGTGGTTTTGCTAATTACCAAAGCCAACTGTTGTCTGGCTGGCCAGCCCATCTTAACACGTCTCCCTTCCTTTTAATTCTGCTGCTAGCTGAGCATGCTGTTATTATGCTAATAAGCGCTGGCCCTGCCACACGACAACATATGTGAGATGCGCTGTTTTCCCTAATTGCTTCATTCTAGTCTTATTGGTCTGTGTGCAATATTTATAGGCTTGTTTCCCCCACTGCAGAAAGGTCAGCTGCACATAATTGCAATAGGCACATAACAAAGAAAGTGATACCGCCTAGTGGGCCTGAACATGGCACCAGGGCGGGGAGCCGGTTGGATTCCCAGTGCTGCCTCCGAAACGTGCCCACAGTGTGACCTTATCCAAGGTCCCTTTTTTACCTGTATGCAGTGGTCAAAGGGCAAAATCCAGGAGGCTTCTCCCGGTCCACCTGACAGCAAATGGTGGAGCACATGGGAGACCAGAGTCTGTGCCAGGATTCTTATTGCTCAGCTCTTGGCTTTGGTATGTATAGCCTGACAGTTAATGGGGCTTGCTTAATGGGCTTTGATGGGCAGTTCAGTCTTCGCTGTGCTTGGAATGCAGGTCATACCCTTCTGCCAAGGTAGAACCTGGTCTGGGAAAACCTTCCAAGGCAGAATTAGGTAAAGCAGTTTGAAACAAAAACAGATTTGAAGACTGGGAAAGGTTGTGGAGGAAAGGGGTTAAGTTCGCTGCATGTATGGTGTTAAGGGAAAATATTATGAAAATGATGTATAGATGATACTTAACCCCAGTAAAATTAGCAAAGATATATCACAGTAGTGATAATCTATGCTGGAAATGTAAAGAAAAAGAGGGTACCTTTTATCACATGTGGTGGACCTGCCCCAAGATGAAAGACTTCTGGGAGAAGATTTATAATGAATTGAAAAAAAATGTTGAAATATACATTTATTAAGAAACCAGAGGCCTTTCTTCTTGGAATAACAGGTCTAGAACTGCCCAAGAAAGATGTTAGATTGTTTTTGTATGCCACAACTGCAGCTAGAATTCTGTTAGCTAAGAATTGGAAAACACAAGAAGTTCCAACAGTGGAGGAATGGCAGATGAAGATGATGGACTTTTCGGAGCTAGCCGACCTGACCGGAAGAGTCCATGACCAGAAGGAGGAGGAGTACCAGGAGGAATGGATTAAATTCAAAGACTACTTAGTTAAATATGCTAAGATAACTTAATTGGAAAAAACTTGCAAATACCAGATAGGCCTAGGATTTAAATAGGTGATGTTAGAGAATATTCTGTTTAAAGTTAAAATGAAAAGAAAGAAAGATGTAAAGTGATTAGTTGATTTTATGAGAAAATTGGTTTTGGAAAACTGTTACAATGACATACACTGAAATTCAGCTAGGGGAGATTTGAGGAAGTCACTTAACAATGTTACTAAGATTGGATTAAGTACAGTTAAGATGTATGTTTGTCTGTTTAAAATTTTTGGAAAATCAATAAAAAAATTTGGAAAAAGAAAAGAAAAGAAACAAAAATGGATTTGGGAATATGAGGGTGCTGAGGCTGTCTTAAAGCTAGTTCCGTGGCAGTGGTGGGTCCCAATTTGGCCTACAAGGCTGCCCCCCCACAAGTCACACCCAACTTCCAAACCAAGTCCTTCCTCCCCATGGGTGCAGCCAGGATTTATGTTGGGCTGGCACCAACTTGTCACCATCCTGTGTCTGGCTCTGTCCAGCAGATTCAGAATGATATGTCTCAACAACAGCTGTTTTAAATTCCTTACTTTTGAGCCCCAAAGCTCAGAAAAATCTCTGTGCGTTACCTGGAAAGCAATTTGGAGAGGCAAGGGACTGTGTAATCAGTTTACACTTAAAGCACGTTTTACTCCCCCCCAAAGAACTCTGGGAATTGTAGTTTGTTAAGGGATGCTGGGAATTGGATTTCTGTGAGTAATATAGACTACAGTTTCCAGCATTCTTGGGGGGGGGGGGAGAAAATGCGCTTCAACATACGCGCATGGGATCTGGCGGAGAGTTTGGTCTGAAAAAGTGCAAAAACACATTAAATCGATATTCAGTCACCCCAGCACAAATATTAAATATCACCCTCAGCTTTAGACTTTAAAATTATTTGCATGTCAGCACCAATACAATTTGAAGCGGCCAGTCTCTCCTTAACAAACTGGAAATGTGATTAGCTGCAGCAAAATGAAAAAAGACATTTCCCCTTCATTCTCAGTAAAAGAATAGCCACCCCTAGCTGGCATTTTCCTCAGCTGAAGAGAGAGATGAGTATCTACAGGACATGCAGGGCAGAGGGATAGGAGAGCTGCACAGATATGTGTGTGCCGTTGCTCAAAACTGGTCAGGGCTAATTAGAAGGCCATTAAAAGGTAAAGGTAAAGGGACCCCTGACCATTAGGTCCAGTCGTGACCGACTCTGGGGTTGCGGCGCTCATCTTGCTTTATTGGCCGAGGGAGCCGGTGTCATGTGGCCAGCATGTCTAAGCCGCTTCTGGCGAACTAGAGCAGTGCACGGAAACACCGTTTACCTTCCCGCCAGAGCGGTACCTATTTATCTACTTGCACTTGATGTGCTTTCGAACTGCTAGGTTGGCAGGAGCAGGGACCGAGCAGTGGGCGTTCACCCCATCGCAGGGATTTGACCCGCCGACCTTCTGATCCTAGGCTCTGTGGTTTAACCCACAGCGCCAGCCGCGTCCCTAGTAAGTGTTAATTGTGACTCTGACGATTCAAATGGGTCATTCCTGATTGGCCACATCTGCTCACACTGAGCTGTCTTCACATGAGCTAGATTATCGCCAGCCATGTATATGTGTGTGTGTTTTTAGACAGTAATTCACAGCAAGGAACTCAGGATGCAAACCAGGAAATGGCTTTATAGAGCCTGTCTGTATATTATTTATTACGATCTACACATATGCTCACAAAGGCAATTTAGAGCCATCACTCATAATGAGTGTAGCAGAAACATCTCAAAGACAACCAAGTTCTTCCGTGTTCTCTCTTGGTGCAGCAATAAAACTGCTAGCACATTGGCAAAGCTTTCAGATTGGAGGGGGGAACGAGTGTTGATATTCTTGTGTTGCAGGGGGTTAGATTGATGACCCTCAGGAAACCTCCCAGTTCTACGATTCGATCTCTAAGATTAAATTTCATTTCATTTCACTTTTAATTTGTATACCACCTTTCTATATCACTACAAACAATGCGGTTTACAAGCTGAAGAAACAACAAAATTGCTGTCTATTTTGATCACACGTAGTAACAATCCGATCCAATACCAAAACGTCGCAATAATTTTAAAATAAGCAACTCATATAAAATAAAGCAACATTCAGTAATCCATAATGATATAATAGTAAACAGTAAAAATAAATATCAGCAAATAATAATTATCAGTTGCAATAAATAATTAATAGTCGGCAGTGCGATTGGATAAAAAGATGGAAATGCCAGCCTGTTACTGCACACAGGTGGTTGTTGGTCTTCTTTGATTGATGAGATCAGGCATTAAAGACACTCACTCTCATATATTTTGGGGGTCTCTTGTTAAAGGGAATGATATGTTAAGTAAAAACAGGGTGGTTGATTTAGTCAGGCTTACTAATTGGGCCCGACTGATTATTTGGCAGTCGTATTTTTACTTTGGGTTGCCCAGCTTCCTTGACAGTTTTCTTTTAAAAGGTTATTTTTCAGTGTTCATTCCCTTAATTTGTCAGGGTTGGTGGGAGGCAGGGGTCAAATTTTTGTGTGACATCTCACATTATGTGTGTGTACACACAAATACGCACACAGAACTCACTCATTTTTTTTCTGTAGCTCTGAGGCTCTTCCTAGTCCCACCTCAGCAAAGTGCTTGTGTGGTGTGTGTGTGTGTGCGTGTATGTATATACATATATACATATATACATATATACATATATACATAATATACATATATACATAATATACATATATACATATATAAAAAGGTAAAGGTACTCCTGCCCGTACGGGCCAGTCTTGACAGACTCTGGGGTTGGTGCGCCCATCTCACTCTATAGGCCGGGGGCCAGTGCTGTCCGGAGACACTTCCGGGTCACGTGGCCAGCGTGACATCGCTGCTCTGGCGAGCCAGAGCCGCACACGGAAACGCCGTTTACCTTCCCGCTAGAAAGCGGTCCCTATTTATCTACTTGCACCCGGGGGTGCTTTCGAACTGCTAGGTTGGCAGGCGCTGGGACCGAGCAACGGGAGCGCACCCCGCCGCGGGGATTCGAACCGCCAACCTTTCGATCGGCAAGCCCTAGGAGCTGAGGCTTTTACCCACAGCGCCACCCGCGTCCCTATATACATATATACATATATACATATATATGTGTGTGTGTATGTGTGTGTATACACACACACACACACACACACACACACATATATATACACCATATTTTTTACTCTATAAGACACATGAGACCACAAGATGCACCTAGTTTTTGGAGGAGGAAAACAAGAAAAAAAAAAATTCTAAATCTCAGAAGCCAGAACAGCAAGAGGGATCGCTATGCAGTGAAAGCAGCAATCCCTCTTGCTGTTCTGGCTTCTGTGATAGCTGCGCAGCCTGCATTCGCTCCATAAGACGCACAGACATTTCCCCTTACTTTTTAGGAGGGAAAAAGTGAGTCTTATAGAGCAAAAACTACGGGGTGTGTGTGTGTGTGTGTATATATATATGCAAGAGGCATTATTTCTCCCAACCACAAGATGCTTGAAAACACTGACATTTGAGAAACAGCAAAAAACGTTCAAGCAGTCAAATATACGCCAGTGTGGTGCAGTGGATTATATTAGACATAGACTTGGGTTCACTTCAAACACCTGTTCTACCGTGAAGCTCCACTGGGTGAACGTGGGCCAGTCACCATCTATCTGGACTACCTCACAGGTTTGTTGTGAGGACAGGTTTGTGCATGTGTGCATGCAGATGTTATATACACCGCCTTGAAGGCCCTGGGAGGAAGAGTGATGAAAAACGCTTAAGTTAGCTTAAGCCTTGGATCTTCCTTATGTAGTTTTTCTTTTGTGGACTAGGCAAAGATGCATATTTTAAATGAAGGAAACAAGGCACAGAAATAGAACACAGTTCTGGTCCCCCACCCCCAATATAAGAATTCATTTGATTGAACATCCCTGGGTTTTCAAACCAGGAGTGGTTACCTCTTGATAATCACACGGTTAAGAGAAGACGAACACACATCTGCTGAATTCCAAGGTACCTCTTTTCAGGACTGTTTTCAGACTGCAGACTGTCTCGACCGAGTGGTGCATGCTCTACTTATCTCTCGCTTGGGCTACTGAAATGCGCTCTATGTGGGGCTACCTTTGAAGGTGACTACAACTAATCCAGATCTAGACTGGTGACTGGGAGCGGCTGCTGAGACCACATAACACCGGTCTTGAAAGACCTACACTGGCTCCCAGTACGTTTCCAAGCACAATTCAGTGTTGGTGCTGACCTTTAAAGCCCTAAACGGCCTCGGTCCAGTATACCTGAAGGAGCGTCTCCACCTCCATCATTCTGCCCGGACACTGAGGTCCAGTGCCGAGGGCCTTCTGGCGGTTCCCTCGCTGCGAGAAGCCAAGTTACAGGGAACCAGGCAGAGGGCCTTCTTGGTAGTGGCACCTGCCCTGTGGAATGCCCTCCCACCAGATGTCAAAGAGAAAAATAACTACCAAACTTTTAGAAGGCATCTGAGGGCAGCCCTGTTTAGGGAAGCTTTTAATGTTTAATAGGTTATTGTATTTTAGTGTTTTGTTGGAAGCTGCCCAGAGTGGCTGGGGAAACCCAGCCAGATGAGCAGGGTCTAAATAAATAAATAAATAATAATAACAATAATCTACCCCACACTTAAGATGGCACTGCCCACTGGAACTTTCTAAAGATGTTGAACTCTTTTGTTTTGCTGTTCCCACCTGCCCTCCACTTTCCCAATGAGTCTGGCTTCTGTTTAAGCTCTTTCAGCTTTTATTGTATACTTCATAGTAGATATTTTTAAAATTATTGAGCAGTTAAAAATGCTCCAGCAACACATACCAACTGGTATATGCACACTTACTATTCTGGCGTAACACAGCAGGAAGAGCGAGACATCGTAGATCTAATCTTACTCATAGCTGTCAACTTTTCCCTTTTATTGCAAGGAATCCTATTCGGAATAAGGGAATTTCCCTTAAAAAAAGGGAAAACGTTGATAGCTATGACTCTACTGTTTATTTACACACTAGGTACAGACAAAAGGATAATGGCGTCCGTTCTCTCCAGCTCCGAGAGAACAAACAGAAAGAAATTAAAGCGAAAGTACAGTATAATAGTACCCACAGCGGAAGAGATAAGACTGTCTTCCTTTCCCAGACTCGTCCCAGACAGGCATGTGATTTACAACAATCTCATCTGCAGCATTGGAAGAGTGAAATTGCTAACATCTCTCTCTCTCTCTCTCTCTCTCTCTCTCTCTCTCTCTCACACACACACACACACACACACACACATACACACACACTAGGACAGTGGTTTCCAAAGAGGACCCATTGTTTTTCAAAAAGCCAAGTCATAGGCCCCCTAATTTTGAAAATGTCCCTATCTCTGAGGTAGTTTTTGTTATGTGAATGGTTCCACCATACCCTCCAACATGCCCCAGCACATCACTGGGCCGTGCATCTTCCGAGATGCATTCCCATGTGAGTCATGTGACGCGTGTAAGAGAACAGTGCCCCAAACAAATGTTTTAGGGTGCCACAATCTCATAGAAGGTGCATGTTCGGCCACAATCTTGCACATTTTGTGTCACCCAACATCCCACAATAATGGGATATCCCAGGCAGTTGATGGGTATATACCACAGAACCCCTGGGTGGGTTCTGTGGACTCCTGCGGTCTGCAGACCACCAGTTGGGAACCACTGGTCTAGGCAAACGCAGGACGTGGGTTGCATTCTACAGTATCCTATTTTGTTGATTATTGTGTAATGTGACTTTTCAAGAATAAATGGTTTGTTGACTGTAAAGGTAAAGGTAGAGGGGCCCCTGACCATTAAGTCTAGTCGCGGACGACTCTGGGGTTGCGGCGCTCATCTCGCTTTACTGGCCAAGGGAGCCGGCGTTTGTCCACAGACAGCTTCTGGGTTATGTGGCCAGCATGACTAAGCCTCTTCTGGCGAACCAGAGCAGCGCACGGAAACGCTGTTTACCTTCCCGCCGGAGCGATACCTATTTATCTACTTGCACTTTGACATGCTTTCGAACTGCTAGGTTGGCAGGAGCTGGGACCGAACAATGGGAACTCACCCCATTGTGGGGATTCGAACCACTGACCTTCTGATCAGCAAGCCCCAGACGCTGTGGTTTAGACCACAGCGCCACCTGTGTCCGTGGACTGTAATCTCTATCTATTTCTTAAAAACAGATATCAAGAAATGTTCTTAGTTTTTTAATATATGCAATATAATCTATTGTCTCATCTCTTAAATTTAAGACAAAATATGAGTTTGTTTGACTGGCTCCAATAGTTCTGGAAAGAAATAATTTAAATATTATTTACATATTATTTGAAGCCATAATAATGGGTAAGCTGCCACGGAATCCTATTGCCATTATATGAGCCTTGACACGACAGCTCATAAGAAGGCTGTTATGAAAATTAGACGACTAAAGTTGAAAGATTGTTATGTAAGTCCTCACAGCCAAGTTTGAAGTACACCTTATGCTGTTGTTTTGCATGAAAAACGAGGCACCATTTATTATGCTTACTGGAACAACCAAGTTCTGCCTCAGAGACACTGATACATACATTTAAAAATCTAGCCACATTTTGTAAAACAGGTTGTTTTTGTGAGTGCTTACAATGAAGTAGTTGCTCTGGTAGCCGGTCCCTAGGAACATTTGACAACTCCATTGGCAAACTTGCTGACGTGAAAATCCCAAGGTGTATTGACCCTCTATCAGGGATGGAGGAAGCTGTAACAGGCATAGGCAAACTCCAGCCCTCCAGATGTTTGGGACTACAATTACCATCATCCCTGACCACTGGTCCTGTTAGCTAGGGATGATGGGAGTTGTAGTCCCAAACATCTGAAGGGCCGGAGTTTGCCTATGCCTTCAGTTGATCTGAAGGACCACAAGTTAGCCACCTCTGCCATGTATTGAAAACACTTAGTTTTATGTCCTGCTTTTTATCATCTACCATTATTTATTAAATTTATAGCCTACTGTTCCTCCCAAAGGAGCCCTGGGTGGCAAACACACAAGCAATAAGGCAATTCAGATATCCAAGAACATCTTTAAAAAGGTCCAGTACAGACACAAACAGGGAAAGATCTCAACTTATAAGGCTTGTTGAAAGGGGAAGATCTTCAGTAGGTGCCAAAAAGACAACAGAAATGGAGCCTGTTTAATATTCAAGGGGAGGGAATACCAAAGGGCATGTGCCCCTAAAGGCCCAATTGCAGAATGGTCCTCCTGATAAGATGGTCTCTGCAGGAGTCCCTCACCTGCAAAGCACAGAGATTGAAAGGTGTATAGGGCAGAGACAATAATTCAGGTGCCATGGTCCCAAGCTGTACACACCAAATCCAGCACCTTGAACTTAGCCCAGGTGCTAACTGGCAGCCAAGTTCAATTCTTCTAGCTGTGGGGCATCTTGACCCAGTGAGCTGTTGAGCGAGTTTCAGCAGTTTCAGCTTTTGGACCAACCTCAAGGGCAGCCCCACATAGAGTGTACTGCAGTACTCCAACCTGAAGTTTACCAGTGCATGGATGACAGAGGTCACCTCCAACTCTTGAGGCCTCCAAGGCCTCTAGTGACAAAGATGGGTTCAAAGGCACCCCCAGACTATGAGATACAGACTTTTGAGGAACATTTTGCAGCAAGAACTTTGCTAGGCATGGGCCCATGGGGTATGCACAGAAAGGTTGCCCCCCCCCCCCCAATTCCTAAAGTGCTTCTGCATGCATATTGGGAGATATTGAACTAGGTGTGTGTGATTTGGGTTACTGGGCAGGATCTTAATTTTGGGGAATGGATTAATTGAATCTGACATTATCTAGAGATGATTTGGGGGTAATGAATGAGGGTAATTGAATTTATTTGGACCAGGATTTGTTAGGAAATTAATTAGGGGTAAATGAAATGAAGAGGAAGTGATTTGCAGTGATCTGGGGTAGGGTGTGAATTAATTAAAATATTATCTGGGGTGATTTGGATGGCTCCCCATCTGTAACGTTTACATTTGAATTTGCATCTATACATAGAAATTAGCATACAGTATTATGCAAATGTGTTTCTATAGGCCCCTGCCCCCAATTTTTTAAGCGCCTTGCATCGGTCCTGTTTTACAGTTCCCAAAGAGCCACAAGCTCAAACGCACCACGATATTTGATAAAATATTCCTGTTTTTGAATGGATCTTGCATTGGATGTATATAGCGGTCTGTCTTGAATTTCAATCGGAACACAATCCCTAAGCATTAATATACAGATAAATAAATGCAACGGGCCGTCAAAAAGCAACACCTTATTAGCAGGTCATTTGAAAGCACCACCCCTTAGATAATGGAATCAGCTTCAAAGAAGCAAGGAAACCAGTTAAATGAAATGTTATATTTTATTAAATTCCTGAGATTGTGTCAGAGAGAGTTTGAAAAGAAGAGGTAGTAGTAGAAGGAGAAAAAAGACGGGGAGTTGCTTGCTTTATTTCTGCAGTGCTGATAAGCAGTAATTTTTGCAGAGAAGGAAAAAAGTAATCCACTGCGATAAAACCATTTTCATAATACCATGGGAATGAGTTATTGCTCGAGGTAAGGCACAGCTTCTAATGGCTGCCTGAGCTTTCATCTCCATCTTTCATGGACTAGTCAGACATTTTTATAGTGCTGACACAAAAAGAGAGCATTTATGTTGCTTCCATTCTCCATCTGTCAACAGTTAGGTTAAAGTGCTACTACCAACATACTTTTGATCTGATTTCTATTCTAACTCTGTGCATTGCTAGATATAAGGTTTTTTGAGCCGTACCCACTCTTGAGGGCCCTTATCGCACAATTTCCATGTACCATTAATGGCAAGCAAACAGGCTTGGGGTGCTTACCTTTAAAACATTAATTGAGGGTCAGAGTGTCATTTTCCTGTTCATTGCAGCTCTCCAAATCCATGCAGCTGCGCATATTTCCTAAAGTTCCTTTGATGCCCTCTGAAGTCTGCTGTTGTCTGTGGTGTCGAGGTGATGAGTAGCATAATCCCGTCTTATTTTTTAAGCAGTTTCTCCACTCCATAGTTGGATAAGATAAATTACAGTATTGATAAGAAACAACTTAAATATGATAAAGAGAAAGCCCCCCGCCCCCCCCACTGATCTAACTAAAATCCCAGGCTATAGCATCACCTGAACATTTGTCTGGCTTTATTTATTTCAGTGGGTTCTGTTCCCTTAAAGAAACAAACTGCATGATGAATATCTGCATTCAACTCTAGTTGCTCTTTAGAGACACATTTTTGCCTTCTGAGTCACAAATGGATATTTGAAAACTTATACTTTCAGATCTTGGGCACAACTGCTTCAGAAGTGTAGCATTTCAGAGTACAGGTGAGCGATTGCTTGGCTGAATGCTCCATGTTAAAACTCCCTATAGAATGTTGTTGTTGTTGAGTCACTTAGTCATGTCCGCCTCTTCGTGACCCCCTGGACCAGAGCACGCCAGGCACTCCTGTCTTCCACTGCCTCCCGCAGTTTGGTCAAACTCATGCTGGTAGCTTCGAGAACACTGTCCAACCATCTCGTCCTCTGTCGTCCCCTTCTCCTTGTGCCCTCAATCTTTCCCAATATCAGGGTCTTTTCCAGGGAGTCTTCTCTTCTCCTGAGGTGGCCAAAGTATTGGAGCCTCAGCTTCAGGATCTGTCCTTCCAGTGAGCACTCAGGGCTGATTTCCTTCAGAATGGATAGGTTTGATCTTCTTGCAGTCCATGGGACTCTCAAGAGTCTCCTCCAGCACCAGAATTCAAAAGCCTCAATTCTTCAGCGATCAACCTTCTTTATGGTCCAGCTCTCACTTCCATACATCACTACTGGGAAAACCATAGCTTTAACTATATGGACCTTTCTTGGCAAGGTGATGTCTCTGCTTTTTAAGATGCTGTCTAGGTTTGTCATCACTTTTCTCCCAAGAAGCAGGCATATTTTAATTTCGTGACTGCTGTCACCATCTGCAGTGATCATGGAGCCCAAGAAAGTAAAAATTTTCACTGCCTCCATTTCTTCCCCTTCTATTTCCCAGGAGGTGATGGGACTAGTGGCCATGATACTATAGAATATTAATAGAGCAATCCTATGCATGTCTAGTCAGAGCTGAGTGTATACTCATTGAGGCTTAGCCCTTGGAATGTGTGTATCTTAATGGGCCCAAATGCCAGGGACAAAGATTCTAGTCTAGCTTTCTCCCAGACTTCTTCAACTTTATCATCAAATAATAATAATTTTTAAAAAGTGCTATACAAAAAATGGTCTGCTGAAGACCCACACACACTAGATTTTTCTGAGGAAATGTAGTTTGTTCTTGGGTTCAGACCCCTTTGCAGCCTGAAGTGGTACCACAGCAGTGCTGGTTTTCTCTTATGGTCTGCTGGCAGCCACTCTGCTGCAGAAAACTTGAGCCAAACCACAGGACCCAAGGATAGTTATCCCTGAACCGAGCTTGAAGAGAAATCACTTTTAATGACATCTGAAGGGCACATAGACCTGTAAAATAATTACTATGCCATCCTTTCAATGCCAGTTTGCTTTCCTACTAATCAGAAGTTGCTTGTTCTCTTAATTAGCAGAGAGGAATCAACTTGAATAATTGGTACATCCCATTTGACGACTTCCTTGTATTATTTTATTCCTCTGCCTTTTGGAGAAACGGCCCCTGAATCACTGAGTGCACTTCCCAGAAGCCGGGGTGGACTCTTGGGCAATTTAGCTGAGCAAACTTTATATACTAGAGCAAATGTGTTATGGAGCAGTAGGCAGGTAGGCTTTTAAGTTCTGTGTCCTGAACATGCCTGAGAGTTCTGAAGCTGCTGTGTTGACTGCCATCTTGCAAGTCCTGTACTGGGTTGAACAAAAGCCATATGGAAATAGTCAAAGGTTGGTTCATATTTCCTGCCACAGACTTTATGGATCCACATAATCAACACTATCTTTTTCCCCATTACAAAATGTGGTTCTTTCTGCTTTTCCCAGCAGCCTCAATGGCAGCAATACTATAAATGGGTTTGACAAAGTGTCTCATACTGAAGTAAAAAGACCAGAGTGTTCTTTTCCTCCATGAGTGTATTCTGTAAAATGTTATTGATTTGTATTTGTTATTGTATTAGTGGTGGATTTATACTGGACCGTCCACACATTATTCCAAGTTACAAGTCGGTCTGAGACGCATCCCCAGTGTTAACCCATTATAGGCATATAGAGGAGGGCACTCTGGCACTATAGCACAACAAAAACAGACCCAATCCCTGGAGCACTTCTGGTATAAAAGGTTAAAGGATTTCAGCAGATTATGGGGCCTGCACTGATTGGAAATGAAGCAGTGTGACTGCCCCAATAGCACCATGAGCACAAATAATCAATTATGTACAATGTAAAGGGGCCCATAGATGGCTTGCTTGTTATGCGAAAATTCACTTACCATGAAGAATTTTACCCACACCTTGCCACACACATAGGGCTGCTATACGTCTGGATTTTCCCAGACATTACCAGGATTTCAAAGGTGGAATCAACATCTCGGGGTGGGATTTCCAAAAGATGTAAATCTTAGGCAAGTTAATAAAAAAATTGCATTTTGGGGGCATTTTTGTAAAAAATAAGTTCAACAACTTTGGCGTTTGTCCAAAAAAAGCTCAAAAACTTTCAAGGTGCCTTGGTTTTTACTTTTTGAAATATGGCAACCCTAGACACACACGGCCGACTCAGATATCACATCCTTACTTATTTGTGCTTTTCTGGTTGATGGCAGCCATAGTGGGGCAGAAACCATGGAGAGAGGGAGCAGGGAGAGACATTGGACAAATGAGAGAGCTGGAGAGATTGGACAGATCTTTTCCTTTGCCTCTCTTTTTCTGGTTGGCTGCAGCCATTTTAAGACAAAACAATGGTGGTGCTGGGAGATCACAGATTAGAAATGTTCCCATAAGAAAGAATGGGATTCGCATCAGCTCGTTATGCGAATGCTCACCTAACGAACACTTTATTGGGAATGCATTCTGTTTGAGAGGTGGGACCTGTGTGTATATTGACAGGTGGTGCAATCACCATTTTACTCCTTTTATAACTGTATTTATTATTTGACTTCAAACAAAATTTGCAGGAGTTGGAAATGAGGATCCCTGCCAATGAGGAAGGATGTTGTACCTTGCTGCCAAATATTTCCACAGCTTTGCTCTGGCCAGGTGTCGATTCACCTGCAGCCCATCTGGTCCTCCTCAGGCAAAAGGGGACCAAGACTTTTCGCTCTCATGGCTCATGGGCCTTGTCTTGCTTGTCAGCGCATGGAAGTTGTGGGTTGAAGGAGTCCTGTTGAGGGTCTTATATTTCTTACAAGATGGAACCAAGTGAGCATGTTCCTGGTGTTTTATTCATTTCCCCAGCTTCTTACCTTGAGACCTGAGCCTCTTTACTGCTCCTTTGACACTGTTGTCCACTCTCTGTTACTTTCCGAAATGGTTGTTAATGGAGCTCGCTACACTCTTTCTGAACTATTGGTTTTTCCTCTTAGTTGCTGATTATTTAAATCCTCCCAGCTCCATTTTCATATCCACTGCTCATCTGCCATTAATCTACAGCAGCTCATTTCTTCTATTCAGACTCTTCATTTCAATTCTTGTAACGTTCCGTCATCTTTCTTTCTTTCTTTGGAGCCCGGAAGAGAGTGCAGGCCGGTTAAAATGAAAATATACTTTTCAGATTTTTTACTCGCCTAATTATTTTATTTTAAGTGAAGCCGAGACATCAATCAGACCGTCCTCTAAATCCCAGTCACATCTGCTGCTAAATGAAAATTTCAGTTATTCTCTCCCGTTTCCAGCCTACCTGATTTTAAGCAGTGTTACTGCAAGAATTATTAAGAGTTCAGGCATGTCCATGATCTTATTTGAAATGCTCTTGCAAACAAGGCCAGAGCAATGCTGCTGAAATCCTAATACAGCTCATGAAATATCATTAACCAATGGGGTGAGTGTATCTCGGTTGTTCAGAGCAGGCTGATAGAAGCCCATGAGGTTAGAAGTCAGGACTGACTGAAAAACAAAGAAGATCAGTATACAGAAATAACAAGGGAAAGAGAGAAGCTGCAAAGTGTGTCAGGATTCTTGGAGTCTAAATCATTCCCAGTCCTGAGACTGACTGAGAATTTTTTAAAAAGGGTGTCATATCTGAAGTGGTAACTGGCAAGATGATTAGTATGTTATTGTTGGTCATTATAGGACAAATTTTCTATAAAAGGGCCTGGTTCATATACTTATCCGGCCACTGTTCCAAATCATTTGGGTCCCATCTGCATAATAATAATAATAATAATAATAATAATAATAATAATAATAATGTGTACCCCGCCCATCTGGCTGGGTTTCCCCAGCCACTCTGGGCAGCTTCCAACAAAGATTAAAAATACATTAAAATGTCACACATTAAAAACTTCCCTGAACAGGGCTGCCTTCAAATGTCTTCTAAACGTCAGGTAGTTGTTTTTCCTTTTGACATCTGGTGGGAGGGCGTTCCACAGGGTGGGTGCCACTACCGAGAAGGCCCTCTGCCTGGTTCCCTGTAGCTTTGCTTCTCGCAACGAGGGAACCGCCAGAAGGCCCTCGGTGTTGGACCTCAGTGTCTGGGCTGAATGATGGGGGTGGAGACGCTCCTTCAGGTATACATTTAAAGCATGATTATACTGTTTTAACAGTCACGGCTCCCCTAAGGAATCCTGGGAACTGTAGTTATTAGGAGAACTGCATTTCCTTCCCAAAGTTCCGTGAGAAGTGGCCTTGGTTGTTTTCAAAAAATAAAGCATCATAATCCAGTCATGAAAATGCAAATTAACCAAACTAAAAATCAGTCGTGCTCCTGTGTTAAGTGGCTTTTTCTGGTGACTGGTTGAAACAGTTTCATTTGGCTAGTAGGCAGATGATACTATTAATACTGTCTATATTGTCAGATATGTAGGAACTGTAATTAAACGAACTAAGGATTTAAATTGTTGGATTTATAAAACTCTTTGTGGTGTTTTGTTGTTCTGATTTTAACATGTTGTGATTGGCCCTTTGACCTTTTGGTGAAGGGTGGGATATAAATACTGAAAATAAAATAAAATAAATAATAAAACAGTAGCAAATACTTTTTCTAATTAAAAACAAAACGAAACAGTGCTAGTAATCAATACACCAAGCAGCACATAATTAATTACCTACAGAAGCCAAATAAAAAGGATGCTTAGCTAACCTTTGGGACAAAGAATTCATTTATTTAATTAAGACGCAACTGCATACTCATATACTTTACTCTCTCATTTCCATCATTTATGATGGCACAGCCGTACTTTCCTATTCTCACTCCCATCAATGAAAGGAATTACTGATGTTCTCCACTTTTTGCATAAATATTCTGCAATATTACAAAACTTACATAAGAGCAACAAAGAGTCACATTCCAGTTTAATGTCTGCTGTTTTACTCTGACATATCTTTAACCAACATTCTCTTGCTTTTGGACAAGCAAGCACAAGACTTACCATCTGTAAATATTTATTTGGAATTAAGCAGCATTAATTTCACAGGGCTTAGTAAGTTTGTTTAGGATTGTAGTTTTAGTATTTTGTGTAATCTGTGCACATAAACAGGTTATTCCCTGTGACTTCTTGCATCCTACTTCAGTGTGTCAATGTTCATGCAAGTTCAATGTATTTGCTCCCAAGTATGCATGCAGTCACAGGAATAAGTTATGAGGTAATGTTAAATAAAGGAATGGAGAATCAAATGGGATGTGATCCCTAATGCATTATTGCATTTAGCATGAATGATTTTAGAAATGCCAATAGCCACTGCTGGGTGCGGGGCAAGCAGGATTGGGGCTCCACCATAGTCCTAACACATAAGGTAAAGGTAAAGGTACCCCTGCCCGTACGGGCCAGTCTTGACAGACTCTAGGGTTGTGCGCTCATCTCACTCTAGAGGCCGGGAGCCAGCGCTGTCCGCAGACACTTCCGGGTCACGTGGCCAGCGTGACAAGCTGCATCTGGCGAACCAGAGCAGCACACGGAACGCTGTTTACCTTCCCGCTAGTAAGCGGTCCCTATTTATCTACTTGCACCCGGGGGTGCTTTCGACCTGCTAGGTTGGCAGGCGCTGGGACCGAGCAACGGGAGCGCACCCCGCCACGGGGATTCGAACTGCTGACCTTTCGATCACCAAGTCCTAGGCGCTGAGGCTTTTACCCACAGCGCCACCCGCGTCCCTTGTCCTAACACATACACAGCTGCTATTTGCATTTGGAAAAAAGGTCCCATTTGACACCAATGGACAAGTACAGCTGCTGCCACCATCCCATTGCTCCAACAAGGCCCAGTGCTAGGCAGTTGGGCTTGGGAGCTGCCATTTAAAATTCCCACAATGCCTTAGGATGCTACTGAGTTGTATGTTCGTTTATATAATCCAGATTATGCACGGCTGACGAAGCCCAGTTGGCCGAAACAAGGAATTATCCTGGAATCCTTGTTTTACTTTCTGCGTGTGACATACTTTCCAGTTTTTCATCTGATACCTACTTACAAGGAACGCTAGAATTCTCAAGAGCACCGACACATGGAACCCTACAAGATTGATAATAAGCATTCCACATCGTGGTTATTGCTAATATAAGAACTGAATAGACTGTATCTCCTGATCAATCCGTTCGACGTTAATCTCTCAGTATATGTTCCATTCATGTGCTAATTTGGTCTATGGAATTACATATTGTGACATGATATGTTGAATTGTTCTTGAAATAGAAGTTTTACTGTTACATACAGCCTGTTACGTTGTGTGTGTCGCTACCAGTATTGTATTTACGTAACAAAAGGTTCAGCGGTGTTTTGTAAGGACCTCTCACAGCTGGAACTGGCTCTGAGATCAGTTCTTCCTGCCCCCCAAAACTTTTATTGCAAAAATAAAGGGTGTGTGCGTGTGTGCGTGCGTGCGCGCGCGCACACACACAGAATTTAGATACACAAACAGGGCAGATGCATGAACACACAAGCAGCTTGGCCTTCTCAAAGTGGCCTTTGGCAACTCCACAGCCTCTCATTTACCTTGCAGGGCTGTTGTGATGTAGAGCTCCATGGGGGTGCACACAACAATTCCCTCTTGGGGTGCAATGAGAGAAAGAAATCGAAATGAATTTAGTTCTAAACGCTTGCCCTCAGTATTCCATTTTGGAAATCATTTCCTTGCATTTTTAAATAGGTATTTTAATGCCTCTCTCTCTCTCTCTCCCTCCAGAATCTGCAAATGGATTAAGCCCCCTGAGAGATTGTTATGAGTTTTATCAAAGTTTTGTCTAATAATTATGAGATTTGCACTGGGCTGCTGCAGACCGATCAGACCCACTTACCATAATGATACTACTAAATAATGAGCGTTCAAGTGGGTCTTATTAGCTATGAATCTATTAAAGAATCAGTACGCATCTCATACTCTATTACTGGGGATGGGGAGGGGAAGAAGGTGGAAAGAGAACTGTTGCTGGGTAAGGTTTATTTTTTTTATTATTAATTTCATTTAAATCCAAGCAGAGCACTTTCAGACCATCGTCTGGCTTTGTGGACTTCCAGGTGTGCACATTAAAGCAATTCCCTCCCCGCATTAAATGGTTGAAACAAGTTTCTAATAAATCTCCAACAAAATACGCAGTAACCACTTTTAACAACCAGTTTGTTGGAGTGTTAACAGCCTGTTAGCTAACAAACTGGTCATTAACTGGTGCTAACCTTGGCTTTCTTGTTTAAATAATTCCTCAGCATCAGCCCAATTCCCATGGGAATCCCCATTCAAAAACAAAAAAGGGGGGGGAGAAGATGGTGGAAGAAGAAAAAAACAATCCCTTCCCTCATTTTGTTTCCCTCATTGAGTTTCTTTCTTTAACAATCAGATTTATTTCTCTTGTACAATCGCTTTCTTTCCACCAGTTGCTATTGACCCCAAGGGTCTGAAAGTTGTGTTTGTCTCCTTTTATGTTATCCGACAGAATCATGCAGCCAGCTCTCTCTATTTTCACCGAATTAGGTGATAATCCTCAAGAGCTTAATTAAAAGTGTGGAACACAGAGCCTACATAAATGGATGCATTTCAGTCAATTGAATTTTGGCTCCTTTTTACATGTCTTCTTCGTTTCCGATCCTTTGGGATTTTGCCATCTTTTGTTCTTGTTGTTACAATCCGGAACTTTCAACAACACAAGGCGAGAAATGAGCAAGGGGCCATATGTACACTGTTGCTGACCCCTTATTTAGAAAGTACCATTGCTGCTTCCTAGACTAATGTAGCGGCGCAGCTCTTCAAAGATACTATACTAGGGGGAAATAGTAGGCTTTTGCACAGTGAAGTTGATCTTTGCTCTGTGTTTTAGGGAAACCCAAAAGGTCTTTGTAATGAATCTTGGCCATTGGCAATTCACACGAATATATATATATTTAAAAGGACATGAGAAGTCAGCCTTTTATAGCAGAAGCCTCTGCTGCACTGCATGTAAAGTGCAGTAATTCAGTTGGAACTCTTTCCCTGCAAATGGATGAAGTTTGCTTTGTTCTGTATTCAACACACAGGATAAACACAGATGGTCATTTACGGAGCAGTAGCATTCTATGGAAGTAGCTGGAGGACAAATTGCAATGTTTTCTTGCTTCCTTGGAATGGGGATCAGTACATGCCTATGGTGCTGGTAACATTTTCCTGACTATGTGGGCGTGCTAGAGACAGCCAGCTCCCCATTTGGCTATCAGGTGCCTACTCCATTAATCCAGCATGTGTTAAATAGCTGTTTGTGTTCACTCCTAAGAGGTTCAGCTGCAGTCCTGTGAGTGTGATGGTCTAAAATGCAATGCCTGATAAAGAACACTGACTGATAACTGGCGGCCCATAGACTAGATGCTACCTATAAACAACAACCCTAGATTTTGCTGGCTAAGGGAAAAGATCTGTTTCAGCCATGTCCAGGAAGTTGCAAGGCAACAAAACAGGGAGCCACAGGAAGGAATGCAGTGAGGCAGTCCTGTTCCCACATCAGTGCTGGAAACAGTGACTTTTTAGTTTATAAAAAAGGCAAGTAAGAGGGTTGTTGTTGTTGTTTAGTCATTTAGTCATGTCCGACTCTTCGTGACCCCCTGGACCAGAGCACACCAGGCACTCCTGTCTTCCTCTGCCTCCCGCAGTTTGGTCAAACTCATGCTGGTAGCTTCGAGAACACCGTCCAACCATCTCTTCCTCTGTTGTCCCCTTCTCCTTGTGCTCTCAGTCTTTCCCAGCATCAGGGTCTTTTCCAGGGAGTCTTCTCTTCTCATGAGGTGGCCAAAGTATTGGAGCCTCAGCTTCACGATCTGTCCTTCCAGTGAGCACTCAGGGCTAATTTCCTTAAGAATGGAGAGGTTTGATCTTCTTGCAGTCCATGGGACTCTCAAGAGTCTCCTCCAGCACCATAATTCAAAAGCATCAATTCTTTGGTGATCAGCCTTCTTTATGGTTCTGCTCTCACTTCCATACATCACTACTAGGAAAACCATAGCTTTAACTATACGGACCTATGTCGGCAAAATGATGTCTCTGCTTTTTAAGATCCTGTCTAGGTTTGTCATTGCTTTTCTCCCAAGAAGCAGGTGTCTTTTAATTTTTGACTGCTGTCACCATCTGCAGTGATCAGGAAGCCCAAGAAAATAAAATCTCTCACTGCCTCCATTTCTTCCCCTTCTATTTGCCAGGAGGTGATGGGCCCAGTGGCCATGATCTTAGTTTTTTTGATGTTGGGCTTCAGACCATATTTTGTGCTCTCTTAGAGGGTAGGGAAAACATTATTCAGTATTGGGTGTGGAGCAAGGGCTAGAAAGATTTTTTATTTCTCTATCATACCACAACACCTGCGGTATCCAAGGAAGCGATATGTTGGAAGATTCAGGATGAAGAAAATACCTCTTTACACAATGCATAGTTAAACTGTGGAGGTTGTTCCCATGGAATGTAATCTTAGATGGCTTTAAAAGAGGATTAGGGACATTCACGGCAGCTTAGGCTCTCAGTGGCCACTAGGCATGATGACTATGCTGTGCCTCCACTTTCAAAAGTTACTGGGGATCACAAGTGGGGAGAATTCTGCTGGTGGGCCTCCTATGGGCCTCTGGTTTCCCATTGTGAGAACAGATGCTGGACTAGATGGGCCATTGGTGTGATCAGGCAGGTCTTATGACTAGACATCAGACTTGGAGGGAGAAGGGGAGAAGAAGGAAAAATGAGGGCTTCCCCTAAGGCAAGATATATGGTAAATAAAAGATGAAAGGGTGGCAAGTCTCCTGGAACTTTAGTAGCTGTGTAGAAGAGGGCTTTTCAGAAGCTGCAGCTTGCACAACAAGCCCTGAATTTGTTCTTTATGTACAATAGCCCCACAATACAACACAGGGGACTCACTGTGAGATACTTAGCAAGTTTGAGGGGCTGCCTTGTCAACGGAGAAAAACCTGGATCACGAGGAGCTACAGTTGGAAGGGGTAATTTAGAGAGACTGTCTGTGCACATAGACATATTTGGTTGTACACACACACACACACACACAAACAAACACAACACTTTGATCCAGGCTGCATAATTTCAGATGCTACACAGAACTGGTGCCCTAACTCTGATTTCAGTTGTGGTGTCCATCTGCTTATTCGATACAGTGGCTTCAGAATTCTCAAATGGCATTTTCAGTGGCATTTTCAAAATGCTCAGTAGTAGTCAATGAACATCTTCTGCAAAGAGGCGTTACAGCATCTCCCAGATCAGACTGGCTGGGGCTGATGTTTTGTGGTGGATGGGTTCTGTTTTGACTTTTTGAGATTAGGTTCACTTGCATGTGTCTTCTGCTCTGCACTCACCAAGATACGTCCACCTTGTCGTCTGCTAACAGCAGACTTCGGCTTGGCATCATCCTCCAGATTGACGCACCATTTCATTTCATTTATTGATTGCATTTATATCTAGAAGGTTACCGGAATGGGTAGGCGTAAGGCAGCAGGGTGCCCTGTGGGTGGGCTCTGAAGTGCCCGGTGCTGTGCCTGCATCATGGCGAGCTCTCTGCTGCCTCCCCACATCCCTCCCAGTGACTGGCAGCAGCATGTGGCACTGGGAAGTCAGGTCAACAGTGATGTCTCACCCATCATCTTCTCCGGCCACCACTGTTTATATCCCGTCTTTCCTCCAAGGATCTCAAGGCAACATACATCATTCTCTCCCCCCGCCACCTTTACCTTCACAACAACTCAAGACATTTACCTTCACAACAACCCAAAGAGTTAGGTTAGGCTGAGAAATACTGGCCTGCAGTTTACCAGTAAGCTCTGTGGAGATTTGAACTTAGTCCTAGTCCAGCATTCTAGCCCCCAGTCCAAACTGGCTATGGCGTAGTAGGCATTCGCTTGTGTTTAAAACCTAGCATCAGTAAGAAAAGAAATAGTGTCCTAGATCTTCGGAGTACATGCACGGCAAACAAATGACAGAGTTCAGTTTAGAAACCAGCAGCATCTTCTTCATGGCTCTGTACAGTGGTACTTCAGTTTACAAACTTAATCCGTTCCGGAAGTCCGTTCTGAAACCAAAGCATTCTTAAACCAAGGTGTGCTTTCCCATAGCAGCAGGGGACTCAATTTACAAATGGAACACACTCAACAGGAAGCGAAATATGTTCTGCTTCCAAGGCAAAGTTCACAAACCAAAACACCTACTTCTGGGTTTGCAGCATTCTTAATCCAAGTTGTGGATTAATCCAGTGGTTCTTACGGTACCACTGTATTTAACTGGCCATCTCTGTCTTCTCTGGCTATTGTGGAGCACTAAATCTGAGGGTAGGAAGGTCAGGTGGTCCCAATAAAGCATCACCTGTGTCTTTTCCCTTGCTATGGTGCAAGAAATGGGTATGGCGTTCTTATTATTGTTTTGTATTGACTCAGTTTGCAGTTTTTCAGTGTGTAGACTTCTCTTTCCAGGTTCCCTCTGCTTTCCTAATAATTCTCTCCTTTGGTGAGTCAAAAATTATAACTTGGCACATGACTCAGGGAAGAGAGGAAGGCAAACCTCTCTCCCCTCCATATCAAATTGACAGTGGGAGAAGAACCTCGAGTTACGTGCTTTGCTGCAGGAGTTCCGCATTTAGTCGCTGCCGTTGCTTGACTTGGCTGGAGTGGATGTTCCTGGCTATTTCGGTCACTCCTCACCTCTGCCTGCGAGATCCATCAATCACTTTAATTATAATGGAACATAGAGCCAGCAACTGAAGGAGAAAAATCAACCCAATCTGAAGAGCAATCTTTCTTGATGAATTCTCCCCCTAAATCGAAACAATTCGCTGGGTAACCCAGCTGGGGTTCATATGCTTTTGATTACTGTGGGCTATTTAGCTCTACAAAATGACATGCTGCTTAATGGACTTTTAATGGTTATAGGTTTCTCTCTCTTTCTCTCTCTTTTTTTAATGAGCTTCACCAGTTTGTTACTAATGCCCTGTGGAAATCTGGCCCTTTGCCAGATCTGATGTTACAAATGTTCTGGTTTCTCCGAGGCATAAATGCAACCAACATGTGGAAGTGGGTGTTGCCGACTGCACTCTAACGTCATTAAAAAAGACGGAGCAAAATTGTGTACCCTGCAGTCCTACAAATTACATTGTCTTTGAGCGCACAGATAACACTTCTCAGCTGATGCCGTGTTCATGGGCTCACCTTTGGAGGAATGCCAAGGCACATGGGCCGAGACTGGCTCAAAGACCATAGCCTCCTCCCCGTTTCTGTACTTGCCTCCTAGGTAGCTGCATCACATGAGGGTTTTATTGGACTAGCAGGGTCCAATCTTGCCAATGGACATGATGGACCCATAATAATAATAAGGTATCACAGATGCTAGCTTATAATGAGGGCTGGACAACTCTGTCAATTTTGGTTTCCCCACTACTCATTTCTTTTCCCATTCTTAAGTTCCATTTGCCACATATCTTCATCAGTTTGCTTTTTTTTTTTAAAGTTATCATGAAAACGCATCAGCATTTTAGTGCTCATTTCCCATAATATGCACATTTTGGAAGCAATTCCCACTAATAGAAGGTATTTTTCATTTGTTATTTTCACAAATGTATACATCATAAGCACACTTCCCCTCAATATGTACCCTTTTTTGGGAGGGCAGGAGAATTGCGTCACAAGATTCGGAGAAGTGCAAATTTTAAAGGATGGCTGTGGTTTGGTCCGCATGTTGTTTCAGAGAATGCGGATGGTGTAGGTTTACACTGAAATGTTAACCAATCCAGATACACCCCCGCCTCTACTTATGATAGACAGCTAGCTACCGTGCGAGGAACTTCTCTGTGTGAAGATGGCCCCAGAGTCTGGGAGAGGAAGTCCAAAATGATTGCCAGGAGATAGAAACGTGTTTGCTGATCTTTCAGAATATGGGATTCACATGAGATGAAATATGAGGCTGATTTTAAGTGGGGAAGGAAGCAGCAAATAGTCGGTGCTGGGGAGGGAAAATTGAAAAACTAAAAGCACCCATCCAGTGAAAGATTGAGATGGGGAGAAAGTTTGATTCAGTTCATATTTAAAGGTGAATCTAATTTGCACTTACTTGAAACAATATGTTAACCCAAATGTTGCCATCCTTTGAAATTTGCACTTTTCTGAATTTTGCAATGTAATTATCCAGCCTCGTTATACCTGAAAAAAGAAGTTAAAGCACATACCAGAGTATACTATGCATCAAAATGTATATATTAGTGAAAATAACATATAAAAATACATTATACTGGGGGAAAGTGCATTGCAAAAATGTGCACAATCGCCCAATGTGCATATAAAATGTGTATATGAGAAGCTGGCACTAAAATGCTGGCAGATTCTCATGAGCACTTTAAAAAAAAAAG
>JAXCMG010000095.1:1575617-1615802 GCA_034642415.1 Podarcis siculus | reverse complement strand
ATATATATATTCTCTCACACTGATTTATTCCTTCTGGCCCTGCCCTTTTATCACTTACCCCTTTTCTGTTGTGTTATAAATTTAAACTCCCACATTTTGGCTAGTGCTGCTAAAAGTAAAACAATTGACCATTTAAACTTCATGTCACTATAGTGGCAATTTTGCTTGAAAGTCTGGATGTGTGGCTGTGTCAATAACAGTTGCCTAAGCAAATAATGTGCTTATGCAAATAATGTGCTTATGCAAATAATTTGCTTTACTACCAGCCCTCTAACCAGAGGGTTCTTTCAAATAGAGGACTGTCCTCTGACAGTTCTACAAACAGAGGGCTGGCGTCTGTAAAGCAGGCACCATGGCTGCCCCGCTAGCTTGCGCTGAGAAAAAGAGAGAGAGCTTGAGCACTCAATAAAACCTGGGTAGTAGAACTCTGAATTCTGACAGGTTGGGACGCGGGTGGCACTGTGGTCTAAAGCACTGAGCCTCTTGGGCTTGCCGATCAGAAGGTCAGTTGTTTGAATCCCCGCGACGCAGTGAGCTCCCGTTGCTCTGTCCCAGCTTCTGCCAACCTAGCGGTTCGAAAGCACACCACTGCAAGTAGATAAATAGGTACTGCTGTGGCGGGAAGGTAAACAGTATTTCCGTGCGCTCTGATTTCCGTCACGGTGTCCTGTTGCACCAGAAGCGGTGCAACACATGACCCGGAAAGCTGTCTGTGGACAAACACTGGCTCCCTCGGCCTGAAAGTGAGATTAGCGCCACAACCCCATAGTCACCTTTGACTGGACTTAACCGTCCAGGGGTCCTTTACTTTTTAAAAAACCTCTAATAGGTTAGAGCTGTTAGGTTCATGTAGGGGGTTTCTATTTGAGTAGGCTCATCATTGCTCACCAATGTCCTCCAGATGTTTTCAGACTCCAGTGCCCATCAGCCCCAGCCAGCAATTGCCAATGGTCCTCAAAAAAGCCTGTCTCTTGGGTCTGAGCTGGCATCATACTGACCTGCCATTTCTGCCTGCTGAATGTGTTGGGGGGGGGGAGGTTGCTGGTGAAATCCCTCTCTGCGGCTGCCAGCAAATGTCCCTCCCCTCCAGATGGGATGTTCCAAGGGTGGGGAAGGACTGGTGGGGACTTATGGAGTGGTGGCGCCATCGCTACTTCCACCCTGAGCATAGGGCCGGAATAGAATGTGGTGGTGGTGGTGGGGTAGTAACATTGCTACACCATTCGGTTTTTGTTTTTTTAAAAAAACATTTATACTTTTCAGATATTTAAATTTCACTGATTTTACAATCATTTTGACATTTTAAAACTTGACTTCCTTCCCCCTCTTTCTGCAGTTCCTTAAATTTAATTTTAATATCTTCTACATATCCAAATTCACTTATTTATTTATCTTCTTTAAATATATAATCTTATGTAACTGCAGGTTATTACAATAATCCTGCCAGTGTTTTTATCTGTTTACAATTTATCTGCAAATATTCAATAAACCATTTCCATTCTTTTATAAAAAGTTTGTTATCTTGATTTCTTACTCTTCCGGTGAGTTTCGCCATTTCTGCGTATTCCATAAGTTTTTGTATCCATTCTTCCTTTGCTGGGACTTCTGCTTCTTTCCATTTTTAGGCAAGTAACATTCTTGCCTAAAAGCAGTCGCATACATGAATAAGCTTCTGTACAATTTAGGTAGTTCTGTCCCTATAATTCCCAAGAGAAAGGGTTCTGGTTTTTTTTTTTTTAATACAAATATTATTTTAAACATCTTTTTCATTTCATTGTATATCATTTCTCAGTAAGCATTAACCTTGCTGCAGGACCACCACATATGATTAAAAAGAACCTTCTTTTTCTTTCCATTTCCAACACTTATTTGATTTAGATTCATACATTTTTGCCAGTTTACATTGCTACCCTATTCTGGGGCTGGTGCCGTTACACTCAGCTCCTCTGCGCCACCAGAACTCCTAGCATCACGATCTTCTGCTGGCTGCCGCCTCCTAGACTCCCACCAGCACATATATTTCAGAGTATACATCCATAGGATTGCATTGTTAGTCTGCTTTGGTCACTAAGCAAAGTTTAGCTTTCACAGGAGGTTTCTCAAATAGCCCCCTTTTGTTCTGCAGGACTAAGAGGAGATGAAATGAGAAGGAGAGGAATGAATTCATTGCTTTGGTACCAAAACAAAAAAAGTAGAGACATCACCTTGCCAACAAAGGTCCGTATAGTTAAAGCTATGGTTTTCCCAGTAGTGATGTATGGAAGTGAGAGCTGGACCATAAAGAAGGCTGATCGCCGAAGAATTGACGCTTTTGAATTATGGTGCTGGAGGAGACTCTTGAGAGTCCCATGGACTGCAAGAAGATCAAAACTCTCCATTCTGAAGGAAATCAGCCCTGAGTGCTCACTGGAAGGACAGATCGTGAAGCTGAGGCTCCAATACTTTGGCCACCTCTTGAGAAGAGAAGACTCCCTGGAAAAGACTCTGATGCTGGGAAAGATGGAGGGCACAAGGAGAAGGGGGCGACAGAGGACAAGATGGTTGGATAGTGTTCTCGAAGCTACCAGCATGAGTTTGTCCAAACTGCGGGAGGCAGTGGAAGACAGAAGTGCCTGGCTTGCTCTGGTCCATGGGGTCACGAATAGACGGACACGACTAAACGACTAAACAACAAGAACCAAAACAAATATTGCTTGCCACTTAGGTACCCACTTGTAAGAAATAGGCCTCATGGAGGACACTAACTTTGGAGGAAAGAGACTCCACTAGATGTTAGTCTATCTGTCTTGTAAGCATGTGTATTACAAACTTAATATCATGGGCAGGCCTAATAAATTCCACATTTAGAATTCATTACTGTAAATAATGTGTTTCAAGCCAGCCCATTAAATGCATTCAATAACATGTGGTTGCTTATGACTATTGGGATAATGTGATTAGGCAGGTTCATTAGCATTCTCAAACCACTTCCACCTGAGCAGCCCCCTGAGTCTGACTGGGACTACTTTTGGGTAAGTGGGTTGAGGCCTGTGGCTTCATTGTGGCAGACGGTTCAGAACTAGGTAGCTTTTTAAAGCCCGAACTCCCGTGACACGTCCCACATCACCTCGTCCACCTAACAGAAGTAGAGGATGAGAAATTGGTTGCCCTTCAGCATTCCTTCAGCCAGGACATCTCTCCTCAGACCCAGAACCATTGCCAAGGTGCTAATCCCATCTCTTGGAAACAAAAAGGTTAACTGTACCCTATTCACCAGCTAAAATAGGTTTCCAAGAACAATAAAATTCAGCTTGAAAGGTGGATGAACGCATCTCTCATCACCCAGGGCTGTGAGGATGCAATAGAAATTCCGGTCAGTCAGCACAGAGGACTCCTCGTGACTGTTCTGCGCAAGGGTAAACCAAGCTGGGCTGGGATTGTGTGTGTGGCGTCAGTTTGTGGTGGGGTCTTAATGTGCTTCTGCCATAGGATGCCAGATTCTTTGTTATGTATAGGATCCAAAAGGCAGCAGTCTGATTGCTCCTAGAACAATAGGGTCCAGAATGCAGCAGTCTGATTGGTCCCCAGGAGCCACCCAATCTAGCTCCAGGTGGAAGTGAATCCGCAACCTGATTGGCCTACAGGTGAATCCTGGAATTAGCCAATCACGTGGGGCCCATTGTGTAAATAATGTATATAAAGCAGACATTATGGGGTAACTTCCATTCCTCCTCACCACTATGAGCTGAATAAAGAGCATGAAATCCACTCTCGACTCCAAGTATATTTCATTCTTCTTGCGGGGGGAGGGCGCCAATGCTCTTTTGCAAACGTGTACCTTGAGACTCCTCTTATCCTTGCTCCAAGAGTACTGACTGAGCTGTGAGTCCTCCATCTTCCCTAGTAGATAGGACGGGGTGACACTTGAGAGGAAGAGAGAGAGATCACTCCTTGCCCTGCCCTGCGCCTCTATGGCCTTTCCTGCCTGACTTCTCAGGCTCTGCCTCTTCCCCAAGTGAGGGACTGGGGCTGTCTATGCAAGTGCATTCTGGGATCGCTGGTGGAGCATTGCCCCAAGACATTTGCCCCTGCTCAGCTGGTTCCTGCAATGCAGGCAGGTGGCACAGCTGGAATCCCATACAAGGCCCTGCTGCCACTTCTGTGGGGCCACACAATCTCTGCTTTCATTCTCAGAGGGCATATCCTCCAACATTTCTCTGATGAAAATAGGGATGTCTTGTTCCATAATGATAATTTTACTATTTATACCCTGCACATCTTACTGGGTTGCCCCAGCCACTCTGGACAGCTTCCAACACATAGAAAATAATAATAATAATAATAATAATAATAATAATAATAATAATAATAATTTAATAATTTATTATTTGTACTCCGCCCATCTGGCTGGGTCTCCCCAGCCACTCTGGGCGGCTTCCAACAAAGATTAAAAATACATTAAAATGTCACACATTAAAAACTTCCCTAAACAGAGCTGCTTTCAGATGTCTTCTAAATGTCAGGTAGTTGTTTATCTCTTTGACATCTGGTGGGAGGGCGTTCCACAAGGCGGGTGCCACCAACGAGAAGGCCCTCTGCCTGGTTCCCTGTAACTTGGCTTCTTGTAGTGAGGGAACTGCCAGAAGGCCCTCGGCGCTGGACCTCAGAGTCCGGGCTGAACAATGGAGGTGGAGACACTCCTTCAGGTATACTGGACCGAGGCCGTTTAGGGCTTTACAGGTCAGCGCCAACACTTTGAATTGTGCTTGGAAACGTACTGGGAGCCAATGTAGGTCTTTCTGGACCGGTGTTATATGGTCTCGGTTAAATAAAACATTAAACTTAAAAAACCCCACACTTCCCTATACAGGATTGCTTTTAGATAGCTCAGGAGTTGGATAACTCCATACCCTCCAACATTTCTGCAATGAAAAGGGGGACATCCAAAGGAAAAGCAGGACATTCTGGGATCAAATCAGAAACTGGGATGGCTTCTCTAAATCAGGGATGTCGCTGGAAAACAGGGACACTTGGAGGGTTTGAGAGTGATGAGCAGAGGGAATGCTGCTGCTTTTTTCAGGGGAGCTACCAGGCATTCTGAGCATATCATTCATTGGTTCAGGGATGCCAACCTGTGCCAAAGATTGAGGGGCCCCAGCATCGCACGTGTGATGCCATGCATACAGTGTTGCATTGTCAGGAGGAGGCCAAGCATGGCGTGGCTTCAATGGCTGGCCACTCCTCCTCTCTTGTGCTCAGCCTCTTTCTATGGTAGGAGGAGGAGGAGGAGCTGCCCACGGGATCAAAACTGGGCGAACTAAAGAAGCAAGCTGGGCATTAATTGGAAATAAGGGTTTGGGATGCTACCACAATCTACCAAAACACTGTCTAATGTTGCTGCTTCTTAAAACAGAACTTGCAAAATCACAAGAAGCACATGAGCTCATGCCTAATAATTTCCATCAGCAGTCCTCCCCAGAAGTAGAATTCACTCTCTTAACAAACTTTGCCAGTCACTAAGGAGACACCCTGGCATTTTCCATAAGCTAGAGCTATACACTACACTTTCGCAAAGCTTCTTCATCTCCCCCCTCAACCTGGTTCTACTTTGGACAGACACTTGCCTGCAGCATGTTTTTGGGGTCTGAGTCATCAAGTTATGGGAGACATTTTTACTTTAGCTCATGATTTATCCAAAAGTGCTGGGCATGCCTCTTTTGTGTGAAGGAGGTGATGATCTGAAATGCATTTTTGCTGGAAAGTAAGAGTTGATTCTACGCTTAATGGCCATAGACTGCATTTGTTCAGTCATTCATTCATTTCTTAGATTTATATCCTGAAACCTAAGTGTAGATGTTGTTCCCAGGAGGCTGCCCGCCCATTTACTGACCAGACCAAGACCTGCTTAGCTTCAGCCAGTTGGTGACTTCATGTACCTTCAGAGCATTCTCTGAATTTAGTTCTAAAAATATTAGAAGGGAATCCATGAAGAGAATCAAACATCCTTGCTTACTCATATGTAAACGTGTTTCTATAAACACAGTGCTAACAGGGTTCCCTTGATGTTCCCAAGAGATCCTGTCCCATTTCCTCCTCCTCAGTCCACTGTTGGGGAACGCCGTCATATCTTTCACATGGACTGAACTAGTGTTAGAGTTCACCAAGATGTGGCCCTAAAATATGTAATCTCACAGAGGCACTTTTGTACGTACGCAAAAGGTTTGCTACTTTTGTATGGGTTCTGCTCCTAGGCTCCTAACAGAAATTTCTCGTGCACAGAAATTTCAGCGATAAGCTTTTTCTTGATACAGAACTATGTAGTACAAAAGTTCCATCTGCTTAATTTCTGAGTGTCCAGTTACTGTAGCTTGAAAACCATGCTACAGACACTTTAAGAAGCAGATTATATTGTATTTGGAGAAGTCTCCCCTGCCCCTGAAGTTTGCAAACTGATGTGGAGGAAAACAAACAAGGATTTGAGAGAACCCAAAATTGACATATTCACCCACTCCTAGTAGACACATATAGGACTCTGCCATGTGTCTTAGTGTTGCTCCTGTAAACTGGCTCCTAGACCAGAAGGTGTGGATTTTTTAAAAAATGCCTCTTTCCCCCCTCCCTGCCCAACACAGTCAGTAGCGAGTAATTAAGCCTAGCTCCTCTGATGGAGAATTCAGGCAGAGTGGCCCCCTCCTAGTCCCCCCCTGCTGTGTAGCTGAGCCTTACAATTATGAGCTTATGTACCTGATATGTGACACTCTGGCATCTTTAGTATGTCACAGGTTGTGACAGATCTGCTGGCAAGGCTTTGCACTGGCTCTCGGTTTTCAGAATTAGGAACAGGAAGAATTTGGAACTGCAGAGGGCAGTATAAGACCATTGCTGGTGCTGGCAGCTAGCTGGAGGTGAACTGCCCTTCTTAATGCAGACCACCTGTATGGAGTTCCAAGGATGTCTCCAAAATTATGTAAGCAAAATGACCTTTTCATTTGTAGGGGATATGCATTTAGCTTGAGTAAAGGAATTTGAGGGGTGTAGGGGCGGTAGGAATTTCTCCCAAAGAGCTCACTCATATCCCCCTCAAAAGCCTCTGCTAATTGCTAGTTGGGCAGTACATTTTCCTCCTGGCTGGCACTCTGTGGCAGGGAGTTGCACAGGCTTTGCAGAGATCTTCCCCCAAGGTGAAGGCAAGCTTGCAGGCTGCTATGTGAGCCCTGAACCTGAGCAGAAGCCCTCAGCAAATCAGGTGAGGTGGAAGCAGTGTCCCAAAAGCCTGCTGGGATAGCACACCTGATGTATGTGTCTGGCTGGCTGGGAAGCTGAAAGGAAGGAGTTCGAATCAGCGCTCAAGTCTTGCATTGGGGAGCGTGCGGGAAACTTGCCATGCATTCCCTGTTCTTTCCTTTTTTTTGGTAATCAGATACAAATCTTAAGGTTGCAACATCTGTGTTTCAGGCCTTTTCCAGACTTTCCATTTGTAAAATGATCCGTGCAGAGTCATTGGCTGTCGTCCAAAGAGCTACTTTAGGTGCACCCAATGGTTTGGGCAGGCCCAATGGGAGTCTGTTTAAAAACTTTCCCCTTTGAAGGCAAACTCCCATGCAGCCTCAGAAGCGGCTTTCCATACCTTCCCCGGTTTCGGAAGAGGTTTGCCATGCCTGCATTCTTGGGGGTCCAAGGCTCCTTTGGGCACGCAGAACTAGCTGTGTGGTTCTTTGGATCCCCATCATTTCCATTTATTGTTAGCAGCCCAGACAACGTCCCTCGAGGTTGCATTCCTGTGGCGGAGATCCTGCTTTTTCTCAGCACTCAAAGAACAATATTTTGTCATGATGAAACCTAGATTCTTCCCCCCAGTTAGTGCATCCGTTGTGATGGCTGTCACAGACGCGAGCTATAGAAATTACGTCATGGACACCTATTGGCTAATGTCTGTGGTGTAGAATTTTCACGCCACCTGTTTGAAAACGTGCAGCTTTCAGCAGAAGTACAAAGACACTGGTCAATTTAATCCACCCAACTTCTCTTTTACTGAAAAGTTATAGCTACATTTATTCTGAAAAGTCTACTATTGCACTGGGGGGGGGGGGGGGGGAGGGGATGGCATTCAAGCTCTCTGGAAATTCTGATTCCAAGCTGGCTGGTAAACAATTTTGAAAAATAAAATAAAATCTAACTTCAATAATTATTGGCCAACCCATGGCAGATAAAGCTGAACATTGTGGCATTTCTACTGTCCGAAAACGAGGAACTGCTTGTTGCTATTTAAGTTTGGCATCAGGGCTCAGCACCCTCGGGCAGTTGCCAAGGTCTCAGTCATCCAACTGAGCCCACTGGAATTGATCCCATGCCTGGGTGTGCATACCTGCTTTTGCTCCTGGGCCATATGCAAAATTTAAATGGTTCCCCTCTGTTGCTGCTGTCAGGTCAGCTAATGGCTTGGGAGATTTGCACATTGCAATCAGGTATTACTAAAAAAGGAAAAGGAAAAAGGAAATTGATTGGCCATGCAAAATTTCATGGACCAGCTTTAATTTTTTTCATGTGCAGATGCACACTCCCTCACACAAAGGAGTGATCTTCCCAGTTCTGTTTCTTGCATGCACATGCACAGTTGGTCATATCTCTCTAACACATGCACACACACACAGTCTGTCTTAAAAAAACACCTTTGTGCTCCAGCACACCTCCCCATCTGCTGACAACATACATATAAGATAATGCAAAGCACTAGCAAAATGCAGTACATATATTGAAATGTGTGTGTACCAATGAATCTCTCTGCCTGGGCCTCTGAATTCCTAGAATTGCTTATATAGGGGAGAAATTGCCAAGACAGGTCCTTAAATGAGATTTTATAAATGAGCTCAGGAAGAGCCTCTTCATAATTTATTCCTGGATGGAGACAGAGATCAAGGTTGCCCCAAGGGGCAAGTCTTATTAGGCCAACTGGCCTTTTCCTTCCCTCCTAATGCCTCTTGCCCATAACTAACAATTCTCTTTGCAAAAGGTTAATAAAATATCAGCCTCATTTTCAAGTTTGCTTTAACGCTTTCCTTGCAGAGAGAGGGCCAATGCAAGCCAGCTAGTTACTGCACTGTGTTTCCTGAGTCTAATCCTTCTCTCTAAAGCTGAGAACGTAAAATAGTTTTTAACTGCATGTTTACCCAAAAGTAACCAGTGGGGCTTACTTCCAAGGACCTGGAACGTGAAGTGATGGGAAAGAGGCATCACTTCTCATGACGAATTGCATTTCGTTACTGTTGCCTCTGCTTCAACAGGCCTTGCATGTTTCTGAAGCAATACAAACCCTGCAAACCTGTTTACAAGGAGTGATGAGTGGTAAACACATACAACAAGCAGCAAACTCTTGGCTCAGTCATCTTCAATCAGATTTGCAATGTAAATAGAAAAGTCTACAATGGCCGCTCCTTTCCCCCCCACCTAAGCAATTATCAGATGCTTAAGCCAAGAGAATCTATATCAGGGGTGGGGAACTTAAGGTCCGTGGGCCGGATGTGGCCCAATTGCCTTCTAAATCTGGCCCGCAGACAGTCTGGGAATCAGCGTGTTTTTCCATGAGTAGAATGTGTCCTTTTATTTAAAATACATTCTGGGTTATTTGTGGGGCATAGGAATTCATTCATAATTTTTTCAAAATATAGTCTGGCCCACCACATGGTCTGAGGGACGGTGGACCGGCCCACAGCTGAAAAAGGTTGCCGACCCCTGATCTATATCTAACCCAGCTCTTGATGGAACTGCAAATTTGGGGATCTTTCCTGGAGGCAATGGAACACTAGACATGTTTTTCATATTTAGAAACACCAGGGTCCCCTTGTTTGATTTGGGGGAATTAGCCTCAACTAACTAATTCCTGTCTTATATTTTCTTGCTTTAATGAATTAGCAATACAGTACGCACACTGTTCGATATGATGACAATATTTATTTGCACAAAACAGCTAGCAGAGAACCAAATAGCCTTGCAGCTTGAAGCAGCAGTCAGTGACAAAGCTGCAGGCTCCGCTACCAGGGGCGGAGAGCAGGCGGAGGCATGGCACGCATCCCGGGGGCGTGGGGCGCCGCCCGCAGGTGTGGCACTCGTTCTGGGGGATTGGCGCGCTGCCTGTGTTGGCGTGGTGCCCAGCGCGCACGGGGGTGCGCGGTGTGTGTCCAGGGGGGCCGTCGCGATGGCACCCTACCAGAATAGTGGTATTGGGGGCGGTCCGCTCCTTCCACATCCCCGTTCCTCTGCCAGTGGCAGCAGTACTCATATATAAAGGAATTAAAATGATTAGGTGTTACAAATACACAGGATACTCACCCCACATTTGCCTGGACCATGCACTTTAGCAGTTTCTAACAGAGAGGTAGAGAGAGAGATACTCTAGGGCAGGTGTTTTAATCCCACAGAACCAAAAGGAAAGTAATTGAATGACGAAAGGGAAAGCTCACCAGCAAATCCTTCGGGTTTGGGGTCTCCCATGAGTTGTAGGTGGGTAAGATCTGAAAAATAAGTAAGAAGATAAGTGAGGAGTGGAATCCAACAGTCACCTGTCCTGGGCAAGGTGAGAACACCAGAAAGAGTTTAAACTCAAGCTTGTTAATCATCGTCACTGGTTTGTAGATGGCTAGATGTTGGCTTAGAAGTTCCATGAAAAGTGCAAGCAGAACTTCCTTCTCCAAAGCCAGGAAGGACAGCTGAAAACCAGCCCTTAGAGTTTTCTATAGTTGCTTAGATGCCTCCAATATAGTTAAAAATAGAAAAAGGCTTCCTTTTAGAAGACACTAGGTTGTGTGGCTCCTGCAAAGGGTACCAACTAGCTGCAAACAAAATGACAAACATGGATCAGAGGCAAGGGAATGAGGATGAGAGGGGAGGAGCAGAGAAATCAGAATCAGTGCAGCACACATTCATTCATGCTCTATATTGACGTTCTTGCACAGCCGTGCTCTCTCTCCATCCTGGTACACAACTGTGACTCCTCTGTTGGGAGTGCAGCGGTGCCACACTACTCATGGTGCCAACATTACAATGCATGAAGCTACACTCCTCACTGGGAAGTTCATTAGCTACTTGAATTTCCATATTGTCCTTCAGCGTAAATAAGAACAATGGTCATGACTTGGGTCTAAGTAGGAGTAGATGGAGGTGAGGAACACAGCAGTCCTACACGCTCTGCTCACTCCAGTGGTTTTGGATGCTGGGGGGGGGGACTAGTAGCAGTAATTGCTGCAGCTCAAAGGCACTCAGTTCCCTGTGAGTTCTGTCTTCGCTAGTCATGTCCCTTCTTTGGATCCTGGTCCATTTTTCAAATGATTTAATTCACGTGAATTAAATAAGAAACTAAAGAATCCATGCCATTCAGTATGTCAGCAGAACATTCTGCAACAGCCTTGGGTCTCCAGATATTGTTGGACTACAACTCCCATCATCCCTTGCCAGTAGGACCTGTGCCGAGGGATGGAGAGAGTTGTAGTCCAACAACATCTGGAGAACCAAGGCTGTGAACTGAATGAGAAGACCGACCTCCCGCAGGTCCACTATGTACACATACAAATAGAAATGGATAAGGACACCGGAGTAGCTTTACATTAACCAAAGTTCAGATATAGCAGCCTTTGATGTGCTTTTAGAGAAAGACAGCTCCGAAAATTCTTCCCTGCAGGTGTGGCTAGGAAGGGAAAGCTCAGAGGGTTTGTTTTCACATTTCATACTCGGGTGTGCTTTGAAAACACTTTGAAGAGGCAGGGAGAAAGAGAGAGACTGTGGCCCGGGCACCTTGAGAATGTTTTGGGGAGCTTGTGGATCAGGGATCATTGGTTTAAGGACATTGTGAACCATGTATAGCCCTAAGCACCAGGCGGTATGTTAATGGGTGATAAGGATGGTGCTGTCCCTTTAAAGTCTGATCAGCTTCATGAAGACACTGCTGGTTTAATTTCCCCTGCCTCTCCGCTTCCAACTATTCCACTCTTCTCCAGCCTGTTCACTTACTCTCCCACTTCAGCACTGCAGGATAAGCGGAGGGGTTGGATTTTCAGGGAAAGTGGGACTTTTAAAATGCCTCCCTGCATTTTCAAAACAATACATGTTTGCAGAACCCTTCAAATCAAGGCAAAGGGACTGCCTCACTGCAGCTTTATTGCAAATATCCAAACTAGGCAGTTCTGTGATTGTGATCTGCTGTGTTTTAAAGCAGGCACTCAGATCAAACTTTTATTGCTTATGGTCAAAGGCCTTTGCAAAAATGCAGACAGGCTTAAAGGTCTACAAACAAATGATATTTGCAATTACAAATACTATAACTACAATATATATATGAACACTGTAAATAAAAGCCAGAATCAAGGATAAAAGTACAACAAGGGTTTTGGGGTTGGGGGTGGGGAAACAAAGCAATAAAACAAAGCTTTAAAAAGCAATAAAACGAGTAACACAGCTAGCGTCAGATCAAGGCATCATCATGTGTTTTAATTGTGCTTAATTTGTGTTTTAATTCTTTTAACCTGCCATGGGATTTTAGGGTGAAGGAGGGGTAAACAGCAACAACAGTACAAAATGTAAGTGAATTGATGGCCAAATTAATCTTTCACCAGTTTGGGTCCCTTCTAATATATTTTGTTGAGATAGAGTACAGGAAAACAATGCAACAGAGTTGCACAGTATTTTGTGGGGGCCCTGATCTAACTTGGGGCAGTCTTTTAACCTTGCAATTCCACTAAAATCACCCCAAATTACCCTGATACACCTCATTATTTGGCCCCAGAACAAATAAAAACTCTGTCTGTATTAGAGTAATGAAGAAAGATTAAGAAAATGGACCATGATGATGTTTTTAGGATGAACTTTGTGCTAAGAGATGAATTGTCACCTGGTGGATAACACAATGATACATAATCATGGCAGGCATTTAAACCATCATGATAGGAAGAAAAGAAAACATACCCTAATTGCACAATCAGGAGGGTAACCCAGTTCTCTATGAATGATGCAAAACTGCAAAGAGACCTGTATCACGTTAAGGCACTTAGAAAGCTATAAAAGGAAACAGATCTTGGAAAGGGTGTGGTATCTTTCTCCTTGTCCAGATAATTGTGAGTCTTTAATCTGAAGGAGGTGGGGGATGAATTAATTGCTTGATTTAAATCAGACAGCACCATTTGCCATTAATGGGTCTTAAAACCTTTGGTCATGGATGAGCCATGCAGAATTGCCTAACCCCTTTCAGCTTTCCCTTTTTGATCCCCAATCTGCCCTCTTTTGCTTTCTTTTTAAACAGCTGGAGATTTATTTAATTCACACTAGGATACTGAGTGAGGCTCTTGCTCATCTTAGGGCTTATTCAAACTCACCTTCTGCCCCCCCTTTACAGGCACAGGTCTGAGCCTCCCCTGCAAAAACTCACTCTTTAATGCTGAATCAAAACAAATAACAATTCAGATTTCTGTGGATTTCCATTTGCTCCAATTCAATGTTAAAAGGGCAGATTTTCGTGGGCAAAAAAAAAAGCGCTCAGACCCAACGCTTTAAAGTATGAACCTCTGTCTAGATATATGACATAATATGAAGTCTGAAGGAGCCCTGAACATCATCGGCCAGATCAGATATATAATCAAATTTAAAAACTAGCTGTGGTTTCCCCAAAAAACAATTTCTATAATGTTCTGTTGGCAATTGTCTGTTGGAAAAGCAACATCCAGTGAAGCTGAAGACCGATGGTGGTGCACGGTTCTGAAACGTAAATTTTTTGAATTCCAAAGGAAAATAAAGGGGTAGAATGTAAAAGATATCTGATAACTGAAATTGAATTCACACCATTTAGATTAATGACAGAAGTGAAAGGTAATTCAGTGCAATGTTTTTTATCTGGCTGATGAACTGCACCAAAAAGAACAGCAGCTGCGGTTCCTCAAATGCCAGATTTATCTAAATTTCTCCAGTTGATCAATTAAACCATCAATAAGGCCCTCACTCTCCAATAATCTTCTGAGAGAGGGAGAGGAGCCTAGTTAGTGAAGTTTCATTTTCCCCTTTGATCCTCAGTTTGCAACGTATCAAAGCCAGTAGTACAAAATTCCTTGGCAAATTGCTGCCAACAAGACAGATCTTTGTAGCTGACTGGTTTCAAAATAAACACATTTTATGCAGAGAGAGGCAGCTGGAGCCTTCACTAAATAACAAGGATGTATGGCACAAAAGAGGCTGCACATTCCAGCGGCGCAAGGGATACAGCCTTTGGAGACTATGGGCAAAGCTGGGAGAAAATTCATACATTAACTGAGAATCAGCTCCTGGAGGGGGAAATCCGTATTGCATGTGATGTGATCTTTGACTTGCATCTGTTGATCTGAAACTGCGGATATACAGCTTAAACACGTGTAGACGCTGTGTGCGCAAGTCTGATCATTTGCTTTTTGCGTTAATTAATAATCCATTAATCAATCTGTTTTGGAGGTCTGAGAGGGGTAGATAAATAGCTGGAGTTTCTATACATGGGAAGCTGTCTTTTCCTGAGTCATCCAGCTCAGAGCTTCTGTAAAAGGGGCTACCCATCAAATGAAAGTTATCTGAACTTTTGTAGTGCGCTAAGCTCGGATCACTGCTTTCTTTCTGCCTGGTATGTGAACAGGCCCCCTCTCTCCCCCCCGACTCCCTGGCTGCCATTTCACAAAGGCATCTGGAAATAACAAGGAACAAGAGAGGAGCACACCCCCCAGCTGAGGTGCTCTAAAATAATCACGGCTTCACTAACCCTATTGTACAGCTTACATGATATTATGGAGTGGAATGCAGCTCAGATTTTCAACAGCTTCACCGTGCAACCGGGCTGCAAGCTGTGCACGTGGAATAATGCCACTATATCTCATGGTTTCCTTATCCATCTGTACTGGATTGCATGTGTAGCATTGTGATCTCTGACACTGACTGCTGAGCTGATGGACTGTTTGCAAACGTTTTGTGACTTTGCAACTGCTCTGGGAATACCAGCTCCCCACCCCAAGAGTTCTGAGTCCAGCTTCTGTGAGGGAACGGAATATGGTTTGATTTGAGGTTAATACTCTAAATAAGCCGTAGGGATAGGCTTGAGTCTTTTGGTGAGGAAGGCTGAGGTCAAGGAAACAGAATGAGAATCATCCCAGAAGGTTCAAGGAAGTGGGATGCAGCAATCTGAGAGGCAAGTAAGTGGAGGAAGCAGGAGAACGGGGATTAGGGAGACAAGGAATTGAGGAAAGGAGGACATAATCAGAAAGGCTACTTTTACAGGAACCTCTAAGGCCAAATGCAGTAAAATGGGGAAGGGGCAAAATTTCACCGATTGCTATGAATTCTGAGCTAGTCTCTTGGGCTCGCTTTTATTACTCAAATTTGCACCATGCGACTTCATCATTCCCTTTATTTACGATGTTCAGGCTGTGGGTGCCATTGCTAAAATACAAGGTGGCCACTTACCCAAGGTATAAAAAAAGGCACTGGACCATCCAAAAAGAGGAAGAATATGCACATGCCAATTTAGCCGTACACATGCACATTTAAAAATAATTACCAGAAAGTAAATTTCACAGACGACAGGCCAGTTCATTTTACATCCAGATCACCCCAAATAATGAATTTATTAATTTGGACTTTGCCCAATTAATTTCCCATCCAGATCACGCACCCCAAATTAGTTGTTCTCCCATGACTTTACTTGCAATTAATTTATCAACCCATTACTGCTGCTCCAAAATAATTCAATTAATCACACCCATTCATCTACCATCAATGTCTTCCTTAAATTAAAATTATAAAATGAAAAGGATGCCTAGGTATATAATTCTATTGTGGGGTGTGTGTGTGGAATGCTATGAGACAAGTTAGCCGTCTGGTAGTGGTTGTCTTCTCCTTCTCCTTCAATTGGCTGGCCAACTGGAATGATCTGCTGTTTCTATATGCCAGGTGCATTGTGCAGAAAAAGAAATGTCTTGTTTATTCCTTGTATAGAAATTGCTGCCCCCTGTGGCCGACGTGGGATACTTCACCAGCTGTCCTCTCAATCCTTCTCAAGCCGTTTTGCCTGGCTTTAATGTGTCCTTGATCTGTGGTATTGCCTCTCACTCCCCTGCGTGGAGGACGAAGAGATGGGTGTATAGAAATACAGAAACCTCTGGGCTATTGCATGGTTGGAAAGTGGCCAACTCTGCACATGAATCCATTGCACTGCCCATTTCTGCCCCTGGCACCATCCAGTTTTGCTCCTTGGCACAGCTACCACTGATATACAGTCCCCCAAAGGCTCTCTATGAGGCCCTGTGGCCCTATGTGAACCCCCTTCCCTGAGGATCCAGTTTATTGGAATTTTCACTGGATGTATAGAAAAGGGGAAAACTGGCATGGACAGGGCTGGAAGTGCCAAATTGCCTGATATGAAAGAGGGCACCTGGGCATCTTAAAGGTCAAATCATGCACAGGAGAAAGTTACTGCCGGACTTTGGGGATGCTATGGTTTACTGACCATATGGTTTATGGGGCGTGGGTGGCGCTGTGGGTTAAACCACAGAGCCTAGGACTTGCCGATCAGAAGGACTTGCCAACCTAGCAGTTTGAAAGCACGTCAAAGTGCAAGTAGATAAATAGGTACCACTCTGACGGGAAGATAAATGACGTTTCCGTGCGCTGCCCCTGATTCGCTAGGAGCGGCTTAGTCATGCTGGCCACATGACCCGGAAGCTGTACGCCGGCTCCCTTGGCCAGTAAAGCGAGATGAGAGCCGCAACCCCAGAGTCGGCCACGACTGGACCTAATGGTCAGGGGTCCCTTTACCTTTACTATGGTTTACTGAAAACCAAAACCATCTAGAGAACATTTAAGGAGGAGGGGAAAGTAAACTGCCAACACCCCAGTGTTACAACTGAGTGTGCAGAGTGGCCAGGGGGGTGGAACAGAAAACTGGGGGTGGGATGGAGTGGTTAGACTCCTGAACAACAGCATTCTGTGTTGGAACATCATAGATATCCCGTTATTATTCTTTCACTCATACTGTCATGAAGTGACATGTACTGCTGGCTTTTGTAGCGTTTAATTCACAAAGAAGAAAGAACACATGATCCGAGTTACTTTCTTCTTTTTAAGAACACATATATCCAGTGATTGATTGCCAGTCTAACTGAAGTTTTCTATGAACTGAATCTCCAGACTTCATTTTAAATAAGAAACATAAGAGTCGTACGGCACGGCTCTTCTCTCTCTCAAGTCACTGCTTTTACTTTACTGGCATCAGCACATTTTCTCCGGCAGTATTTCTTTCTGTTTTCAATTTTGGTTTGTCTCAATAAAGATGAAGCAATAACCTGATTTTTAGTACTGTAAACTGTACAAAATTAAGTCTTTAATGCGTATTCTGGATGTAGATAACCTCGGAGAGGTATCTCAAGTGGATTTAAAAAAGAGAGATGAGAGGAAGAAGCAGATTTATGCAAACTGCTTGTACGTGTAAAATATGGGAAGATTAAAGTTCAGGACCAGATAAGCCTAGGATTAATTCTCAAAGTTGATCAGATCACAAGGACGCTTTTTGTTTTGTTTTGGACTCATATTTTGGAATATGTGGTTGCCAAGTTCCTGTTTCAGATGATAGTCCTGGTAATATGCAGACTTTCTCATTCAAGCAAATATTGCCAACTGGCCGGACTGCCTGCACGTGTCTTTGTATGTGTCCTAATAGATTATGTATACTCAGATGGCAGGCGCAACAACTGGCAAGGCTGCTATATGCTTAGAAATGAGACTTTCTTAAACTACAAGACGGTATCTCCTACTGACAGTCTTCTATGTGGTCTTGCTATTTGAATTCTGGTTAGCTCCTCAGTATACGAGTCAGTCATTACAGAGTATTTGCTTAACAGCACTCTCTGTTTTACATAAACATCCATCACGATGTGGATGGTCTTAGGTCAATGCAGGTGGCTCCCATGCCAAGGGGGCACAAAATTGAGAAGATCTCTACTTGAGAAGATTGGTTTTGGGTACCAAAGTCTGGCTTCACACAGGACACCCTAGTATGAACTATTACCCCTGGCCAACTTTGCTACCAGGGGGAGGCTGCCTGGAACTGCAAATGCACATGCACAGTACATTAATGGGTGTTGACTTGCCACTGATCAACCCCAGAGTCGTCCGCGACTGGACCTAACTGTCAGGCGTCCCTTTACCTTTTTACCCCCCCCACCTTTCCGCAAGCTACAGACTTGTAACATTGACAGACGTGTGTTCATTTGATTTCAAATATATTAGAGATATATTAGAGAATTTACAAGTGTACACATTTTGTTTTTGTTGTACTAAATCATGCAATAAGAATTGCAGTGCTATCTAGTATGCTGGTCTTCATGTTGCTTGTATTGTTTTTTGTGTTAAGTTTGCAACACAGGGGGTTGTTGTTCTGTATTGTAATATGTTGTGGCAGTCAAACACAAGGTCCGCGGGCCAAATCTGACCCACCTGTGTAGAACGGCCGGCGCCGCTAGAGGGCAGACGTTCTCTGGCTTGTAGGCTCCCGCGCATGCGCTGAAGAGGCGGCTTTCTTGTGTCAAAAAAAGAGAGAAAAAGCAAGAATAAAAGGTGAAGGCTGGCGGCCGGCGGTGGCTACACGGGCCACATGACGAGGTCTAGTGGGTCGGATTCGGCCCGCGGACCTTGTGTTTGACACCCGTGTAATAGATCAATGGGGAACTGCCTGATAAGGTTCATTGTCAATATGAATCCTTCTGAATTAATGGAAAAGCTGCCCACTGACTCAATTTTGGCATTTCCGAACGACGTGATTAAATTCCGGAAGGTGACCTAGATCAAAAAGTTGCATTTCATATTTTGCTTAACTGTGATACCTCTGGAAAAGTTTCTCTTTGTGACAGCTGTTGTAGAGGAGGAATAGAATGTATAACGGTGCCTTTTTATTGAGGGACAATTTCATTAAGAAAACAGCAAAAAGCTTTGTCATTCCATGTTTGAAATGATGCTTAGCTGAGTCAGTAAAACAGACATCAAAGTTATACATGTGGGTTACATTTGATATGTTTTCAACATTAAGAGAACTGTTACTAATTTTCAGCAACACTGAGTTTTTTTTTCATTCTCTCTCTCTCTCTTCTAGGTTCACATCCCAAATCCAAGTTGGCTATTTGAATATGTAACTGCATTAATACGATGAATAATCAGTGACGTTCTGGTGATTCAAAACTGGGAGGGTTCTAGTGCAGCGACAAATTTGAGGCAGCTGGGTCTCCCCCCACTTCTACAACATTCATATTCTGAAAATATTACCCTCAAATGTGACGGATCTGATTGTTATTATTTTGTGATGTATGTCACCTCCCACAGTTTGGTTTGGAGTAATCGTTATATTCCCGTGGAAGTTCCTATGAGATGATTGATCAATAGTGGCTTTAACTCATCCCTTCAACTGTGGTTGAACTTAGAACATCAGTAACTCTACATTCCCAGGGTTCACGATTGTGAGGAGGCTTTTAAGCCACCTTCAGACCCTACCACTCAATGCAAGACAGAAAAGAGAGAATGAAGTCCCCTAATTAAATTCCCACGGATTATTGTGTGTGTGTGTTAAACCAGCTCACCATAAAGGACATTGTTGTGGACCTGATGATCTATAAAGTTATGGTGAAGGGAGAACACTGGGTAGGGTTGCCATATTTCAAACAGAAAAAATACAGAAAGAGCTTTTTTTAATATATATTTTTAGGACGAGGTTGTTGAGGTGTCCCCCCCCCCCAATATGCCCAGATTTTCCCAGACATTTATTTATTTAATTTATTTCCACCCGGGCACTGCTTCCTACTACAGTATTCCGGATATGTCTGGGAAATTCTGGACATATGGCAACCCTAACACTAGGTTATATCCTGTGTTAATCATACTAAGTGTAGAGCCATTAAAATGAAAGGACATGCCTAAACTGGCTCTACACAATTTAACTGGATACAGTAACTCACCCAAGGCACGAAACTTGAAAAAGCTGAAAAGGTATTGCTTTTAATTATCTAATTCCTGAAAACAGGCATATAAAAATCACAATATCCTGTCCAAAAGAAAATGGTTTCTGTTGTGCTGTGGTTCTTTGCGGCGGTCTACTTTGGGGCCTAGCTAAAGCTCTGCCCTGCTGGATCAAGCCCAAGGCCCATCTGGTTTGTCACCCTCTTCTCACAGTGTCCAACGAAATGCCATTTGAAATGTCATTTGAAACAGCCCTCAGAAAGGAGCTCAACTTGTCAGGGGCCTCACACATAGTATTGGTACCAGTTTGACCTTTTGGGGTTCTTTCCCATTTCTTTAGCTGAAAATAAAACACAAGCAGTACTGCATGTCAGGCAAGAGAAGCAGAGAGACCTACATTTTTGTAGGATAAAGTTCTGGAAGAACCTAAGAGCATCCTGCAGAACTTCTAAACTTGCTTCTAGGACTATAATTAACAGCACCATCAGGTTCCACATGATATGTGAATTGGTTTCCTCAGGCAACTTTCCTTCTCAAAGTGCTAGCTCTATCCCAATATGTTGCATGTCCAGAAATGTGCCTCCAGTTTATGCACTGGAGAGTATCGAACCAAATTACCAAGACTATGTGGGAATAAGAGGCAAAGTACAAAGATAAATATTTCATGGTGTCTTCAGGAGCATTTGCTACAACTCTTCTGTTTCCTACCACCTTTCCTGCAGTACTTTTGTACCTCCAGACTATTCTATGCATCCCACTTGCAGAATTATCCTCCCTAATGTCCCTTAGCATATGCCACTTCCAAATGGCACACTGAATTCCAAGTCCCCAGATGCCCGCATCTCATTTCTTGACTGACACTGACTTCGGCAGGAGCTTTCAGAAGCTCAGCTGCTGGGTTTTGTTTTTTTTGGTCAATCTGAGAAAACTCTCACACAAAAAACCAATGGCAATAAACAAGCCATCCATGGCAGATTATTTTACTTTGAACTGTGGTCCCCTTCGTTTTTAGTTTGAATTTGCCAACCCCACTTAAAAACAAACAGACAATGGGGCATAGCTATCTTGGTGGCCAAGCAGGTGCTAGCATACTTCACATAGCTTATGCTCATGGCCTTCCTGTGGGAGTGTAGTGGTTGAGAGCGGTGGATTGGTGAACCAGGTTCGCTTCCCCACTGTGATGGGATTCGAATTCGGATGCTGAACCTGAAGAATCCCAGCCTGCACAGGATTCCCCGCCTCCAGAACCAGCTGAGCCGGGGCTGGGGCATGAGCCTGAAGGGTCCTCACCTGTGCTGGATCTTCAGGTGCAGGCACTAGCTGAGTCTGCTTTGGCTCCTGAGGTGATGGAGGACCCATTGCTTGCAGGTGCTCCACTCTCAGCCCTGTCAGGGGAAGCTGAGGTTGCCTCCGGGTCCGGTAACCCTCCAGGCTCTCCTGAGCTGCAGAGGCTCAGGGCAGAGAGGCGGAGGGAACTAAGTTCCCGCAGGAGGAGTACTCACCTCCAGGCCAGGAGAGGCGAGTCACCTGAGGATCGGGGCTGCCCTGTGCCTTGGGGCAGATAAAAGCCAGCCAGCCCCAGTCCCAAGTTGCGGGAGCAACTTCGTTGGTTGACAGCTCCTGCCTGAACCCTGTCCTGCTGTCCTGCTGGAGCTCCTGACCTCACCCGACTACCTGCCCTGCATCCAGCTTCAGCTTTTACAGACTGCCTCCATACTGCACCTTCGACCTCGGACTGGACTCGGACCTCGCCTCTCGGTTAGCCCATGGGACCAGCACACCCGCTCCTCCACATGCAGCTGCTGGGTGACCTTGGGCCAGTCACACTTCTCTGAAGTCTCTCAGCCTCACTCACCTCACAGAGTGTTTGTTGTGGGGGAGGAAGGGAAAGGAGATTGTTAGTCGCTTTGAGACTCCTGAAGGGGAGTGATAAAGCGGGATATCAAATCCAAATTCTTCTTCTCTTTTTCTTCTACCCAGATGCTACACCTGACAGGCTTTCCCTATGTTTCTCTGTAGCTTACATGTATCAATATATTGCTTTAAATATGTATCTGGATAAGATTTCTTAAAAACTGTAGTTTAATTTGGAAACAGAGTGGATTGAAATTCCAGATAAAAATATCTGAAAGCGACATGGGCCCACCTCTCAAACAGGCTATCAAAATCAACACCATAACACATGGTGCGATCAGCCATCTAACCAACAGTGCAAGAGAGCATTCATGTCAAGAAGAGGAAATCTGTGGCTCCCATCCTCATTGACCATTGGCTATGCTGGTTGGGGCTGATGGGAACTGGAGTCCATAAGACCTGAAGGCCTATAGGTTCCCCTGTCAGAGTCGTACAACAAAATTCCCTTGTCTGAACCTTGTGCAGAAATTAAGAAGGAGAATTAAAGTTTTGATGTGGAACAGCCTTAAATACTAATGATAAAAGATAAACGTTGCGGAAAGAACAAAAGAAATCCATTGCAAATAAGCAAGAAGTTCCCGTCCTACAAACTTTCTTCAGGGTGAACATCTGCATTAAAACAGAAACTCTCTGTTAACACACACACAAAGTTAAGTACACACTTCTTGGGATGCAACTCACAAGCTGTATGTATCAGAAGAACAATTCGTGACAAGTCATGAGGTTGCTTAAAGGTAAAGGGACCCCTGACAGTTAGATCCAGTCGCGGACGACTCTGGGGTTGCGGCGCTCATCTCGCTTTACTGGCCAAGGGAGCCAGCATTTGTCCGCAGACAGTTTTTCCAGGTCACGTGGCCAGCATGACTAAGCCGCTTCTGGCGAACCAGAGCAGCGCATGGAAAAGCTTTTTATCTTCCCGCCAAAGCGGTACTTATTTATCTACTTGCACTTTGACGTGCTTTCGAACTGCTAGGTTGGCAGGAGCAGGGACCGAGCAACGGGAGCTCACCCTGTCGCGGGGGATCAAACCGCTGACCTTCTGATCAGCAAGCCCTAGGCTCTGTGGTTCCCATTCATGAGGTTGCTTACCTCGCCCTCAATGGAAAAGCACCAGCCTTTTGCAGCAGGCTTCCCATTACAACATTTTAAACACATGACAACATTCAGACATGACCTGTCGTGTACATTAAACGTTTAACTTTAACACCCTATCTATTAACTGGAATTATTTTCTAATTAATTGTGCCTGCAAGCACTCTGGAAGACTCATTGACTGGAAACATTTGAAGGGGGGGGGGGGAGAGATATGTGGTGGCTCCCCACTTGTGGAATGCCCTCCCTAGGGCGTCTCACCTGTCACCTTCATTGCATATCTTTAGGCGCCAGGGGGGAAAAACCATTGGCTCATTAAGCAATCTGTGGCTTTTAAAACTGTGTGTGTTTGTGGTGGGGAGGGGGTATTGGTTTTGTTTGTTAGTATTGTATGCATTTGTGTGTTTTTGTATCGTGAACTGCCCTGTGATCCTCAAATGAAAAAATTAAATAAATAAGTAAATAAATAATATGTACCCCTTTGTCAAACTGAAGGCAGAGACTTTCAGACACGTCATCTGTGAATTCCCCTTATCCCTCTCATCCTTTCCAAAGTACCACAGTCTTGTGCTTTCATTGGCTAAATCTTAACTTGTACCCAGTTTTTTGGTTACCCCTTTAGGAGTTAAAATTGCCTCTGAGCTGGCACAGGGGTGACAGCTGAATTTTTGATTTCTAGAACTTGGCTGGCATAATTGATTCATTGTGTTTTTATGTGTTTTGATAAATGAAGCAAATCCATGTTTCGGTTAAATTTAACATTTAAACCTGTAGACAAATATTTGAATAAGCAGTGGAAATAATAAATTACGGAGGTGAAGTGATTTCATTGCTTCTGAACGCTCTGTTGGGATTAAAAAGGAAATGACTGCATGTTTGTATCACCACATGGGCTAGGAATATATACTTAGACTTAACTTCCTCTATAGCCCTAGCTGTCCTGATATATACCTGACTTGGTTTAAAGGATTGTCTCTGTGTTCAGGAAAGGCAATTTCAAACAAAAACATCTTAGTCTGTTTCAGGCCTGGAAGTACCTGCCTCAGAAGAGTTTAATGAGCACTACATTACTTTGACCATTTGCACTCTAGCATTTCTCATTTTCTAGCCTGCATAATTCAATTAAAGGCTGTGGATCTGGTTTAGGAAAGATCGGACTTCAGGGAATTGAGATTTATTTCAAGGCTGGTTTCTTTAAAAGGCGAAACAGGCTGGCTGAGGTAAGCTAACAATCCGCTTTTTAAAACAAAAAAACAAAAAAACAAACCCAAAGCTATAGGAAACGTAACCTCTTGTGATAGAGATATTTTAATGAAAATTAAATTTACGGCCCAAAGTTGAATCACTGTGCTGTGTAACTCTCTCCCTCTTTTTAGACTGCTAAAGATTTTGCATGCCCATTAGCCATGAAGTCAAACATCCTATATTCCCCACTGCATAGATCCCTTGTCGCCGACTCTGGTTTCCAAAGCATTTTCCTGCTGGACCCTTTCTGGCACCACATCTGTCAACCTTGCATTTCACCACCAGTTGTTTCGGGTTAAATCAGATCCAGCATTAGACCCAAGTACCACTCAAAACCAGCATTAAAGTTGTAGGCCCTTTCGAAACTTAGAAAAATGCCGTCCCTTGTTTCCGTTGCGGAAAATGAAAATTATAGATCACCATGCTTTCCAAGTAAGGTCCAGGACATTATTTCCCAACATGTGTTGGAGAAATATAGGAGGGACAAGAAGCAGGTAATTTTCAGGGGACCTCTGTTGACAAAAATACAAAGGTCTAAAGTGGGCAGTTAGCATGGACTTGAAACTAGGAAGGGTGTTGCCTGGGAATAACCAGGGAAAGTAGTACAGTCCATAGCTGTCAATTTACAGATTTGAAAATAAGGGACCAGCAGCCTCGAAAATAAGGGATCAGCAGCCAAAATAAGGGATTTTGCTTAGCTTATACAGAAATCCTGCACTGATGGAGCCATGCTGCTTTGGCTGTGACTGACTGTGTTTTGCAGGGGGTTGGACTAGATGATCCTAAGGGTCTACAACTCCGACCAAAGAAGAGTGGCAGACAAAACTGATGAACGACGTCGAGATGGCAAAGCTTACAGGCAGAATTAGAAACAAGGAAGAGGACCTCTTTAATAAAGAATGGGGAAAGTTTATTTATTTGAAAAGCTATTGTAAAGAGTTACATACATTGGTAGGATTGACAGAAAACTTGTAGTAAAAATTTGAACTATGGATGGACAAATTATTTATAAAAATAGAGTTATGAAAGGGATGCAGAGGGGGAAATCACTAGATTAAGATGCTGCACTGGTTGGAGGGGATGCTAAGCAGCACGTTAGGGCTGCCGTTGTCCTGGCATGAGGAGTTGCATCGGCCCATCCCTGCTCGAGAGAGAGGGAGGGAGGGAGAGAGACTCTCACCCATGCTGCCCGCGAGCCCGGCATGAGGCGGTTGGGGTGCCACGGCGGCCGCTGAAGCGCCACCATTCTGCGTCCCTCCCCTCCTTTTCCACCTCCCTCAGGCTGCCTCCTCAGCCGCCACTGCCACCGCTGCCACCTGTGGCTTCCCCTGGCAGCACAACGGAAGTCTCGCAAGAGAGGGGCTGCCTGCCCACCCTGTTGTATTTGCAGAGTCCTTTACACAGCGGAAGGATGAGCAGTACGTGCCACATGCTTAAGTTTACTTTATTTACACTTCAATGCTGAGAGATTACAAACATGCATCTTGCCTCTCCGAGAGCAGAGAAGCAACCTTCTCCTCGGAAAGACAAAGAACACCGAGAGAACAGTGAAAAACAGGAAACCAGTGTACGTCACATCCAGTCTCCCATTCCCGTGGGAAACCCAACAGTACTTTGACTGTGGAATGCAAAACATTGTCCCGTGACAAGCACTTTGCTGCACAGTGAAGAAAGCAGAAACCAACACACCCGCCGCCACCCGTCTCCTCATGACGCGCCCCTGAGGGGGAAAAGGGAGAGACAGAGACGCGGCAGCTTGTGCGCTCTCTCTCTCTCGCGGTGGAGGACTCTGAGCCGCTGCTCCCCTCCCGAGCCGGGCGAGCATGAAACCCGGGAAATTTAAGGGACATCAGCAGCAGCGGGGAATGGCGCTGGGATAAGGGAGTTTCCTGCCAAATAAGGGACGGTTGACAGCTATGGTACAGTCAGTGGTAGAGTACATGTTTCACAGGTAGTTCTCAGGCTCGGTCGCAAGCATCTCCAGACAGTGGGAAAGACCCCTGTCTGAAATCTTGGAGAGCTATTGCCAGTCAAGAGAAGACATTTTTGGGCTAGATGGACCAGTGGATGGACTCAGTATAAACCAGCTTTATTTTTTTAAAAAAATCCATCCCAGGAGCCTCTTGAATTGGCCTGTCCTTCCCTCCAGAGCTGGTAGTCTTCAGAAGTTGATAGGCTCCACTTCCTATGAACCCCAGTCAGCTTGGCCAATGGTCAGGGATGATGGGAGATGGTGTCCAAAATATTTGGAGGGCACCAAGTTACAGAAGGCTGCCTTAAATACAACAAACATACCCCACAAACGAACGATGTTCCTGTGGTATGAAGACAACCGTTCATGAATGCTCTCCAAGTTCTAAGGTGTTCTAGGCCTTGACTTTAATTATGTTCTTCTGCTTTATGGAAATTAAGTTAATTACTTAATTTCTTTGGTGTCTGAAAACTCACAAACCTCTATGTTTGTGTTGTTTGAAATCCAGTTTGGGTGAATGTACAAGCCAGGGGCCTTCATAAAGTTTTCACCACATCCTAACAAGACCAGTGTTTTAATTTCTGGACACATCATGTTTTGAGAGATATATTAAAGCACTGCTCACCTGGACACTATTAAGGGTGGGGTCAGAATGTTACCCTATTTCTGACACTGTGGCCTATAAAAAAGTGGCCTATATATAAAAAAACTGTGCCTCAAAATTTGCTAAAAGAGGTGGAAAGGATGGTAAGCATTCCTAATTTGACTGATTTTCTCCATTCTCACACTTAGAGGAAAGTTACTCTGTGAGCCTCATGACCTTGTGACATTGGGTTCTCTGCCCAGCCCCCAACATTGTGGCAACTCCAGCACACACTGGCCTTTGTGCTCTGGTCCCTTTAAAATCCCTGAATTATTCCAGTATTTCCAGAAAGGTGCATCAGATATCTTCCTATTGCATCCATCATCATAAGTCTCTTTGGCCTTCAGGATCAAAGTGCACAGATTCGTAGGATCGCTTTGGCAGGCCTCTACTGCTGGAGAATGCAATCCATTTGTTAATTTCAGAGCAGAAGCGCTTTCTGTCTCCGTTAATATGAAGTCATATTGCTATGTATCTCCTGGGACAAATTCATAGCTGGCATAAATGAGTGCAACTCCATTGACTTCGGCTAGGCTAGCCAGGATGCCATCTGACTTGCCATGGAGAGCATTAAAGCACACATATGAACTTTGCTATTTTAGCAATAAATCAGGTCATCTGCTTAATCGTCTCTTTGTCCTTAGTGGCAGCTGGCTGCATTGATTAGTACAGTGGACAGGAGTAAAAGAGCAGTTAACAGGCCGATTCAGCTGGGCCTTCAGCTACACATTTCTCTTGGAATCCCATTTGTTGGGGTTCTGTTTGTTAACATAACCCTTGCCAATTCTTGTGAAAGTGGGAGGCTAATGATGCATTTTTGAATATAACATGGAGGAAACAGCATACGCACAAGATGCCAGATTTTCGTCATTCCCTCCAGAGCGCTGTTGTCACACCTCATACTGATCTTGTTTTTCTTTTAAAACATTGTGCTTCTTAATAATGAAATGTGCAGTTCTGAAACTTAGCCAGTTTTGGAGAAGCTCGTGGTGGCAGCTATTCAACACTCAGGCTTTTCTGTGCCATCAGAACGAGACACAACCCAGGCACATTTTCCCTTGGTGCCACGGTCTCTATTCAGCAGTGATATAATGAATGAACCCTCCCTTTGTGCATGCAGCGGTGTGTGTGTGTGTGTGGGGGGGAGAAGCAGTTGTTGTGCAACAAGGAACGGGCGAATCTATCAGTTTTAGTTGCTCATTTCCCCAGTTCTAAGTCCAGTGCACCACATTTCTGCATCAGTCTGCATCTTGTTTTATAAAAGGTCATCACAAAAACTGTCAGCATTTTAGTACACAGCTCTCCTAATGTACCCATGTTTGCAAGCAATTTCCCCTATAATGCATTTTTATGTTACTTTCGCTAATATATGAATTTTAATGCACAATTTCCCTTAATTTCTCTCTCTCTCCCTCTCCACATTTTGTGTTGGGAGTGGTGCACCGGAAAATTCAGGGAAGCATGCCTTTCAAAGATGAGCTACGTTTTGGTTTGCACATTGTTTTGGGAGGTGTGCATTAGGTCAGTTCACATTAAAAAGCAAACGGAACTGAATTTCTGCCCCCCATCCCTGGCTGCAACCTACCCTCCCTTTTTCAAAGCCCTTGTTGGTGGATTAATGCTCTCTGGTCACGCCAGTGCTATATTTCAGCAACAGAGGGGGACACAGCCCCCAAAGCAGGCATAGCTAACATGCTCTTTCTAAATCCTTGACCATTAGCTATGACGGCTGGAGCTGATGGGACATGTATTCCATCACCATCTGGAGGGCACTGCATTGACCATTCATGCCCTAAGCGGGATAAATAAACAAGTAACAGAAGACCAGGAAAGCTCCCTCTCAGATAACTAACCTCTAGGTTATGCTCCTGCAATGCATTATACGATACGTAGGCAACATAAAAACGGGCCTTTTCTGCAGTGGCTCCGTGTTTGAGGAATGCTCTTCCCTGGAAGGCTCACCTGACACCTTCATAATACATCTTTAGGCGCCAGGCAAAAAACCCATTCCTCTTCTCCCAGGCCTTTGGCTAATTAAATACCCTATGGCCTTTTAAACTCAATTGGGGGTGGGTGGGTATTGTTTTTGTTAGTTACTATATTACATTTTATAGGGACACGAGTGGTGCTGTGGTCTAAACCACTGAGCCTAGGGCTTGCCGATCAGAAGGTTGGCAGTTCGAATCCCCGCAACGGGGTGAGCTCCCGTTGCTCTGTCCTGGCTTCTGCCAACCTAGCAGTTCAAAAGCACATCAAAGTGCAAGTAGGTAAATAGGTACCGCTCCGGCGGGAAGGTAAACGGCGTTTCCGTGCGCTGCTCTGGTTTGCCAGAAGCGGCTTAGTCATGCTGGTCACATGACCCAGAAGCTGTACGCCGGCTCCCTTGGCCGATAAAGCAAGATGAGCGCCGCAACCCCAGAGTCGGTCACGACTGGACCCTTCACCTTTACGTATATTACATTTTATAGGGATGCGGGTGGCACTGTGGTCTAAACCACTGAGCCTAGGGCTTGCCGATCAGAAGGTTGGCAGTTCGAATCCCTGCAACGGGGTTAGGTCCCTTTGCTCGGTACCAGCTTCTGCCAACCTAGGAGTTCGAAAGCACATCAAAGTGCAAGTACAGTGGTGCCCCGCAAGACGAACGCCTCGCAAGACGGAAAACCTGCTAGACGAAAGGGTTTTCCATTTTGGAGGCACTTCGCAAAACGAATTTCCCTATGGGGTTGCTTTGCAAGACGAAAAAATCTTGCGTCCCCCCGTGGGGTTTTTTCCGCTTTTTCCGCCCTTTTCCTAAGCCGCTAAGCCGCTTATCAGCTGTTCCGCTGATAAGCCGCTTAACAGCTGATCGCTGAAAGCCGCTTGACAGCTGTGGCGCTAATCTGCTAAGCTGTCAATGGGCTTGCTTCGCAAGACGAAAAAACCGCTAGACGAAGAGAATCGCGGAACGGATTCTTTTCGTCTAGCGAGGCACCACTGTAGATAAATAGGTACCACTCCGGCGGGAAGGTAAACGGTGTTTCCGTGCGCTGCTCTGGTTTTGCCAGAAGCGGCTTAGTCATGCTGGCCGCATGACCTGGAAAAACTGTCTGCGGACAAACGTCAGCTCCCTCGGCTAGGAAAGCAGATGAGTGCCACAACCCAGAGTCGTTTGCGACTGGACTTAACTGTCAGGGGTCCTTTACCTTTTTTATATTACCTTTTTGTGTTTTTATATTGTAAAATGCCCTGTGATCCTCAGATGAAGGCATGGAAATGGTGAGAAGGCAAAGGGTGAAGCACCCCTTACTCTGATCCCCTCTCTGCTCTGAATTGCCCTCTCCAAAAAGGCTTTTCTGAGTTTTGTGCATCTGTGCCTAGAATTGAGTTAACCCCTGGTGATCTTGACTAATGCCACATACCCCAATACTACAAAGGTTTCCTCATCCCCCTCATTGGGAGAACCTTCCGCTCCTCTTAAGTGAATGTGAAAGGCAGATCATAGAGGAACTCCATAAACACATCTAAAGGCACATAGGGCAATGGACTAGGGCAGACTGGGGCACCTAGGTGTAAACCAACAAAGCACAGTTTCTGCACATCCCTATTTATATTAATATGCTGGGTCAAATGTGTTAATATTTTCCATTAATATGTCAGAGCATAAAGGATGGGCAGTTTCTGAATTTATGAGTTTTGTCATTAGTGTCTGTTTAACTGTTATGTTTTAAGAGCTTCTTACCATTTTTTCTTCATAAGGGAAAAATAACATTAAATTGGAGAGAAACAACAAATTGGTAAAGAAGAAGTCGAGTTTAGTGTTCTCCTGTTGCAAGATAATGTACTCTCTCTAAAATATGCATTGTGAATTTCATCGTGGGGGCAAGTCAGTTGCTTCTGTGCATTGCAGCAAACAAAATAGCGCCCATTTTTAACAAAGGGAAACTCTTGTGGCCATTCAAAGTTTAAAGACCCTCTGAGCAAGGATGAAATATATAAGTGATACTCACATGACAGTCAGTCTACTAATGTGAATGACACAATCACACACACACACACACACACACACATACACACACAGAGAGAGAGAGAGAGAGAGAGAGAGAGAGATGGAAATGACCCACCCCTGGCCTTCTTTGTTATAATCAGTCACCTATGGATACAAAATTCTAAAGTGACTAATGGGCAATTCTCTCCCTGAATTAGGCAGTAGCACATTCAATACCTCTTTGAAGAGTCATTATAATCTGCTGGGGGGAGGGGAATATCAATTTAAAGGTCAAGTGCTTTCATAAAAAAAAGGTGATTACTCAGTATTTCATACATTGAACAAAAGCGTAGCAGGATTCATTGTGTGTCAGTTTCCTTTGTGTATAGTACATATGCAGAGAAATGGATAGCTTAATTATATAATTATCTGTCTTTGGGGAGGATGGTCCATGAATAGGAACTGTCAAACAGCAGAACTTTGCCTTTGCTTCTAATCCTTAATCGCTTACTGTAATGGCCGCGTGTTCCAAGAGGATTTAAATAAATAGAAATTGCATTTCTAAACTGGGTTTTAGGTGTAAAAATGCTTTGCCACAAAAGGGGTCTGAATTACTGATATTCCATTGTTAACCTTCTGATTCCTTGCATAATTCTCTCTGATAGGTTTGAGCTTTATCTAACCAGAGATGAGGGTACCATCAAGTCAGAGGATGGAAAACCTGCCACGTTGCTGATTTCGGTGTCTGGACTTCTCCATTCTTATGGTGCAGCAATTTCCCGACCGGATGCTGGAGACACACTAATGTGCTGTGAAGAACTAACCAATTAAATAACTGAAGACTCCTGTGAGGGCAAGTACCTGCCTATACAGGAGGCTACCCGCTGCATCTCTGCATGATTAACTGCTCTGACCTTATCTCCTTGCTAGCCAGCCTCCACTGGGCACTAGCAATTTTGCCTCATCTCTGGATCAGTCAGCAATCCCTATTGCATAGATGCAGAAAAAAATTACTCTCTTTCAAAGGAGGCTGTACCTCGCAGCCACCAGAAGTCACAACCATAGGCTTGGCGGCAGAACTTGCATTAAGTGTTGGCATGGTCAGGCACACACCAAGGCCCAGAGCCCTGCAGGCACTGGGTAAATATCCTATTTCTAGGTAGTAAAGCACATGCTTTGAATGCAGAATGCCCTGAGTTCAAGTCCTGTCATCTCCAGTTGAAAGGTTGTCGGTGATGGGAGAAATCTGTTTATGAGACCTCCAAGAGTGACTACCAGTCAGATTGAACCAATAGTCTCCTGTGTCTGCCTGATTTTCCTCTGTTGGGAAAACTGGTTTGTGTCAGTCACCGGAGCAGCGACTATCCCTAGCTCTGCTCTCTATGACAGAGCTCTGATTGAAAAGGGGGAGCAATGGTGCCATAGCGGTGGGGAGAGATGGGGATCCTACATCCAAGGGTCCACATAAAGCTTGCGACCAGCACAGGTTATTTCCTTTTGATTAGAGGGCATTCCCAGGACAGCGATTATCATGAAACTAATTAAAATTGGGAGAAAAGCAATGACAAACCTAGACAACATCTTAAAAAGCAGAGGCATCACCTTGCCAACAAAGGTCCGTAGAGTTAAAGCTATGGTTTTCCCAATAGTGATGTACGGAAGTGAGAGCTGGACCATAAAGAAGGCTGATCGCTGAAGAATTGATGCTTTTGAATTCTGGTGCTGGAGGAGATTCTTGAGAGTCCCATGGACTGCAAGAAGATCAAACCTCTCCATTCTTAAGGAAATTAGCCCTGAGTGCTCACTGGAAGGACAGATCGTGAAGCTGAGGCTCCAATATTTTGACCTCCTCATGAGAAGAGAAGACTCCCTGGAAAAGACCCTGATGTTGGGAAAGATGGAGGGCACAAGGAGAAGGGGACGACAGAGGATGAGATGGTTGGACAGTGTTCTGGAAGCTACCAGCATGAGTTTGACTAAACTGCGGGAGACAGTGGAAGACAGAAGTGCCTGGCGTGCTCTGGTCCATGGGGTCACGAAGAGTCGGACATGACTAAACGACTAAACAACAAAATTAGAATTGGAGGAATCCTTTCCTCTTGCACACACTTAAAACTTTTTTGTGTGCGGTGCTAGACTGAATTGCACCTGTAATTTGTGTGCCTCAACTCTCCTAAATTTGGGGAATATAGTGTGTTTTATCAGATAAAGAGTGGGGCTCATGTGCCTTTAAAAGAAGAGAAGAAAGGGAGAATTTTGGCAGCCCAGTCTTTTATCGTGGTTCTGCAACCTTGGGGGAAACTAACGATGCTGAAAGGCTCCTGGGCCTTCTAATTCATTTGGCAAGTTTATGTGGCAGCTTAACATGACCTTTTCATATGAAGCTAGCCACTTTTATGCAGCTATGCTTCTCACCATCGCACAGTGCCATGTTGCACCCACACGGATGCAAATTAGGCCTTAGCCACCAGCCAGTGTTATTTAATTTGATGCTGTACTGCAATTACAGAACAGGCTAAGATCCCTGTCCCAGTTTGACCCTTGGTAAGCGGTGTGACTTCAACATCTTGCTCTCTCTGTCAATGTTGTGTATTCTAGTCTTCCTAAGATGCCATAGTGTTTGTTAGGATTTCTGAATGATAAACAAAACTGTTAATATCTCTGCAATAAAAATGGTACCCTGCTGTGATGTGGCCATTCATCCTTTGAGCATCTGTTCTCAGCTTTGGCTGAAAATCCATGGACACCAGCAGTTGCACTGGTTTCTTCATCTACTGTGCAGATATATTTGAACATAGGCTGTAATCCTGTAACCACTTGGCTGGGAACAAGGTCTATTGAACTCTGAGTAACTGCAACTGTTCCTGAAAGGCGGAAGGTTCTACTGAAGCGACACAGATGCAGTTTAACAGCTGTGCAGAAAAGGGAATTTTGGAAGATACAACTTCTCATGCAGGGCTGAGAAAACCTGAATCTTCTGAGATCTCCTCTTGTACCACTGTGAGAAGTATAGGACCAGTGGGTGGAGGGCGGCAATTTCGTAACATCCCAGATTAAGAATTAAATCAAAATCAAAGATGGAGACAGAGGCCTACTTTAAATAGCATACTGGTATCATGTTCTTTCTCAAGACTCAGGGCACAATATACTTCAAAGACATTTGCAGAAGCTCTAGTAAAAGAGCAATGTGCACAATTCATTTCTTTTGCGCAAACGCTGCACATTTCTCTAGCGCATGTGTAGAAGAAGCTCCTGGCTAATTGTTTGTGCCTATTATTTATGTTATTCTCACATGAAGGAAGATTATTTGCAAAGCTGGGCCATTTTCTCCAGTATAAAATTCCAGGGGAGGGGGAAAGCCCGTTTCATTAATTTTAAAAAATAATTCTGCAGAATGCTAATAAATACTGCTGAGTGAAAATCTTAAGATATATGAAGATTTGCCACCATTTGAACAACCACTGACCCCCCCCACTCTGTTTTCAGAAGGTCGGTTCAGAGTGGCTGCACACATGGTAAATCTTTAACTTCAAGTGTCCTTCTGTGGTGACCAACTAAAATATTAGCAAAATAAATGTTTTATGGGGAAATGTTGGCAGGAACCCCAAGCGAAACAGGTGGTATTGGGTTATTTCAATATAATGTAATGATTCAGCCAGGTTTCCATCTGGACAGCATGTGGTTGAATCTACTTAGAGAGAGTATCAAAGAGCATGAGTATGCACGAGGGATTGCGGTGGCGTTCAAATGCGCAGTCCGATGGCTACTTTGCAGAAAAATAGTCTGGGTTCTAGGTCCTTTGGGTTAAATACTTTTACTGTCAGGGATCTGAATTTCTTCATCAAATATTAAAGGCGAAGCAACCCTCTGACATGCAATTGCAAGCCGTGTAATTATGAGGTGGTTCCTGGAAGCGGAGGATTGTTCACGTTATGGCTGGGCATTTATTATAAAAGAGTTCATTACCCTTGGAAGCTGAGGCATATGTCTGAAAGAGAGAGCCTCGAAACAGAGGCACTTTTAACAAGCTTTGCTGCTGTAAATATATAAAAGAATCCTAGCAAGCTATTTAGCTAGAATGCTTTTACAGACTACCAAATAGTAATTCGGCGAAACACAAGAGCTATCAGCCCAATTCCTCCTCAGTAAATGACTTTTAAAAAATGTAGATTAATGGACCCTGGAAGAGCTTTATTGTTTTATTGTAATTAGAAGTCTGGCTCTTGACCCGTCGGGGCACGATCCAGCCAAAGTTAAACAATTGTAAAGTACCACTTATTTCTTAATAAAGTCAAGAGGACTCAAATGTGCTTATCTTTTGGCTGGATAATGTGCTTCCAGATCACCCGAAAAAGCATTCTATGGATTAATATAATAATAATAGCAGAGTAAAAAAAATTCAAGACCTAATTAATTTCTAACTGGAAGCTAAGAGTGTGCATGCTTTTAAGCTTCTTCTCCTAGCATAGGTCAAGCCTGCGGTGGGCCTTTCTGAGGACAGTGATAGCATTAATTCAATAAAAATAACCAACAACAGCTACCCTCAGTTACTTGTATACCTACTTAATTAGCTGTATCCACATCTATAAATGTGATGCGGGTGGTGCTGTGGGTTAAACCACAGAGCCTAGGACTTGCCGATCGAAAGGTCGGCGGTTCGAATCCCCACGATGGGGTGAGCTCCCGTTGCTCGGTCCCTGCTCCTGCCAACCTAGCAGTTCGAAAGCACGTCAAAGTGCAAGTAGATAAATCGGTACCACTCCGGTGGGAAGGTAAACGGCGTTTCCGTGCGCTGCTCTGGTTTGCCAGAAGCGGCTTAGTCATGCTGGCCACATGACCCGGAAGCTGTACGCCGGCTCCCTCGGCCAATAAAGCGAGATGAGCGCTGCAACCCCAGAGTCGTCCACAACTGGACCTAATGGTCAGGGGTCCCTTTACCTTTACCTTTTACATCTATAAAGGAGGGAATGTGCTGTAAGTTGAGATGCTGAGTGGGTTTAGCTTTCAGTCAGAGGTTGCAGACTCAAAGCTTGGGTTCGTTTTTCAGCAGAGCAAAAGCTTATATAACGTGACTGATAAGAGATACCACAGGATGGTTGAAGGTTCAAGAGGAAGGAACAACTTCTCATTCACTTTGTAGCTAGGCAACAACAACCTGGGACATTTCTGTGCACACCTGTTTTGCCAGTTGGCAAGAGTGAAATTCAGGTGTATCAGAACATAGGAAACACTTCTCCATACAGCATCTGCTTTTCTCTCACTTGTTGTTGATGACTTGATTATCCTGGAAAGGCATCTGTCTGCAACAATTATGAGCCACCCCAAAGCTCAGGGTGCTGGCCAGCACATTTGGCGCTGGAAGAACAGCACATTGCTGCTATTAATCGGCAGCTCCCTGCAAGGATGCCAAAATCCATGGAAAATGTGAGCTGCAACCCAGCAGCTGATGACATGTGATGATTGGAATATCAGTGGGCTATTTAACATTAATGGGTTAGGTAATTTTTGAAAAGAGAAGGCGAAGCTCACTTCCATTCAGCTGGGATTTTCTGAAATGAGCAAGAGACGCCCAATTCCACACGGAGGCTCCTGACAACATTCCCAGCCGCTCTTTCTCAGCGGAGCATTTGAGGCTTCCAATAGGGATCACATGGGTGTGTCAGTAAAACAAAACACTTCCTGGAGGGTGGGTAGCCACACGTTTTCTGTAGCTTGTGCCTTTTCCCAAGCTGCCAAACATTGCAATTGTAGTTGCACCAAATACTGTACAATATATGTGATATATACTATGGCTGCGCAACCAATTTGTCTGACTCACAAACTGAATTGGGCCAATTTGTGCTGATTCCAAAACTGGTCAAGGCAGCTACTAACTGCTATTAGAGCGGGTTGGGTGTACTTGAATTGATTTATAGCAATTTGTGCTGATCCGAAACTGAAAAAACAGTCTCTGAAAAACTGCCTAACAAGTGACACTATGATGAAATCATAGAGGTATTATTTGGCAATATTAAATACATACGGACATGCGTGGCCAATTTACCAAATGACAATATTTGTCTGGCCAGTTGACAAGCATACTAAATTACAGTGGTACCTCGGGTTAAATACGCTTCAGGTTAAATACGCTTCAGGTTACAGACTCTGCTAACCCAGAAATAGTACCTCGGGTTAAGAACTTTGCTTCAGGATGAGAACAGAAATCGTGCTCTGGCGGTGCAGCGACAATGGGAGGCTCCATTAGCTAAAGTGGTGCTTCAGGTTAAGAACAGTTTCAGGTTAAGAACGGACCTCTGGAACGAATTAAGTACATAACCAGAGGTACCACTGTACTGCAGTATTGACAAAAGGCAAGGGGGCAGCGGGTGGCCGGGGGTTTGACCTGTGAGCCTGCAATCACCCTCACACCCTCACAGAAGACCTTCAGCAGGATTTATCGACTAGGCAGAACATTTCCCCCTTACCCCAGTTGCACTTGCTTCCATGGCATGGTTTGTCTAACCCTGTGGCATAAGCATATAATAGTAGGGGACCTAATTATTTATAAGAAACATTCCAGGAATTCTTTCATTAAGCACATTAATTATTGTGCCCAATTTTTGATCAGCTGCCTTTTAATGCGTTTATTACTGTTGTTGTTTAATTTGTTAAAGTTCTATACCACCTTCATCTGAGGATGACAGGGTGGTTTACAATATAAAAACACAAAAATGCACAACACAGTAATAAACAAAAACCACACCATTTAAAATCTTGAAATCCATCTGTTTGTACAACCATTTCTTGACTTAAATTTCCTGCTTTGTTTGTTGTTTTAATTGTCCTGTTTTAATGAGCTCGTTTATTATATTTTATTCTTGTTATTTTGCTGTTGGCTTTTATTTGTTTGTGAACTGCCTTGTTATTTCTTCTTGAAATGAAAGGCTGTATATGATAGTTATCATCATCATCATCGTTTTTATTGTTGTTATTATTTACATTCTGTTATTATATAAGTGTTCCCATTACTTTGCATACTAAATGTTTTCCAAAATTGCACAACGTGCAATTTCCATACAGAAAATGTAATGAATTGTTTGTGTACAGTGAAATACCTGCAAATAAAATTAAAATTATCAGCCCCAATAGAATACCTTCTATTTGAAGTTCTGCCGGAACTGCTTTTAAGCAAAAATACATTTTCTGAGCTGACTCTTTAAGATTCCAAAACTTCCACTTAACATTCCTTGGAAGCTCCACCTGTTGCTGGCCAAATGGAGGGTGGGTCAGTAGGTGCAGCCCCCGCAGAAATGCACGCCTCTGCAAGAATTTGTGTCTGATTTGGGGGTCTCTCTGGAATGGAGAAAGTCTGTGCAGCTGGATGTATTCCAAAGCAGTTCATCAATCCTTAATGTTTTCAAGAAAGTTTTATTTTGCCACAGTGTCTACTAAAAAGTTAGGTCTGTGCTGGCAGAAGATCAGAAACTGAACTGTTTGGGGGAGTGTAGTGACTTCATAGGAATATGCGGCATGGACTCAATTAAATCTAAAATAAAAATAAAAACAGAGCTCTGTCTTTTTGTTCCTGACATTCATCTCATATATATCCATCTCATATATCTCAGAGCTCTGTATGTGCCACCTTCTTTGAGAACTGAAGTGTTTGTATGAAACAAGTTATGCCACGCAAACATGTACCCTGAGAATGAACCAATGAAAAATTTCACCATCTGCACCTATAAAAATGGCAAATCAATATCCTTTATATAACAACACGACAGGTTGAATTTTTATTTTAATGCAATGGCAGTGAATGATTATTAATCTTTATTCTTTATCATTGGGTTACATTGTAAAAAAAACACACCAAAACCCTTTCTTTCATTGAAAACCTTTCTGAGCATTGAAAGGAATAATAAAAACAACCAGTATATTATCGTTTTCCTCTGCAAAAAGATGAAGTCATGGCATATGGTCAGCTCACCAGTGCTGTTAATAATAAACCACAGATAATTAAGCATTGATTTATTCTTTTACGTAAGTGAAACGAATTGCTTTAACTGTTTTCAGTGAAGCCCATGTAGTCACATGGATTGTGTGTAGGAAGTTCAAGCTAAAAAATTATTAGAGATCATATTTCAGCATAGTGGAGGTTTATGGCAGATACAATTAGAAACTTAACAGAACGTGTCATGTATCCTCTTTGGTAGAAAATCAGATATTAATCTAAGGAAAATCCTAAATCTCAGTATAGCTGCTCTTATGTTACAGATTACAGATGCAAAGATCTTTTAAAACTGATCTTAGCTTGTAGCCGCAATAATCACCTTCAAATTTGTTGATGCTATAGATGATGAATGAGGAATTGCAGCTAAAATACCTCCAGATTCACTTCGGTCATTAACTTTCATGGTGGTTGTTAAATGCCGAGCCTACAATGTGTCTCTTATGCAGGGAGAGGAGTATTTGTTTTCAAAGAAATGGACAACCTTGTGGCTAAATTAGTTGCAATATAGGATGGAGCTCACTACATTCATTGAGGCTCAAGGAATGAATATATGAACACAGAAGAGAATTATGGCTGTAGCTCCAGCTGGGAAGAGGACTCAGCTGTCCTTTTTGTTTTTCACACCGTTCACAGTGACTCTGTTTACCCTTTTAAGAAGTTAGGCTATAGCAAGGCCTCCTGCTGTGAGTTCAGCACAGTTCTGATCCTGAATACAACTTAACAAACCTGACATGGAGCTCAGCTGCCACCTTGCATTGAGTGTTCAGCTGTGCTCACTCTGATTTGTAAATTAGGCAGAGGAATTGTTGACTTTTAAAGCGATAACAAAGATTATGACGGCTTTAAGGTTATCTTTTCCTGATAGGGTTCCTTTAACATACTTGACAACCAAAAAATGCAGTATGACTAATCTCATAGAAATTTGCCATTCAATAAAGCTATTCTTTAAAGAATGACAGTACTTCGAGCCAACATTTTCTTTAATTCCTGAAAATGGACCTCACCTTTAATCCATGTATTATGGGTCAACAGGTAGTATGAAACCCTTTTAAAAATCAAGTGCATTTAAGTCTACTTCTGGTAAGCACTCTTTCTAATTTAATAGCCTTTAGATCTTTTCACCCCTTTAATTGTTGTGAGTGAGATAACAATTTTCTGCATGTCTTGTAAAATTAACGAAAGTGGAAGGAGACCACAACACATGAGCACAGGTTTGTGTTTGTTCAGATTCAAAGCTATATTGCAGAGGAGTTCCTCACAGTCAGTTGAAAAAGCAACTTTCTGAGATGAACAAGGAGGGAATTATCTGCTGCTGGAACTGCAACAGCCTTTTCTTTCTTTCTTTCTTTCTTTCTTTCTTTCTTTCTTTCTTTCTTTCTTTCTTTCTTTCTTTCTTT